>CM031241.1:582974899-583471757 GCA_018340775.1 Taxus wallichiana var. yunnanensis | reverse complement strand
TTGTACTCTTGTTTATTATTTTTTTTAGACCACATCATTACATGTGTTACCTTGGCTAGTGGAAGTATAGTGCAGAGCCCTTTGAAGAGGCTTTATAAGGTAAATATGTTTTACACCTTAATCTGGGCTTTTATAAGGAGCACATCCACAGTGTAAATCAGACTTAAACTAAACCATAGTTGATTTGGAGGATAACTGGTGGGTGGAAAATAGAAAGTAACTCTTTGCAAATGAAATTGATTTGAAAGATGTTGACTTAAGAGAAACCAAGAAACTAAAAACTTGGTCATGTAATCCCTTGTTATGCCCTTTTATGAAAATAAGGGTGAAAGAAATTTCACATATGGAATCATGAAATGCAGAAACATGGGATCTTACCTTGAACACAAATCACTTATGGGTCATGTGTAATTTATAATGCTTCAATCATGTACTTCGCAAGATGTTAGACAAATACTTCTGTAACTCCTTTTGTTATAAAACAATGCTAATAATGAGACCATAATGCGATGTAAGAGTAAAGCATACAAGAGTGAAACGAGATTTGAGGTTAGGAATAATGTCACTCTTGGAGTCCTTATAACTCAATTAGACATTTCCTTGTGTTAAAAAGAATATGAATTTCCTTGGTGAGATCAACTTCGAGAAAACAAAAGATATTTATAAATCTAAATAAAATTTCTTGACTTGGAAATGTTGAATGGATTCAAAAATTTATCGAACTATATTAACTATGGTAGGGAAATAAAGATACCATGATCAAAAAAATGTTTTGGAAAAATGTATCTTGAATCTAAATCTACCTCAAATCCTAAGATTTCTGTCTTGACATCACGTCAGATTCAATATTGTAGTAAGGGTAAAATTTAAACATTGAATAAATATTTGAGAAACATAATCTTAACCTATGAACGAGTGAATTAAGAACTTTGTATGCAATTTGAAATATGCCAAATAATTATGTAAGTTATGGAGATTTTCGTAAGAGATAAAGAGCCAACTTAAAAGGTTGAACTGTAAGTTGAATGTGAAATGAATTAAAGAATTTGTAGGTGGAAAAATGATAAAATTATCCTTGCACAATAATGTTCTTGGAATGTTAATCATAACTAAGATGTAATCATGGTAATGATGTGTTATGGGTTTGCAAATCCTTAAGTCCTTTTCTTGTGGTTGGGTCATTGCTAGCATTTGTTCATTGGGGAAAGTGTGACATCAACATGTATATGTTGTGTTGTGTGTGTCTATGTGAGTCGATGAATTATGTAAGTGTCGTGTGTGTTGTTGAGTTTGTCTTCTTAGAACCCTTGTGGTATTGTCTAGTGAGCAATGCGAGTCAAAAAAAAAATAAAAAAATTAGTCTAGTATTTTCTCACCGTTGTATTTGTAGGTGTAAAATGTGGTCATTCTGAGATATTGTACAACATTAGCAAGCATGAAATGATTATGAAATGTCAAGACTGACATAGTATCTACTTTTCTATGAGATCAACTAATACAAGACTATAAGTATCAAGTAAGATTATAAGAAAGGAATCATCCTGTATTTAAAATGAGCTATTGAAGATTCTCTTGATAAAGTAATATTAACTGTTATCTGCAAAGCTGTAGAAGAAAATTAATATAAAAATATGCAAACCAAACGCGAACATGTCTTTCACAATAAAAATCACTCTACACTATGTAGGCAACTTTCTTTACACCGTGCATCATCAAAAGCATTTAATCCCTCTACAAGCATTGTTGATGTCTCCCCTATCAAATATAGGAAACCTTACTCCCTTTAAATCATGCGTATCGGCATAATTGTGTATGTCTAAATTTAAAAAGCTAATTTGCATTAACAAATGCACCATAAATAACCATAAGACATTGTAATTATATTCCACTTGAAGACACGCTTCATTGTGTTTCTCTTCACTTTTGACAATGCACAATGCTTTATTCCTATGAGTTAGATCTCCTTAATTTGTGAGCGTTTTCTAATTACTGCTACCTCTTTCATTTTACAATCACCTAATCTGGTCACATTTTCGTCACATTCGCATAATAAATTTCTTATTAAACTATATTAAAACAAACCCAAACTTTTTAACCTAGAGAACATAACTAGATTGTTTAAAGCGAGCTGTACGTATAGTTAAATTGCAATCAATATGCTATTTTATGTTATCATATGCACTCCATCTTCATTGAAACCGTCCAAGTGATATACCCTCGTATTCATTCATTCGAATTCATTTTGGATAGTAGATTTGTGTTTTCAACATTTGAGGGTTCACATATCATAATCGAGGGGAAGTATATCTTTTTCTTATTTTTTAATGTAAATGTATATGGTATGTTACACACACACACACATATATAAAAAAACTAGTAATTACATTGAAATTGTGTAATTGAAATGTTTAAAGTGGTGAATTGTAGAAGTTAAATTTGAAAGAGATAAATGTTGAGGGAGGTGGTGAAGAAGGAATTTGAGGCAAGAGAAGGCTAACGATTATGTTCGTGGTTTCTCAATTATTTGAAGGATGAAGTTATTGTAGTGTCTAATTCAAAATTTAAGGAACGCTCGATTATTGTTTACCATGTAAATTGTTGTTGTGTGAAATGTCTGTGCTTGTATTATTTTGGGTAGTTAGAACATGCATCAATGTAAGAGAAATTCATTTTTGTGAGATATGAGAAACTTTAGAGATAGGGATATGTGGAGTGGAATTGGCATCCTAGGGGGTGATTGCATGCACATTATTGATTAGGTTTTATCTCTAGTTGTCGAGGTAGTGATTAGGGTTTCTTTTATCAAATATCATAATTAGAGGGGGATTAAGCCTTAGACAAACAAGACAGGTTGCCTAGGGTGCTACTAGTTAGGGGCACTTTGAATCTAAATTTTTTCTTTTTGTTGGTTAATTTTAAAATAATTTATATGAAGATTTAATATTAATCAACCCATTTATAGATATTATTGTATAGTAACATAAATTTCACACATACACATAAAAACGTTTTGTAATATTTTTGCAAGTAAAAGTAAATATTACATATTTACAAGCACATATGTTTTTTTGGTATTGTTACCCATTCTCTGATGTAGCTCTAGATTATGTAGGTGTGTAATTTGTTCTAGATAAAGGTTAATGCATTTTTTATAATGTCATTGGTGTATTTAGTAGAGGTGAGTATAACTGAAAGAAAAAAGTAGTTGATTTTCTATTCTTAATTTTTTGGGGAAAATTTGTATTATTTTACTATAGAGGAATCATTAGGCCTAGTCAAAATAAAACTCTTCACAAATCATGGGAGCTACATAAATGATTTTATTTATTTGTAAAATAATGGTGCTTTATTTTAGGATAGAAATCTTGTCACCTACTTGATATGACTCGAATCGATTTCTAAGAAACCTTGCATAAAACATTGTATTATTTTCATTCTAAACATCTCCTACGATTAATGTTTTCCATAGATGAAATATTTTTCATCATTCTGTGATAATTTAATAATATATTTTTAGTATTTTTTATTTTGATCATGATGTAAATTAAAAAATACAAGAATATAGACATATTTTATTTATTTTCTTTATGGAAAAAAATAATAACTAAATTTGTGAAGAGGGCATCCTCTCAAACTATTGCCTAGGGCACTCCCGACTTTTAATTCAGCCCTAATCCTAATAACATACTCTGTTAATGGGAACCGACATAAAAATGGGTTTGTTATATATTTAATTTTATTTTTTACACCATTAACATGTTTGATTGGTCCCAATCTCTCCACATTAATAACATGAGTGCAATTTGCACTTAAATAGGCCAAAATAAAAATGAGGAAAAATCCGGGTTTGAAACTCAACTAGAATAATTGGTCCTTGTAGCACTTTGTAGCCCCCTTCTTCAATTCTACGATCAAGTAAATATATGAAAGTAGATGATGTGTGAGTAATTCTTGATAATTATACCCCTCCAACGGTTGGTCATATGAGCAAGTAGTATATTTTAGATGTAAAAAGAATATCTATTTTATCAAACATGCAAAAATATTATCGTATCCAACAAAAAAATTCCATGGAGTCAAAATACCTTATTCATTTTGAAAGAGAATGAAGAATTAAAACTTCGTCATATCGTGTTCTCACATCCATTATGAAAGATGAACGAAATTACACAATCACGAATGACCAAATTGAGTTGTCGAAGGAAAAGGGGGATTTATTAATAATCATTAATAATTGATCCCCTATAACAACCGGTAATATGAGAAATAGCTAGGTTTTATCGTCCAATAAAATTTGGAGACTTGTTTATTTATTTTTATGGCATGAAGGCTTTCCTTGTATGAATTTTTTTTTTTTTATATATAAGACAAAGGCATGAATGGAGAGTTGAAAATAAAAATGTGGGAATTAAATACCTAAATGTCACATACTTATTGCATTGATCAAATTATTCTATCAAAATAATATCTTCTATATGTTCTCCACTTTATTATCTCAATGTTGCTTGCATTAAGCATGTGAGTGTAATTTTAGCATAAAGGGGCCAAAATAAAAATGGAAAAATTCAAAGGTTGTATGTTAGAAACCTAACCACACCGCTTACTTCATGTATAAGTTTTTATCCCCATTTTTGTTTGAAGATCATGTAAGTATAGTAAACTCATATCCCCTTCAATATTTTTTTCATATTAATGACCAATATATATATATATATATATATATATATATATATATATATATATATATATATATATATATATATATATATATATGTATATATAAAATATGTTGAGAGATATGAAGGATGAAGCTCCTAGCTAATTATGCAAGTGTAGTATGATTATACCACAAAAGTAATGGTTAAAAATAAATATAATATAATGAGTATATTATGATAAATGCATCTATATGAAATACATCAATAGATATCAATTTCAAGGTTCTTAGGTTTGATTTTTTACATACCTCTTTAATCAACAACTTCATTAATTTCATTATCAATTTTCATTGATTTTTGTTGAATTGAATCATTTGCTCTGTGATTATATCGATCTCAAGAATATATATTCAAGCAAAAAAGACCCAAACATTACTACATGATCAAGATATTACTATTTTTGATTGACTTCTCCAATAAAAAAGAAATAAAATTATTTAAGTGATAGTCCAATAGAAGTCAAATTTATGAATGAACTGTCACATGATGGTCAAATGAATGTCAAAATTAATTTGAAAATAAAATTTAGCCACACACTCCATTGCGAACTTACATACCATTATAGAATGCCCCTCGGTGTAATAATCTAGATATCAAGTTATGTTATTCCTTAATTCTATGTTTTTATGGTGTCAACAATGACACTTTGATGACATGTAATTTGTTTGATAAGTCGAAGACATGAATTCAAATATTGAAATAAAAGTGTGGGAATTAAATACTTGTATGTCACACACCAATTCCATGGCCTATATTTTTCCTAATCAAATAATCTCATCTATATTTGCTCCACTTTATCATCTTGATATCGCTCGCATTTTCTATATGAGTGTAATTTGGCCTTAAAGAGGCCAAATTCTAAAATGTTCTAAGTTCAAAACCCAACCCAGATGAGTTTCTTATAGTAATTTGTACCCTCCCTTTCTAGTTGTAAGCTTAAGTGATTGTAGAAAAATAGGTGATGTGCGAACAATCATTAATAATTGACACCCTCATACAGTTGGTCATATGAGTGATAGGTAGATTTTATCTTCCAATCATGATTTTCTATTTTTAAATTTCATAGAAAGAAGGATTTTGACTAAAAAATATCAATTTTTTTTTAGAGAAAATGTAGGCATATAGAATGGTAAGTAGGATATAAAAAGTTGGTGGATGGAGACAGAGACGGATGGTTTTCAAAATCCCGCTGGGCTGGAAAAAATGATGGTTGATTTTGGCACAGAGGAGGGGTTGTCTGCGGGTTTCTGGGAAGACAGGGTTTGGAGTAGAGCTCCAGCCATATCCTCTCTTCGCACGTTGAACCCAATTTAGGAAAAAATGGATGATCGCTTGTTATCCCAGACACAGTGGTGAATAAGGCCAAAAGTTGATATGGACTTGCACTTATTGGGAACTTTACAAGAATCAGAACCAATCTTGACTATGTTAGAGACGTGGAAAAATAAAATGGTCTCCTCTTAGGGGTACAGAGGTGATTGCTATCTCTAATAAATCTTTCCTTTTTCAGTTTAGAGAAAATATGATTTCCTTAGAGCCTTTAATGGTGACCCTTTGTTCTTTGTAAAAACTATGATGCATCTTTCCAAATGGAGACTAGGTTTGGACTTTGAAAAATTTGAACCTGGTGCATACCCTTTGTGGATCTGACTCCCTACTCTAGCTCTTGAGTTCTAGGGAAAATGTGTTCTTGTGGGGAGTGCTAAGGCTTTGGTACTAGATCTGCTTTCAATAGATCCGAGCACCCTCACTCTGACTAGAATGTTAGCAGCCAAGATATGTGTCAATGTGACCCCAGGTAAGTATCTTCTTCCACCATTCACATCATTTCATCTCAGGGAACAATCGATCAGGTATTAAAGTATGAAAAATCACGTGTATTTTATAATAAGTGCAAGGATGTTGAGCATGGGGTGAGCTCTTGTCCTGAGTTCTCTTTGATTGTTGATGGATCTGGCTCATTGATCAGGGTTTGTAAATCATGTGCTACGCAACAGATGGATACTGACTTGAGCGGCTCCTTGTTGTTTCCAATGTTTGAGCCAAGTGTATGCCCTATTTTTGTGAAGAATATTTATGAATTGTCCCTTGGTGGTGGGTTATGCTGCACACCGATTAGTGGTGCTCCCATTGACTTTATGGTTAAGCCCTCTTGTTTGAAGAGTTCCACGTTGAAGGAAAGTGAAAAATATTTGACAGGTATAGACGGCTGGGCCTATGTATCATGCAGGTTCACGTAGTCCTAATAAAAATGAAACCCGCGACTTGTTTCCCACTAATTTTTGGGGCCACCACTATGCCGCAGCCCAATTTAGCATTGGATTTGGGAAACGTTAAATTTATCTTTGACTTCCCAACGTACATGAGACTTAAGTTGAACGGGTATTGACAGTGAGGACACGAAAATTTTGGAGTCAAAGGAATGACATTAGGAAGGAGAGAGTCCTTTGGGTGTATCAGTTGCGGCCTAGGTGGAGGAACATATTTATCACATGGCTCCCTTTCCAACTTCCTTGTCTCAAGCCTCGGTATTGTAAGCCTTGAATCAAAATTCCATTGAACCACCCCCATTTTTGGAACTAGACAAAGATTTGTGCTTGCAACATGCAATGGTTGAAAAAAGTTTGTAAATTGGAATTGGTTTTATTTCATGATAAAGCTTCCATGAAGTCCACCATGAAGCCCAACGAGATGTCTCCTACCGTGATTGATCATGATTCTGTCAAAATTTTACAATTTTGGAAGGCCCCTATTACAATGACTACAACACATGACTTTTTGTGTGCAGGAGGACCGTGGTACTCAGGGTGATAATGATGGACGGTATCTTTTCCATAGCAGAAAATTTAAATCCAGGAAGTCAAATGGAGTGTTCCTTTGTTAGGGAACTACTTCTTCTATTTATTTCATGCTTCTATTACAGTCTTGAATTTTGAATGGTTTCTCTATGGTTTTCGGTCGCACCTGGAATGTTTCTTTGTTTTGTTTTGGATTGGTTGTTTTACACTTGCTGCTGTTTGTTTTTTGTCTCCTTTTTGTTTTTTGTGGTTTTATCTAGATTGTAGATTCACGTTGGTAACAAGGTAGGGACCACTGAAAAACCCTTCTTTTACCAATAATAAAAAAGTGGGAATTAAATACCTACATTTCTCGTACACATTACATAGATCATAGTTTTCCTACACAAACAATATCTTTTATACGTGCTCCACTTTATCATCTCAAACGTGCAAAGAGGAAAATTAAAAATTGGGAAACTCCAAAAGTCACCATATTCAAAACCCAAAAAGAATGCTTGCTTCTCATAGAGAATTGTAACACCCCTTTCTTGTTGTAAGATAATGTAATTATTGGAAAATATTTTTGGTGTAAACAATCATTGATAATTTATCTCGAGAAGTGGTTGGTCATATGATTGATATGCATCTTTTATCTACTATTCACGTTTTTTTTATTTTTAATTTCATGGAATTAAGGTTTAAGCTTTGATGACATGTAATTTTATAAATAATACATAGACAAGAATGGTAAGTTTTAAAAAAGTGGGAATTAAATACTTGCATGTCCCACCCCTATTCCACGGATTATATTGTTCCTACCCAAAACCTATTTGCTATGTTTGCTAAACTTTATCATCTTAATCTCACAAAGTGAACAACATAAAGAAATGGGAAATCAATGAAATGTCCTCGGTTCCAAACCCAAATGAAATGATTTCATCTTGTAACACTTTATAGACTACTTTTTCATTGTAATCTCATGTAATTGTATGAAAATAGATAGAATCGAGTACATGCATGCGCAGATGAGTTACAAAAAGGTGGTATTATGTCAACATATTTTATTGAAAATTGATAAACTTGAGGAAATTACAATTAAAATTTTAACAAGGTATAACAACCCCAATAATTTGTGACATCCCAGGAGATAGGTTTTTAGGATCTTTGATTTTTGCACAGTGAATGCTCGGCTTGCCGTATGCCACCATAGCGTTACACCGCCAATCTTCTGATCCAGGCGGGAATATCTACATTAATTTTGTATTGATCACCTCCCCGCCCCTTGGGTGACTTATATAATGACCACCTCCTCGAGCCATGCATCTATTGATGTTGGTCTTATCGCAGATCTTTGGACAACAATGGCACCGAAAAGAGTGAGGAAATTTGTTCCGAAGATATTTAACAAGGTAAGGATTTTGATATTCCTTCCCCTGATATTGTGCTTTAATTACCTGCATTTGATGAAGCATGCAACTAGTTTGAATCTTTTTCTCTTGTTGCTTACTTTGTGGGCCGAGTTCCCTTAGAAGGCATCCTCCGTCAATGGATTCATAACCATTGGAAACCCCGTGGTATCAAAGTTGAGGGAGTTCGTAACATGACCAAGTACTTTTTTTTTTCTGTTTCGCTTTGCTAATGCTGAGCATTGCAAAGTTGTTGTCAATCATGGTCCCTGGTTTATTCGTAATACCCTTGTGGTGTTTTCCCACTGGACTCGGGACTTTCAAGTCTCTGAGCAAGCCAAACTCAAGATTCCTATTTGGATTGAATTTCCAGGTCTTCCATTGCCTCTATGGGTTTTATTGACCAGCTTATCAAACCCTTGGGTCATCTCATCTGCCATGAACAACCCAAATTTTACTCAGCTCGACCCCAGAAATGGGTATGTGTGGAAATTGATCTCTCAAAGGACCTTAAGGATACCCTCGACATCCAGGTGGGGGATACACACTTTGCATAGAAGGTGCTTTATATTAACCTACCCAACACTTGTTTCTGGTGCCAATCCACCGATCATATGATCAAGGATTGTCCCCTCATGACACAAAGCTCACCGGCTGTTGTTGAGAAGCCCCCAGATCGACCCTAAATCCAACACCCCCTTCTGATGGATGGACCACCGTTACTAGCCGTAAACCTTCGGCTCACAATAAATCCCAAACTGCCACTTATAAACTAGTGAATGCCTCCACTTCTGCTCCTGTGAAGCCGTCTACTGCGTCCCTTCCCAAGCCCTCATCTGCCATCTCCTAGACTCCGCAAGCTACTATTGTCATCAGTTCCCACCCATCGGTGCCTATTTTTGCACACCCCTCGCTTCCCGAACCCTCAAGCATCATGGATAACACTGCCGGCGGTTCGGCTACTCAGACAGAGAGAAAATCAGCCTTACACCATTCAAGAAGTCCCTCCCCTCCTTTTGATGAGGATTTTTCACAGAGACCTCACCGACAGTTTGAGCTTGGAGACTATTTGCATGGGAATGCACGGCAAGTCACTTTTTCTAACCATTTTGGAGTGTTAACAAGCCTCGAGGAGGAAACCATGCACCTTGATAGTTCTCCATGATAGTTTACTCATGGAATGTCAGGGGGCTCACTAATCTGACTCACAGATATCTTGTCAGAGATAGTTGCAAGTATTTTACAAAGTTTCAGGTTTTGTGTTTACAAGAAGTCAAAATCACTGGCTTCTAGCTTTCACTGTATATGCATACCATCTGGCCTAGTTCTCTCTACCAGATGTCAGCACATGATAATGGTCAAGGTGGTGTTTTCACTCTTTTAAGTCCTGACCTCACCTCCAATATCATATCATGGGGCTCTGACCCCACCCATCGGGTGGTGTGGACCCTTTTTTATTTTGACGGTCATATTCTTGGGCTGGAAAACATTTATGCTTCCAATGATGCTTCGAGCGCTCTTCTTTTTGCGGTGGCTAGCTGATCACTTGCCTTCTACTACCTGGCTTCTCTGTGGTGATTTCAACATGGTGGAATCTCCCGAAGACAAATTGGGCTAGCTTCCTATGCGTTGGTGTCTTGGGAGCGTGAAGCCTAGTTTTACTTGCGCAATAAGCTCTGTTTGTTTGATCCCAACCACCGCAAGCACTCAAATTCTACCACTCCATGGTTCACATGGTCTAACTTTCGAGCTGGTGATGACAGTGTATAAACACCTTGACAGAGCTCTACTTTCAGAACAACAATGGTTCTCTTTTGATGCTTCACACAGCCTCCCGGTCTCGGTTGTGATCTTTGCTTTGGTCTCTGACCATAAGCCTATTTTCTTTGGGCTCCAATGGAACTTTCAGTGTCCCAAGCCCAAATCCACTCAGTTCTACTTGAATACGTCTCATCTTTCTCATCCTAAGACTTTGGATTACATCAGACGTATTTGGAATCTTGACCCAAGACCTGTTGATGGGATTGGCTGGATTGATTGGTGGTCTCATGCCATCACTCACACCACTACTTTTCTTCAGCTTTATGGGAAGCAGGCTGCTTTTTTCTAAAAAATGCTCATGAAGCCTCTCATATTGAATACTTGAGAGCTATTCAAGAGCTTAATCTGTCTCCCTTTAACACTCATATTCAAGTGCAAGCTGCTCATTGGAAGCATAAACTTCAGATTGAGGAGCACTATAAGGCTAGAGGAGCTCAAGTTCATGCCAGACTTCACTGGCTCAGAATTGGTGATAGAGTCACTAAGGAGTTTTTTTCTTCTCTTAAATCTAATCAAACTCTCACCAAAATCAAAGCAATCAAGGAAGGTAATCAAAGGCTTACCCTTTTACCTGACATTCTCCAAGTTTTTATAAAAATAAAAATTTAACAAGGTATAAACACTTGAATTGTCACATTTCAAATCTACTTTTCAAATCACCAATTTATTTTGGAAATGATGAACTAAGCATAGTGGAAACTTAAAAATTTCAAATAAGTAATCCTTTTTTTAAGTAATCCTTTTTTTACATAAAACAAAGTTTATAGCTGATTGTTTGCCCCTTTGTTTTTTTATCATCATTGAGTATTTCTTGAAATCTTTTTGTGGAAGGTTAGATAAGGTTATGTACTATGTTATAGATTATTTTATATAAATTATTATAAATATTTTTAAGAATTTAATCAATAAAAAATCCTCATTTTTATTAAACTTTAATATTTGAGCATTCCGCTCACATAACTACCTCAAAATTAATCTGAAATTAAGAAAAAAAAATGCATACAATTAGTTCTAGTATGTGATGGTATAATTTTTTCTATTTGGATGCATAAATCAATATTTACATGTACATAAACTTAGACATGGATATTATTTCAATATAATTTCATAGGAAGACATTTACAAATATTTAACGTTAGTATCCTTATCGGTATTAAAAAATCAAAAAAATGTATTATCATAAAGAGGAAATTTTCTCTTTTCGTAGTCATGATTTCATGAAGTTTGTGTATGAAATCCATAACATATTCCATTATCAAAGTTGAATTTTGATGTGGAAATAATTTCATAGAAGAAAATTTTATGTACAAACCTTTGGCTAGGAAACTTGAGCCATTTCTACTCTCTAGAGGGATGCTTTGGGAAGTGATTAAAAAAATGCATAAGAATTGTATCATGTAGACACTATAAAGAAGGTATGTATTATAAATCATGTACATGTTATGACGTGTACAAATTTTGCATCCAATATAACATGAAATTCCAATGAATCTTTTCAATAGATCTCAAGATTCGACTCCACTCTATTTTTCTAAAATCATATACAACATGAATAAATACTTCGATATGTTCTTCTATGTTTAATAACATAAATTTTTTTCGTCTCCAAATTTTCCACCAATTTTTGTCTCAAAATATTTTCTCCAATTTTATTACTTTTTTTTTTTTTCTCCAACATTTTTGTTCTATTATAATTAATTCTCTTTCTATTTTTGTCTAATTTATTGTATATTATACATAAATTTTTGGATTTGTCTATTTTGTAATTAAAGATCATGGGTAGTGGGTTTTGTAGAGTAGGAGAATGAAATTGAAGACGAAAATATTTGAACACAATCAAGTGTTAAAACAAAAGAAAAATTCAAAAGTATAGAGTTTTCATAACTATAGGTATGTCACCTATCCTTAATAATTATTCTAAAATCAGCTCTACATCAATACATGTACTTGATTAATGTCATTGAAGGTTATCCTATATTTTTAAGTCCAAATTCTATTAAAAAGTCCCACAAAATTATGTTGTAAGTCCATATTAAAACTTTGATGTTTTTAATTGTGATATTGTGTAAAATATACAATTTATTCATCCCCTAAAACACATAATGAGCAATATGATTGTTAATAAAATTCAATGTAAATATTAAATGAAGAAAATAACAATGAAGATCATGAAAAATAACAATCAAACAAATAAACTAATAATGAATATATTTAAATGAAACACCAAATGGTGAAAATAATAATAAATCAAAAAAATTACAATTTTTACCAAAAACAATAGCTCCTAGGATTATGCGTAGCAAACCCATGTTTTAATATAAATTTATGAAAACATTTATCCACCATTAGTTGATAAAATATCTAGACAAAATTTGAGAAAAAAAGATAATGAAATATGGAATATACTTCTTGAATTAAATGACACTAAAAATTTTGAATTATTTTTTATTGTAATGAAATTGTGGAAAATGAGACCTACCATGAACACATGGTCTAAGGATGTTTTTCTGTTGATGCTTATAAGCAATGATATAATAAGGAATTTGTAAGATGCATACCAATATTTAGATATGAGGAGACGAACAAAATATAGTAATAGTGTATGAAACATAATGACAATGAAATTCGTAAACAAAAAAAAACAAAAAGTGTTTGTTAAGTGAAAAAAGTAGAACAATTAAAATAATCAGAAAAATACTAATGAAAGAAATTGTAAGATGTGAAAAAATAATGATCACAATAACAATGACATGTGGGAAATCTTTCATAGTTTCTGATGGAAACTTAAAGTGTCAGCTAATGCATTTAAATATTTAGTCCAACAATTCAGGAAGAAAACACATTATATCACCTAATCAAAGTTATGTACTTAGAATAAGAACGAGATGCTGAAACGACCCAAATAAACCACACACGAAACCAAGTATACAACTAACACTCAGAACAACTTGATACAAGGATGGCCAAAAAGGCATCACGGAAATGTTCACACATATCGAGGACAATTTACTTTTCTTTTGACAAGACAACATAGAAGTACAATCACGTAACACACTTACGCTTATGGCCAACCACAAGGAGATATTCTTGAGGGTTATTTATTTTAAAAGGACATCTTGCAATTCTTAGCTTACGTTTTCAAGGAGACTCGGGATATGATTCATACAATTCATCTTACCAAGTTAAATTTATTCTTTTTACACAGAGTAATTATCTTTAAATCTTCTCTATTATGACCTTTATTTGCTTAATTCGTTTATAAAAAAAAAAGAGAATTTCAATTCCACAAGGCCATCTACTCACCACTAATGCTACGAATTTTCGTTCTTGCCCACAAGACAACATGGTTTTAAGTTCAACACACTTAAGAGAAGAGATTAAGGTGCCTTGAAAAGGGATAGAGGGAGAAGGTCGAGATGAAACATTTTTAGGACCTCATTAGTTATTGCCAGTATTAAATTGAAGCTAGGACTCTTAACCAAAATTAACAACAACTTTACTTAGGCTTCGCTAAAAGTATTATCAAGGAGTAAAAGAATTTACTTTTCAAATGGCTAAGAGATAGATTGTGTGGTTTCAAAATTGTTTTCTCCTATTTATTAAATCTTATTACCTTCAAACAATTAACAGTTCATTTCACCTTAGGGTCATTTTACAAATTTTACCATGAAAGGCATAATGTTCACTAGGGGAGCTAGGGTTATCATGTTATAAAGTTTACTTGCAATGATAGTCTTGCCCTTGTCTACTTAGAGAATTTCTTGCTCTCAAGTTGGTGACCCCTACGTTACTTTATTTGAATGCAACTTTTAATTTAACTTCCAGAAGTATTTAACAATCCCATGTTAGTTTACTTATGACACTTTATTACTAAGTCATGGCAAGGTTTAACTCAGAATTTATTCTCAAGGCGAAGTTGAAGCAACACTCATTTACGAGAACAAAACAAGATTACATCATTTCTTAAAATACTGATACTCTACAAGTCACTCAACAACAATAACCAAATTTTCTTATAATTTCAATGATGGTCAAACAATACAAGGTTTCCAAAGTTCAGATGACAAGTCCACAATACATTATACTAAGACATTAATCCTCTTTTAAACTTTCCACTGGACGTTAACAACAGTTGAACAACATAAAAAAGGTTTCGAGCAAAGGAACTTCTCAACTGAGGTTGATGACAACAGTCTACAAATCTATCCCTCATCTACACGCAAGATCCATCTGCAGCAAATTTTCTACAAGAGTCAGTTCGCGAGAACTGAGCAAGATAAGGCTACACAAAACCACCATAACTATTATCTAACAATATCACGAAAAGGAAGCACTTTATTACAAGATTTTGGGTCAAACCTCTAAACACTACCAGCACATCAAGTTATACTAAAGTCTATAACATGTCGATCAAAGAAGGAGAAGACCTTGTACTTCAATTAGGAGCAAATGCAACGAAAGTAACAATCATATGAGAATGGCCCTTGGCCCTATAAGGAGAAAACAAACAATCTAGTAAAAACAGAATCCCCATCAAGTAAGTGATTAAACAATAATTACAAGATTGAGATTTGATATATATACACCAACCATCTAGAAAATTTATCAAAGGTACCAAACGCATAGGCTAAAATAATATTTTTCCAAAAGAACAAGAGTAACACAGTCAACCGTCGTACAAAGATACAAACATAACTTCTAAGTGACATTATCAAAACAAAACCTTCCGCTATGAATCCATAAGACTATCAAATGAAAGCTGAGTTTTTCCCGAAGGTTAATCACATTTAAGGAAATCTCCATCACAAACTATTACGGTAATTACGTGCATAAAACTGACCAATATTAATTAATAGCGTTAACATTACAAGGGGGAAAATAATGCAAGTTAGGAAAGATAGAAGAGCGCCATCAGAAATAATTCTGAGAGGGGGATTAGACCAAACTATTCTAGTGTCAACGAGTTACTGGATTCGCACAATGAAACCTCCAGCTTAGTTGATCCGAAAAGCTAGTTATGGTTCAAGTTGATAGGGATGGTCAAGGCACTTCCTGAGGATGGCCTTAAAAGCCTAGAAACAAGATGAAAGATAGTATAAGAGTCTAAACACGTGAGATGGCAAAATGCATTGCACACGAACCCTTTTATTCTACCAGTTTTAATACCACAACTCTAAGCTGGCTAGCCCACGCATTGCTCACACAATCCTACAACCTTTCTTTCTCGATGCCAAAAGGTTATCAAAGGGACTTGCGAAGGAGCTAACAAAAACATCAAGGACAACTTGGGTGCTAGGAAGGGGTTTCATAGTTATTGTAAACTTACTTCCATGATATCGAAAATACTAGCTTGATCAACATAATAACTTGCAACTCAATCGCAGAAGAATTAATACATAAACAAACAGATGAAGTTCTATCATTCGAGTAAGAGAAACATAACATTCAAAGGAGAGGGCACACATCCTTTCACCCACATACTATCAACGGTAAAAGCTAAAACAAGAAGACACAAGCAGAAAAGGGAAATCTTCCATCATGACATCCAACCGACAAATCAATGCAAGGAAAAGTGGTTCGATTTCACAATATTTTTAAATAAAATAATAGTGGAAAGGTGTAGAAATATCTTTCCTGTTTCTCCAGCTTTCAACAGTCGTACATGACTCCACACGGGCCAACATAAAACAATAGCATGAGACAAGGATGTGAGTACTTTGCCGCGATGTCAATGGGCCAAATGTGATAACTGGATCGACTGATGGGGCAGAAAAATTAACCATTGAGTCCTTTCGCAAATCAACCTCACACCGCCTCGTAGTGTCAGCTAGAATCCCATAATCTTCCCCATTTGGAAAAACAGCCAACACCCATGGGTGGGACTGATATAGAGATGTCGTACTATCACCATAACCCCAAGCATCAGTGTTCCACGTAAAGACACGCTTGCCTGTTCGCTCGAGGGAACCACTACCTTCTCCAGTGCCATATAAAGAAGAGCCATGAGGGAGCTCAATGGTGACAACTTGTTGGCCATGCACGCACTCACAAGATGGAATATAATCTGGCACCCCCGACATCCAATCTTAGGTTGGTAGAATAGATGAACATACTTCAGCTTGTAATAGAGGAGATATGTTGTACATAATGTCACTTGGGCTGCATGCATGTCTCAAAATATTTCGCTATTGACTTTACTAACAATTATTTTCATATTATTGTCAACCGCAAAGAAAGACAACTGAATCACCAAACAATTGCATTGATGCTGCTGGTAAACATACTTCAATGATCTACCATTACTTTTGAGGACTAACTGTTCAGCCAAAGCTTTACTATGCCCATAGGGGTCAACATGATCCTCCAGAGAAAATATCGCAATGCTTCATTGCCATTAACAATCTCCTTTCCCACATATACAACATTATATGTGCTTGTATATATAAGTCTCCTCACACCATACTTAACGCAGGCATCCAATACAAGGCAAGTCCCATGATTTGAAGCTCAGACACAAGACATAATGATTACATCACGCTCCTGGCTCTGAAAGGCATCCACCGTAGTGATAAATAAACCTTTTTCCTTCTTCAAATTTGAGGACAACATCAAACTCTTGGTGCAAATATTACAGTTGTAGCTTGTAAGGTGTGATAATTCCAACAGAAACCTTTATGCCTGCAAACTTAGTGACTCGTTGAAGAAGCTCATAATATTGTCTCTCATCTTGTAGTGATTGATAATCATGGCAGACAGAGATGGAGTTGGATTAAACAAGCTGCAGTTCACCACAAGAATCCCAATATCCTTGGGCCTCACTCTGCTTTTCTCAAACAGTTCATCCAAGGCACCAAACATCACCATCTCTACTTCTGCACGGGCTTCTTTCATGGTTAGCCTAGGTGGAGAAGCCAAAATGGCTCCTGGAAAGTATGAGTGCTCACCTATGCCAGATCTCTCAAGAATCTTCCTCCGGAACTCCAGTGTTATCATCAAAAGGCCCCGAATCTCTAGAATGAGACATGAAATAGTCTCTGGTAACCCTAACTCGTCGAGAAGGCTTATAGCGGAAAATTCCACCAAATATATGGCTCTTGGACTACATATAAAATAGACGGGCAATGCATCCAACCAGACGGATACAGAGAGCAAGCTCACAACACAGTAGTCTTGATGCCGCCGAGTTTGACAAGCCAACAAGATCGAGCCAAAGTGTGACCAAAGTCACCGGAATCGACACAAGAAGGAGACAGATCACATCTACGGGCGAGTGGAAAAAAATGACACAAAGAAAGCAATTTATGCTTCGTGAATATTCGATAAAAAATAGATCTACTCGTATGAGATACTCTTCCATGAGTTACAACGTAAGACAAGTAAGAAATCAATAGAGAATCTCTCGTACTAAATTTCATCGGGTCTCCCGGTAACACTCTCACTTCATCTCTCTTAATCGATTTTGAAACAAATATCTTGAAGGAGAATCCCGAATTTGAGGATGCGGAGTCGATCTTTGAATAGATAACACAAGGTTGACAACCCGCTTGTTGGAAGCACTCAGCGCCTAGGCTTTTACCAGCCTGCAACAGTGACTTCCCTAGCTTGCAGCTTCTCCTATCCACCACTTGGACGGAAGTAGCTTTCCAAAATGAAAAGGCAAGATAGCTCAATTAAAACTTTATCTCGTTCTTCTACTACAAATTGCAAGGTTTTGCAACCACTTTTCTCACGACATGTGGTCGCGTGCAACCGAAAAAGCAGGTTCAACACCAACGGTTCCTTGAGATCACCCTGCAAAGAGCCGCATATAGTCAAACACTTCCTCACGGCACTCTTCCTAGGAAATTCAGTTCTACGCCCATGGATTTTACCTCGCATAACAACATGATTTTGAGAAAACACCCACCATCTTGAAGGAGGAACCCGAAATGACATTGAAGCAGAGTCGCTACACCGAATCCTCACGCAAGAACACACCTCGAAGATTCAAGAAGGTGGATGCAACACACCTAGCTCCACTAGCATCAAGTCAATTTGTCAATGCCTCACGCATTGAATGAGGATCAAAACAAAGATTTTGGTGAAGAAAAAAAAAGCCTCCACCGACTCCATCTTTCCCACACAAAAGGAATTTTACATTAATTAAAATTTGGCAGGTTGGGTGGTTGGGATTTTTTGCCAAGGTGGCGTAAAGGAAGGCTTTGCCCGGGCATTACATTCTCCTCCCCTTAAGAAAGCATCGTCCTCGATGCGACATAACACAACGGAAAAAAAAAGGTTCGCAACCAAGGACAAGTAAAGAGGAAAAAGTACACTTTATGGTTTAAAATTTTAGTTGATTAAAGCACGACCATGGTAGCCTTAGGAACATTTGGTAGAAATTTTTTTAACTTTTAATGTTCCGTGAAGATTGGCGCTTCTTTCTTGTTCATCATTTCATTAGTCTCTTTCCATTATCATTATTTCTAGTTTTATTTTTTTAAAATTTCATCATTGAAGAGTTTTGGTTTATTCCTTATTGTGGGTGCCCAACATGAACTGCTAACACAACACCCTATCAGTTCACAAGACACTACAGATTCACAAGCACGCAAGTATATACTTCATGATTGTATTACACCACAAAAAGGTTACTCAAATACGGAATGGAATAGGCACAATCCACATAACATAGTACTCGACACACATCAATGACTGACATACCAAAATACTTAAACAAAAGAGTACTACAATCCACCAGACATTTCCTCAATTTGCATCAATGAAAAAAATTCACATAACACCAAACCATGCTACAGGTACATAGTGTCCACAAGGGAATCAATGACATAACCACAACATCACAACACATATCCATCTGACATGAGTAACACATACATCAAAGACCACTACCAAACATCACAATAACTCAACATATATCCTGAAACATCAACCATACAGACAAATATCATAAGCCTCCCTCAAACTCTTATGCCTCCCTCAAACTCTTATGCCTCCCTCAATCTCTTATGCCTCCCTCAAACTCTTATGCCTCCTCAAATCTCTTATGCCTCTTATTATGCCTCCCAAACTCTTATGCCTCCCTCAAACTCTTATGCCTCCCTCAAACTCTTATGCCTCCCTCAAGGAGGCCGGTTGTCCCTATGGTCCAAGACACATAGAGTTCGAACACTCCTAACCCAAGTGACATAATAACGCGTGGTTCAACAACCCGCTAGTTATATGTACCCTTGGGGCGTACCCCCATACAACGAAGCGGGTCCATAGGTCCAACCAATCCATGGTGCATCCTATGACCCTATTCCACACATCACGACAATAGAACCAGCACAACAATCCAATCAAAGTGCCAAGTGGCAAAGTACAAGCCTTGGGCAAGGCGGTAAGAATTCCAAATTTAAAAGAAGACCCCAAATCAAGCTAAAATAAATGGCCAAATAGCCAAAGTTAGTATCAAAATCCCCATGTTAGTGCCACAAACCAAGGAAATGCCCAAAATTGTAAAGCATGGCAATCAAGAAAAGATGCTGGTCCTTACAAAATAAAGTAAAAGCTCAATTTACAAATAAAATCAACTTATAATAATGTCACATTACGATAACTGTGTGGCCTTATCTAGCCACCAAAGGGGTACTCAACGAGTTGCTAGCACTCGAACATCGAGCCTCAGCTCATAAAATACATATCAATAATACAACTGTCATCACCTCCATCTGAATCATCCCGCCACCACTTCGACAAGGCTAAACATAGTCATAGATGCACTAAGGTTGCATACATACAACCACATAGGGAGAGAGAAAGAATCACATGTTATCTACTAAACCGAGTTTTAGCTCGAGTTATTGACCCATGGTACACCATTCCTCACTCTCAACATACACTTCTACCGATTTCCCTCAGGATCGGTTAGCGTAAGGTTCACAACATAACATACAACAACATCACTAACATAACGGTGGCACACACATAACTACCATAACGTCTCACGTATGGTATGTATACAGGGTAGATCACAATCATACATCCACAGGGCGTAATACATCACTTTACCACATTCTGCACCCAAAGCGCAATCACCATACGATAGGGTTCATACACTCACCGTATGACCCAAAATCACAACATGAAGCATTACCTATTTGCACAGTCATACATACGATGAACATAGTACATCACAACATAACATCCATTGCAACATAACAAGGTGGTACACACATTTCTTCAAACATGGTAAAAACATCATGATACAACTCATTTCTTTTAACATCAATCTAGTCATACAACACATTGATACACCTACATATCACAATATGTCACAATGCTCCAACACTACGTCATCCACATTAGAATTCTTTTCACACATCACAAACAATAATTCACACGTGAACTCTTCCTAGAATCCACAAGAAGGAGAGAGAATACTCCCATCCCCAACATATCAACATGATCACAAACACGCACAAGGTGACATACCCATCATGTGCATTCACAATATCACAATTACGACAATAATCACATCACGTTTAAAGCACATTACTCTTCCAATATCTACCACCATCATGCAACATCATCATCATCATGCAGTATCATCATGTAACACCACCACCACCATGTAACATCATCATATAACACCAATCCGGCCCATAGGTTCGAGAGCATGAACCTACGCTCTGATACCAAATGTAACGACCCAAAAAACCACACACACGAACAACAACACAAGTGAAATACAGGATAATTTTTTTTTTTGACTTGCTTGACACATAACATGACGCAACATGTCGTCACCAAGTATACAACTAACACTGTGAACAACTTGATACAAGGATGGCCATAAAGGCAGCACGGAAACGTTCACACATATCGAGGACAATTTACTTTTCTTTTTGACAAGACAACATAGAAGTACAATCACAGAACACACTTACAGTTATGGCCAACCACAAGGAGATATTCTTGAGGGTTATTTATTTTAAAAGGACATCTTGCAATTCTTAGCTTACGTTTTCAAGGAGACTCGGGATATGATTCATACAATTCATCTTACCAAGTTAAATTTATTCTTTTTACACAGAGTAATTATCTTTAAATCTTCTCTATTATGACCTTTATTTGCTTAATTCGTTTATAAAAAAAAAAGAGAATTTCAATTCCACAAGGCCATCTGCTCACCACTAATGCTACGAAGTTTCGTTCTTGCCCACAAGACAACATGGTTTTAAGTTCAACACACTTAAGAGAAGAGATATAAGGTGCCTTGAAAAAGGGATAGAGGGAGAAGGTCGAGATGAAACATTTTTAGGACCTCATTAGTTATTGCCAGTATTAAATTGAAGCTAGGACTCTTAACCAGAATTAACAACAACTTTACTTAGGCTTCGCTAAAAGTATTATCAAGGAGTAAAAGAATTTACTTTTCAAATGGCTAAGAGATAGATTGTGTGGTTTCAAAATTGTTTTCTCCTATTTATTAAATCTTATTACCTTCAAACAATTAACAATTCATTTCACCTTAGGGTCATTTTACAAATTTTACCATGAAAGGCATAATGTTCACTAGGGGAGCTAGGGTTATCGTGTTATAAAGTTTACTTGCAATGATAGTCTTGCCCTTGTCTACTTAGAGAATTTCTTGCTCTCAAGTTGGTGACCCCTACGTTACTTTATTTGAATGCAACTTTTAATTTAACTTCCAGAAGTATTTAACAATCCCATGTTAGTTTACTTATGACACTTTATTACTAAGTCATGGCAAGGTTTAACTCAGAATTTATTCTCAAGGCGAAGTTGAAGCAACACTCATTTACGAGAACAAAACAAGATTACATCATTTCTTAAAATACTGATACTCTACAAGTCACTCAACAACAATAACCAAATTTTCTTATAATTTCAATGATGGTCAAACAATACAAGGTTTCCAAAGTTCAAATGACAAGTCCACAATACATTATACTAAGACATTAATCCTCTTTTAAACTTTCCACTGGACGTTAACAACAGTTGAAAAACATAAAAAAGGTTTCGAGCAAAGGAACTTCTCAACTGAGGTTGATGACAACAGTCTACAAATCTATCCCTCATCTACACGCAAGATCCATCTGCAGCAAATTTTCTACAAGAGTCAGTTCATGAGAACTGAGCAAGATAAGGCTACACAAAACCACCATAACTATTATCTAACAATATCATGAAAAGAAAGCACTTTATTACAAGATTTTGGGTCAAACCTCTAAACACTACCAGCACATCAAGTTATACTAAAGTCTATAACATGTCGATCAAAGAAGGAGAAGACCTTGTACTTCAGCTAGGAGCAAATGCAACGAAAGTAACAATCATATGAGAATGGCCCTTGGCCCTATAAGGAGAAAACAAACAATCTAGTAAAACCAGAATCCCCATCAAGTAAGTGATTAAACAATAATTACAAGATTGAGATTTGATATATATACACCAACCATCTAGAAAATTTATCAAAGGTACCAAACGCATAGGCTAAAATAATATTTTTCCAAAAGAACAAGAGTAACACAGTCAACCGTTGTACAAAGATACAAACATAACTTCTAAGTGACATTATCAAAACAAAACCTTCCACTATGAATCCATAAGACTATCAAATGAAAGCTGAGTTTTTCAAATTCGAAGGTTAATCACATTTAAGGAAATCTCCATCACAAACTATTACGGTAATTACGTGCATAAAACTGACCAATATTAATTAATAGCGTTAACATTACAAGGGAAAAAAATGCAAGTTAGGAAAGATAGAAGAGCGCCATCAGAAATAATTCTGAGAGGGGGATTAGACCAAACTATTCTAGTGTCAACGAGTTACTGGATTCGCACAATGAAACCTCCAGCTTAGTTGATCCGAAAAGCTAGTTATGGTTCAAGTTGATAGGGATGGTCAAGGCACTTCCTGAGGATGGCCTTAAAAGCCTAGAAACAAGATGAAAGATAGTATAAGAGTCTAAACACACGAGATGGCAAAACACGTTGCACACGAACCCTTTTATTCTACCAGTTTTAATACCACAACTCTAAGCTAGCTAGCCCACGCATTGCTCACACAATCCTACAACCTTTCTTTCTCGATGCCAAAAGGTTATCAAAGGGACTTGCGAAGGAGCTAACAAAAACGTCAAGGACAACTTGGGTGCTAGGAAGGGGGTTTCATAGTTATTGTAAACTTACTTCCATGATATCGAAAATACTAGCTTGATCAACATAATAACTTGCAACTCAATCGCAGAGAAGAATTAATACATAAACAAACAGATGAAGTTCTATCATTCGAGTAAGAGAAACATAACATTCAAAGGAGAGGGCACACGCATCCTTTCGACCCACATACTATCAACGGTAAAAGCTAAAACAAGAAGACACAAGCAAAAAGGGAAATCTTCCATCATGACATCCAACTGACAAATCAATGCAAGGAAAAGTGGTTCGATTTCACAATATTTTTAAATAAAATAACAGTGGAAAGGTGTAGAAATATCTTTCCTGTTTCTCCAGCTTCAACAGGTCGTACAGACTCCACACGGGCCAGCATAAAACAATAGCATGAGACAAGGATGTGAGTACTGCTGCTGGCGATGTCAATGGGCCAAATGTGATAACTGGATCGACTGATGGGGCAGAAAAATTAACCGTTGAGTCCTTTCGCAAATCCACCTCACACCGCCTCGTAGTGTCAGCTAGAATCCCATAATCTTCCCCATTTGGAAAAACAGCCAACACCCATGGGTGGGACTGATATAGAGATGTCGTACTATCACCATAACCCCAAGCATCAGTGTTCCACGTAAAGACACGCTTTCTGTTCAAGAGGGAACCACTACCTTCTCCAGTGCCATATAAAGAAGAGCCATGAGGGAGCTCAATGGTGACAACTTGTTGGCCATGCACGCACTCACAAGATGGAATATAATCTGCACACCCCGACATCCAATCTTAGGTTGGTAGAATAGATGAACATACTTCAGCTTGTAATAGAGGAGATATGTTGTACATAATGTCACTTGGGCTGCATATGTCTCAAAATATTTCGCTATTGACTTTACTAATAATTATTTTCATATTATTGTCAACCGCAAAGAAAGACAACTGAATCACCAAACAATTGCATTGATGTTGCTGGTAAACATACTTCAATGATCTACCATTACTTTTGAGGACTAACTGCTTTACCAAAGCTTTACTATGCCCATAGGGGTCAACATGATCCTCCGTGAGAAAATATCGCAATGCTTCATTGCCATTAACAATCTCCTTTCCCGCATATACAACATTATATGTGCTTGTATATATAAGTCTCCTCACACCATACTTAACACAGCATCCAATACAAGGCAAGTCCCATGATTTGAAGCTCGGACACAAGACATAATGATTACATCACGCTCCCGGCTCTAAAGGCATCCACCGTAGTGATAAATAAACCTTTTTCCTTCTTCAAATTTGAGGACAGCATCAAACTCTTGGTGCAAATATTACAGCTGTAGCTTGTAAGGTGTGATAATTCCAACAGAAACCTTTATGCCTGCAAACTTAGTGACTCGTTGAAGAAGCTCATAATATTGTCTCTCATCTTGTAGTGATTGATAATCATGGCAAACAGAGATGGAGTTGGATTAAACAAGCTGCAGTTCACCACAAGAATCCCAATATCCTTGGGCCTCACTCTGCTTTTCTCAAACAGTTCATCCAAGGCACCAAACATCACCATCTCTGCTTCTGCACGGGCTTCTTTCATGGTTAGCCTAGGTGGAGAAGCCAAAATGGCTCCTGGAAAGTATGAGTGCTCACCTATGCCAGATCTCTCAAGAATCTTCCTCTGGAACTCCAGGCTGTTATCATCAAAAGGCCCTGAATCTCTAGAATGAGACATGAAATAGTCTCTGGTAACCCTGAACTCGTCAGAAGGCTTATAGCAGGAAAAGTCCACCAAATATATGGCTCTTGGACTACATATAAAATAGACGCAGGCAATGCATCCAACCAGGCCAGATACAGAGAGCAAGCTCACAACACAGTAGTCTTGATGCCGCTGAGTTTGACAAGCCAACAAGACTGAGCCAAAGTGTGACTGAAGTCACCGGAATCAGACACAAGAAGGAGACAGATCGCATCTACGGGCAGAGTGGAAAAAAATGACACAGCAAAGCAATTTATGCTTCGTGAATATTCTGATAAAAAATAGATCTGCCTGTATGAGATACTCTTCCATGAGTTACAACGTAAGACAAGTAAGAAATCAATAGAGAATCTCTGTACTAAATTTCATCGGGTCTCCTGGTAACACTCTCACTGTCTCTTAATCGATTTTGAAACAAATATCTTGAAGGAGAATCCCGAATTTGAGGATGCAGGTCGATGCTGAACAGATAACACAAGGTTGGACAACCTGCTTGTTGGAAGCACTCAGCAGGCTTTTACCAGGCTGCAACAGGCCGGCTTCCCTAGCTTGCAGCTTCTCCTAACCACCACTTGGACGGAAGCGGCTTTCCAAAATGAAAAGGCAAGACAGCTCAATTAAAACTTTATCTCGTTCTTCTACTACAGCTGCAAGGTTTTGCAACCACTGATTCACGACTGTGGTCACGTGCAACCAGAATAGCAGGTTCAGCACCAACGGTTCCTTGAGATCACCCTGCAGCAGCTGCATATAGTCAAACACTTCCTCACGGCACTCTTGTGACTCCACCCACTCCCGTCTCCCTCACGCAAGGATAGCAAAGAAATCGTGGTGGTTGGGAGGAGGCAAAGGCAGTGGAGGACAATCAAAAAAAGAAGAAGCCAATGCCCAGCGGGCATTACAAGATCTAAATAGGATTTATGTACGTGCCATTCGAGATCCATATGATTGAACCTGCCAAATAAGGACTTATTCGGTGGGAGGATACACAATCTATTAGCGATACTATAATTATTGCTTGTGATAATTAGGCTCACAACACTTATGAGTTGGTAGGGAGTGAAGTAAAGAGCATATTCCTCGAGGCAAAAAAAAATCGTGTTATTTCAAGAGGACAGTAATAACTTGGTACCTTTTACACAGGGATAAGGGGATCCCATGGTATTCCTGCGCCCCATGGAAGAACAGTGGATAGACCCATTGGAAAGAAGAAATATGTTAGCATATACACTACGTGGGACATCAATACATTGGTGGGTGGTCCACAGGGATAATCTTGTCGGATGGAATGAAATTGGGATTGCTCTTACTACTAGGTTCTTCAGGAGCAATGCACCTACTCAACTATGTATTTATCATGGTAATCATCCTGTTCAGCACCACGTTTAGAAGTGTGAGAGACTTTGGATAGAAGGAAGGAAGCTTTACCACCTTCGCTATGGGTGCACAAGTTTTATTCCACTTTACAAGGTTACACGCGTGCTTGGTATGTATATGTAGAACTCCATAGAGAAACTAGAAATTGATAGAATTTAATTGCAGGAATGGCCCAGACATTTGACTTCTTCTCTACAAAGCCTCCGGTAGAAGAAGCATTGAAAGTTATCAAGTGCTTAACTATGGGGGATAGTGTCAAGGCTAAATAACTCCTTCAGGAGTTATTAGATAAAGAAGACTCAAGATCACATCTTGATGAAGAACCAGAGGCCGATGCAACATTACTTCAATGCACTTGCCTTGAGAAAGAGAAAGGAAAAATGGTCTACTTAGTGGATGAAGAAGAAATAGATAATATGGATGTAAACCATTCAACAGGGAGGTGTGAGGTACTGGAAAGTGAGGATAAGACCACGTGCATCTATCATGAACTGATGAAAACAAAGCAAGTGAATATTGGAATAGATACTGAGCCTAAGGAAGCCATAATTGGATACTATTGGTAAAACTCTGAAGTGGCAAAAATCATAGAGTTACTAAGGGATTACCAAGAATTGTTTCCTATGGGGTACCATGAACTTAAAGGCATGCATGAATTGTTAGGGGATATGAAGATAAAGCTTAAAGAGGGTACACACCTAGTTAGAAAGAGACCTTACAGAATGAACCCCAATTTGCGTGAAAAAGTCAAAGAAGAGATTGGTAAAATGTTGAAGTCTAGTATTATCAAGCCCCTTGATGAGTCAAAATGGGTTAGTCTAATGGTGGTCAGTATCAAGAAGGATGGATGGATTAGGATATGTGTGGACTACAAAGAGTTGAATCTTGCATATGTAACTAATCTATTTCCTAGGCCATTCACTGAGGAAATACTAGAAGGAGTTGAAGGGTGCAAAATATATTTGTTTATAGATGGGTTCTCTGGGTATCATCAGGTTAGGATTTCCCAGGAGGATCAAGAAAAGACTAGGTTTACTACTGAATGGGGTAGCTTTTCCTATACTGTAATTCCTTTCGGTCTGAAAAATGCGCTTACTGTATTTTCACGCATAGTTTTCCAAGTGTTCAAGGAATTTATTCACAACTTCTTACAGGTATATTTAGATGATTGGATGGTGTATGGATTAGTTAAGGACCACTGTGACAATTTGTGCTTTATTTTTGAACGGTGTAGATAGATGAATATCTCTTTGAACATCAAGAAGTACATATTTTCTACACCATTTGGGATACCCGTAGGACACATAATCTGCAAGGAGGGTTTTTTGGTTGATCCAAGGCCAAAGGTTGCAGTCTTTATAGGCCTAAGGGAGCCTACCAGTCAAAGTGAGGTGCGTGGATTTTTGGGTCATATAGGATATTACATGAATTTTATCAAAGGCTATGCAAAATTTTCCACACCATTAGAAGAGTTACTTGAAAGGGAAAGGTATGTTCTACTAGGGAGAACAACAACAACATGCATTCGATACATTAAAGGAGAAACTTACTACCATGCCTATTCTACATTTTCCTTTATGGGACAAACCATTTCATGTACATGTTGATTCCTATGGCATGGCCATTGGCATGGTGTTGGCTCAACCTGGAGAAGGTATTGTAGATCATCCTATCTATTTTACTAGAGAAGATGACTCCTGTAGAACATAATTACACAACTACATAGTCTGGCTTTGTCAATGATCTATGCATTGCATAATTTTGTCAATACCTACTAGCTACACCATTCGTCTTTTATACAGATCACATGGCATTGAAGTATTTGGTAAATAAACCTATTTTACAAGGGCACATATGTCGATGGGTGATCTTATTTCAAGAATTTTATTTCACAGTTGTGGTAAAACCAAGAAAAAGTAATTCTAGACCAGACCATCTATCAAGAATACATTAGGAGAAGAAGCACAAGCAATTGAGGATACCATGCTAGATGCACAGTTATATAGGTTACAACACACGCCATCAAAACTAGAGGACATTGTTGTCTTTCTATGAACAGGGATGACACTAGAAAGGAATGAAATCCTTGGAGAAGAAACAACTTTCTATACGCACCGCACCTTATATGTTAATCAGTGGTGACTTGTACAAAATTGGGCTGAGATGAAGTATTGCACCATTGTGTATTGGAACATGAGTGCATGGATATTATGGAAGAATCTCATGGTGGAATTGTAGGTGGCCACTATGTCGGTGATGCCATAGTGTGCAAGATTCTACTCATTGGATTATGGTGGGAGACCCTCTATAAATATTGTAAGGAATTTTGTAAGGCATGTGATCATTGTCAACGTCTTGGAAAACCAGGTCAATGAGATGAAATGCCTTTGAGACCTATTACTAGCACAGAACCATTTGAGAAATGGGCTATAGATTTTGTGGGTCCTATTTCACCAGCTATGCACAAAATTGGATCATGCTACATTATAACTTGCACAGACTATCTGACAAGGTGGGTAGAAGCAACACCTACAAAGGACTGTATAATAGCTACAACAACCCAATTTCTATGGGAAAATATTATTACAAGGTATGGATGTCCTTTGAGTTTGACCAGTGATAGGGGCACACATTTTCTTAATGAGACAATCAGAATTTTATTGGATGAGTTCATGATTGCACACCATAAGACTACACCCTATCATCCTCAGGAAAATGGAACTGCTGAAGCTTTCAACAAAATTTTGAGCCAGACATTGACAAAAATATGTGATGTTGGAAGAAAGGATTAGGATGATAAAGTCTCTGCAATACTTTGGGCATATCAAACAACATATAAAAGGTTGAACAAAGCCACACCATTTCAGTTAGTGTTTAGCGTGAAATCATTCCGTTCTTCCTATGGAATTTATGTTACCTTCTCGTGTGTATTGCACATGCTTTGGAGGTCTAGTGATGAGCAAAATTTAGAAGAATAGATTGAAAAGATAATTAATCAACTTGGGTGAGAAATGAGGCATAACAAGTTGGAGTCGGAAAGAAAGAAAAGGCTACTCGAGAAATCATGACATGAAATAAACATAAGGGACAAGAAGTCTAAAATTGGACAAATGGTGCTTCTCTATGACTCTAAGTTCTTGCACCATCCAGGAAAACTTAAGGTACATTGGTTGGGGCCATATGTAATCACTTACATCCTTGAAATAGACAATTTCTAGTTGGAAGCCCTTGATGAAACATGACTACCTGGTTACTTCAACGAGAGTAGGCTAAAGCCCTACTATAAATAAGTCTTCTTGGTGTTTGTAATAAGGCAGTATTGCCATTTAGATTAGGTTTTCAATTTTTATTTCCTTAATGTGTTTCCTTCTTTGTTGTTATGCTTTGTTAATTTAGTTATTGTTCTTGTGTAATAATCGTGCTTGCACGCATGAATCTAATTACTATATGAAGCATGTTTATGCGCAGAGGACTACACATACTTTTAGTGTGGGGTGGTTGTCGATATCTAGGTACAATATTGTGGGAATTGAAAAGTGAAAGGAATAAGCTGCTACGGGTGCTTTTCAAGTCAAAGGATTGCTTCTAAAAAGTGACCAATGATGAGATGTATGAAGGACAGCATAATGTGAGGTAATTAGAGGCCATAACAACTATCAGTGGAAGGTGCAATGATGAGGTACTCGGGCACAAGGAAGTGCGTTGAAGAGAATTCTATGACCAAAGGGTAGGAAGGCGTGCTAGAAGGTTATAGCTAGGGCACGAAGATGTACCACATGGAAATAATGGAGTCAATTCAATAAATGAGATGACATAGGTAGGTGAAGGAGCAATAAATGCATCAAAAATTTGAAAATCTATATAAGGATGGGATGCAAGTTCATTTTTACCATTGTGATTAAGAGTATTTGAAAAAGAGATAAGTGTGAAGAGCCAAGTGATTGAATTAAGGTGTGAGAGGTGTGTAGCCAGTCATGATGAAGATATATGTGCATAGAAAGAGCTTGCGTCCCCGGTGGTGAAGGGTTTGAGTGAAGCAAGGTGACAGAGAGGAGCAAGGGCACGTGATTTCACCTAGGGCACGCTAAATCGAGCTAAGGTTTGATTCACACATTATAGAATTCAAGAAGAAAGTATTTATAAAGGATTGCAAGGTAGAAATGGAACACAAGAAATCAACAGTAGGAGTGAAGGGAAGAAGAAGGTGGTCGTAGAATAAGAGGAGATGGCTATCGAATGAAATTTTCTTGAAATGTAATATCTAGAGGTGGTCATCATAGTTCGAGTGGGATTCTCACATAAGGAGAAGAAAGGTGAGTGAGTACAACCATTGTACCATAAAGAATAAGAAGGAGCTTGATGCCTTGTTGAACAAAAAGACAAATAAAAAATGACAGAGAAGACATGCCAAAGTGTATGACAATGCTTGATGAGAAGCTCTTGAAGAAGATTGTAGTTTACCGCTTATACGATCTCCCTTAATTTGAGAAATATGATCCCTTGTACCAGTGGCTCATGAGCAGAGTCCACGAAGATTTTTCTACTTTTTAGGATTGTAGAGCCGGAATCTCATCTGCACTAATCTCCATGGTAATAGGATTGAAGGGAACATGAGAAGATTTGAAGGATTATTTAACAGACAAGATTGCAATCTTGGAGACCATAAAGGAGCTAGGGTACACAAAGGGTATGTGTGGCATGGACATAGATAAACTGAAGAAGTATTCAATTATGCAAGTAAGTCAGCACATCTTGTTCACTGAGCCAAATGACCAAGAAAGGTGGTCACAAGTGAACACCATGTGGCTGCACGTTGCTAAAAAGATGTCCAAAGGGGTGGTCTACAAAATTTCACGTTACATTGTAGAAACTATTGTTGAGGAAGCATGCACAAGAGGAAAGATTAGTTTTGGAGTTGTTCTATTGTCGTTGGTGTTCATGGAGATCGGAGTACCTGATGGACCAAAAGAGAAGATATGGGAGTATCCCATGGAGCACAAGTCACTTGTAGAATGCTTTAAAAATTACTTATGTGAAGGATCCATGATAGAACATGTCAAGAAAAGGGCTAAAAATGGTATGATAGGCTCCACATGGCCTTTGAAGAAGAATGGCGCATCCCCAAGGACTTGCCTTCGGTGGTTGGAAAGGCAGTTTAGTTTGTTGTATACCAGCACTTTTGCATAGTGTGGTTTGCCATGAGGATGGAGCATGGAGCCCTTGGTGTAAGTTACCATATGCCTTCATAGCAAGGTACTTCTAGGTGTCAGTACACAAGTTCTTAAATGCATGATGCCTAACGTTCAATGCGGACAAGGTAGATTGTTACTACCACACACTAAGGAAGAAATATGTGTATCTAGGGCAGGGTGCATATATTGAAAGGATCATTTCAGATGTTTGAGCATTTAACCAATAAGTTTGGTTATGGGATATTTTGAAGCAACACTTTGGTGTATGTCTAATTGAAGCCCAAGTTAGAGAATAACAAGTTTGTGGAAGATGAGTTCGCACTTCCAACACCACCAAAGGGTAAGCATACCATGGAGAACATTCTAGTGCCTAAGCCCATAGAGCCAATTGAAGTAGAGGAGGAGGAGGAGGAGCATGAAGATAGTGGTGGTTTGGAACATAGAGGTGAAGACATCCTATGAATAAGGATGAAGTTGAGCACGTAACTACACCACCTCAGCCACAAGATGGGGATGATGATGAATTGGATGTAGTCCAAGTAGAGCACCGATTTAAGAGAGTTTTTAGGAGAACAAGGACCCAAGGTGCTACTCAGCCTGTAACAATGTGTAAATCACCCATTGAGACTCTCTCCGAGAAAAGGTGACAACTATGAAAAGGATAAGGAAACTAAGATTAAATGATGAAGCGGAAGATTCAGAGGACACCTCCAGAGAATGTAGAAGAACAACAAGGTGAAGAAATGAAGGAAAGAGAAGAGGAGGAAAAGGGAACATATGAGATAGCTACGAGACTTCTCGGACATGGAAAACATAAGTTCCAAATCATCAAGTTCCTAAGCATCTTAGGTCAAGAAGATCAAATGGGGAACACATTCCACCTACCATGTGTTATGCAGAGGACACAGGTAAAATTTTCCATGCCCGTTTCCAGAGAACATTGGCGCAAAAGGAGTTATATGGCTGGGAATTAATGGATGAAGATATGGCTACAATGCACATGAGGAAGAAATTATCATGGTCGATGCACACACACATGGATGAACCAGATTTTGATGTGTGTGAGGAGTCATGTGTATCGAGGAGGTTGAAAAAGACACCTCAGGCTAGACACATGATTGTGAAGCCTACTGTCATGCCAGATGAATAGGTGAGCAAATGCATTAGTAAAAGTCTCAATAGAGGTGGCAAGGTGGAATATGGACAAGGCTGCCATAATTAGGGCACTAAGGGAAGAAATCAAAACTAAAAATGAGGAGATAGCACACCTAACATAGGAAAGAGACTTAGCACAGAAGAAGAACTCTGTATTTATCAGCATTGTAGAGGAAATTGGTGATAATGTCATAAGAGCTAGGCCACACTTAGAGCCAAAGGTACCAAAGATGTTTCCTTCGGCAATACACTATGTAGGTACATTGGTGGACCTAGTGCTTGAAGATGAACCTTTGTGCATGTCAGTGCCAAAGGATCTAGCACAAGAGGCAGAGAAAGAAAAGGCTTTAGTGATGTGAAAGATTGCATCATATGAAGGACTTCTACAAGTGTTGCATGAATAATTAAAGAAGGCATACCAAGACTTGAACATATGTATAGATCCAAAAGGCGCTCATCAATATAAAAGCCACGGAGGAGAAAAATGAGGTCCAGAAAGTGATGAAGGATGACACATTAGGTCATTCAGATAAAGATTAGCAATGGTTAAACGAAGCACGAGGCCCTAGCAAAAACCCAAGAACCACACAATAATCAGTTGGAGGATCTTGGAAAAATCATTTCCAAGAAGATGGATTTGCTAGAGGGAAGGATGATTGCAATGTCCAACATTGTGTTGGTCTTGTAGAATGAGAAAGGAGAGATTGTGAAGGATGAACTGAGTCCATTGTTGTGGACATTCCGAAAAAGAGTAGAGGAAGCACTTGATGAGTGGTAGGCCTTGGAGGTAGAAATAAAGGAGCAATATCCCAAGTTGTTCCTTCAAGTTGAAATAGATGAAGCTACCGTATAGACATTATTCTTTATTTATAAAGAAAATTCTTTTTATTCTTTCCATTCAAATTCTTTACTTCAGTTTTGGAGATAACCATTTTCGGGTGACAATGAAATTAGTGTGGGGTAATGTTGATCAGAGAACACTTGATAGAAAGCCCACAAGAAGTCCGTGTGGGAAAGCAGGTCATATTCAAAGGCATGAAATGAATAAAGTGAACACGCGTGGGGAGCGAGTTCATATTTTTGGGACATAGTTGTTTTTTCTCATGAAGGTCTATTTTTAGAGATGGCATACAGAGCACACAAACAAGGCGAGACGTGCGTGTGCGCCACAAATTAGCTATTTTGGAGGATCGGATACAAAGCGCTTTGCATGGATATAGGCTAGGAATAGGATTATCACTGTAGTTAACTAACAGAAGTCTATAGTTAGCACACTTGCATGTGGGGCTATGCTTGTAAATGGTGCGTGGCTATTAATAACATGCGACCTATTTTTGGAATGGATAAGTGGTGAAGGAAATCCCCACCCTTATATATATACAGTGAATAGTAGATATACATGTATGATGGTGAATATACAAACATAGAGAGAGTGGGATATGTATGTATGCATGTGTGCAAGACTAGATTACTGAATCATATCTGTGCACACATAGGCATAGATTGCCATTTCTGTAAGAAGCTTCTATGTAATTGTTTATCTTTAATATATGGAGGATATTGGCTAGAACTTGAGTGTTATTCTTGTGTGTAATTGGATATTGCATGTACTTGATTCCATCATGATTATTGTTTAAAGTTTATTCTTCCTTAAGTATGTCATGCATTGTAGAATGATGTATTAGTTATGGATCTGTAAGCTTTAAGTCCTCATCATGCTAACATCCTAGTACAACAACCCTAAAGAGGGACTTGGTACCTTTGCATGCTTCAGGTGAGTGCTCGGTCATCTTAAGGTGAGTCATGTGCAACAAGTATGTCTAGGGTGTTACTAGTAAATTCTAGGTTGTATCATACTTAAAGAAGTACACAATTATGTGAAAATCTATCATCAAATCCTATTTTGAAAAGAGATAGAATCATGCAACAATACCCTTAGAACCAATTGATCATTGAGAGAACCTTTTACTCAATGGGGGTAGGACTTTATAGGATTTATTAATCCAAACTCCTCTAAAATAAAAAGTTTGTTTTAACTATCATTAACTATTACACAAGATGGATAAAGTTTCTACTACAAAGAAGAAAACAACTCAAGAAGTTATCAAGTTTCTAGAAAATAAAAGAATCACAAGGTTTGGATTCCATTTATCTTTGGCATGTTACAATGGGTCAAATTTTTGGTATTTTAAATTTATAAAATGGGCTTATGACCCACACACTACACAAAACTTATCTCAGAAATATTACCCCAAGGAAATGGATTGAAAGATTCTACAAAAAATAACCTCTTGGACATTATCAAAAATAAAGCCATGAAAAATCCAATTTCATGGACTTCACTTCTCAATTATGATTTGTTGGAAGGCATAACCAAGACTAACAAAGAATTGAAAACATCACCTTACTTGTTTGTTTATGGACAATATATTTTCCTCCATCACAAGGCTCATTACCAAAACATAAATTATTATGTGAATACGATCAAGGTGATAAATTTAAAAATAAATCTTTAACTTAATGTAGCTACAAGATACCAGAAATAAAGAACTAGAAATTATTAAAGACATCAAGAGGTTTTCAAATGTTTGTTTGATAGAAAAGAACGAGAAAAGAATTTAAAAATGGAGATCTCGTGCTTTATGTGGATGAAGCCCATGAGAATAAGGAGATCAATCAAATCTTGATCCTCTATGCATTGGTCCCTACCAAATTATAGAACCATTAATGGTTAGTGACTTCATACTCAAATATTTTATGGGAAATGATCCAATGTTTTTATTCAATAGTTAACCGCACGTGAAGCATTACCTCATGGATTTAACACCATCTATATTATCCGACTAATTAGATGAGTATGTAGAGTATGTTTATTTTCAATATTTCTCAAGTTAGTTCCTTGCTTTCTTAGTTTAGCTTCATGATTTATTATATTAGCTTCATGTTTTATTAGTATAATTTCATGCTTTCATAGTTTAGTTTCAGATTTTCTAGAGTATTTCCATGTCTTTCATAAACTGAAAATTTTGTTAAGAGTTCCCTATTTCTCATGGAGATTAAAAGTTACCACAAATGAAGGGGATTTTAGAAGGATATTTCAAAAGGTGAATAAGATGAAGGGGTTAATTTTTACTTTGTTTTTCTTAGATCAGAAATAGATTCGAATAATTTTGTTATGTTAAAATTTCATAATTGTTACTTTAATTATTGCTTTGTTTGCAAAGTGAAGATGCCCAACAATGAGATGGAAAAAATTTCTATAATTAAACAACTTATATAAAATGGATGAAAAGATGATCTTGGCTTCTTAAATCTTGTTACATCCTTTTCATAAAGGTAAACATTAGTACCCAACCCCTCAAATTATTTTAAAAGCAAAGGATAAAGAGAATTTGAGCTAAAAATAAAAAGTGAAGGTTCTCTTAAAAAAAAAAATAGTGAATATTTAATAAGTTCTTAAAGGGACGATTTGAGTAATCTCCATCATGGCTATGGACACCTAATTGGAAATGGAGCAAGGCTTTGTGTGGAGCCAAGAGTATATATGTTAGAGATATAGGCACCTAGCTAAAGTAAGGAAATACATAGAAAACCTTATTGTGACAAAGTTACAAGTTTAATAAGTTCTTGATTGTTCAATTCAAATTTTTTAAGTAGAATGGATTATTGCACATGTAAACACAAGTTGACTCTTGAAAATGTACCAAAAGTGAAAGCACTAGTAATTTTTTTATAATCCATGAGTAATCATTTTTGTTATAACACCTTCCTTGAGAAACAAGAAACTTGAGATTCTAAGTTCTAAACACTTTTAGAGTGTTTTCCAAAACAAATCACCATTATTTTCTACCCATTATACAAAAATTCCATTTTTAACAAGAAAATAAAACCCTCTTAATGAATTTCAATTTAGGTTTTGAGCTCCAAAATTGTATTACATGAAGGCATATAGTTTTCCGCCATATTTTGTATCATTTAAAATTAAATTATGAATGCATCATATTTAGTTAATAATATCGTTTCTACATATATAATAAGTTAATCTTGAGGAACATTAGTCATTAGATGATAAAATCAGATTTGTTCTTGCTTATAATATTAAAATTCTTAAGGGATCAATTCATGATATGCGTAGTTGAAATACTTTAAAATGATCATGTTTTATACCTATCAATATGACTTCATGGTTGGGGTTAGTTATTATCATGTGTGCAAGTAAAAGAGAGAATAAAATGTAAACATTTACCACTTTTTGAATTAAAATGACCATGAAACATTCATGTGGTGGCTAAATCCTAGTTTTTGCATTAATTCGGGATATAATTTTTAAACTCATTGATGTTGAGGAAATGTGTTGACTTGGGAGACATTTCAAGACTTTCAATTTATAGTTTACACTTATATTTTTAAAAAGTCATGTAAAAATAGGAGACAACTAGTATAACTTTACATGTGGCATCCATCGGTCTCTCTGCATCTAACAAAGTACTCGATCTTGAATGTGTTAGAGAAAATTTCAATAACATTGAGGAATGTAAGCCAAGTGAAAATCATCAACATTAAGGGATATTCCAAATCCTTAGCGTTATAGTGTTTAGAATTAAGGAGAGTGGCAAAATGTGTGTATAAGGCAGCCATGGGTTCATTCTTGCCACAAATTTATACTATAGTTAGTATATTCACTCTACAATGTACCAATTGACATCAAGTGGCTAATAGAGACATGTGGAACTCATAGGCCACCGATGGGAAGCATGTATGTACAAAAAGATAATCAGGTGACAATCGATGATCCCACACCATCTAAAATATTATGTTTCCCCCCTAGCATGTGGAATCACCAATGGAGATCACCTAGCATGATGTACATGTGGTGAAAATCAACAAGATGTTAGATTCACTATAGTGCCTTCTTTTTGAGCTTAGAGTTTATAGTTTTGCTTAATTTTAAAATAACCTTTGGTATGTAACAAGAGCACAAATAGAGGTATGGGTTTCTAGATATATATTTAAACTAATACCTCTTTTCAACATGATATTGGTACCACATGGAAGGTAATTTTGTTAAATTTGATTTGAGATAAGTCTGAGAGAAAATGGTGGAGATATTGATAATATTTTTAGGATAGATTTTAGGCCATCTTCATGCTCATTTATTTCAGTTTGGTCGCAACCAAATAATTTTATATGTTTTTGGTTGATCTCTTTATTTGTGGATATACATTTGGGTCGAATATTTCTTCTAAGGTCATAGGGGTCAAGTAGACACGGAATCACAAACTTTTTGTATTATTTAGTCTTCGTCTCATACTATTATTCGTGTGTTTTTTGAGTGAAGAAAGTACTAATTAACCCATGTCTTTTAGAAATTTTACTTTTTTTCTTTCATCACTTCCTACCTCCCGCATGTACTCGCCAATCTATTTGGTCACTTTACTTCATTCATATCCCTAACCTCTTAGGGATCCCAGTGCCACGATTCCATCAGAGCACCACTGATCCTTTTACACTTTGCACTCATATTTTGGGAACTTTCTATCTGTTTGAGATTTCAAAAATTTAATTGGTTAGCCTTTTCTAGGGGTTAATTATGAAATTAGAACAAGAGAACCATATAAGTATAAAGTTATGAGACCATAATGAGGGACCAAGCACTAAACACTACTATCATCCACCTAAGGTTGCATCCATCACAGGCATCTCGATCTCCATTTGCATCCATCTAGCTCCATAACAAGGAATGATAGTTCATCTACATCAACCGCATAGGAGAAAAGTTTATTCTATTCCATCCATCATCTCTTTACATATATACATCTAGTTATTTCTCGCTACTTCACAAAGTCACATGACCGGGCCAACCGTAGTGCCCACTTTCCTTTGACACATTTGTGATATTGATTTCAATCATCACAACTATACTTATGGATATTATTGTAGTTTTTGATTTAGCATGATGTTAGATGTTAGAAATCTTGGGCCATTGTTGATTTTGATTCATATATGATGTGTGTGAATTATTAGAGACATTTTATATTAAATTTATTTATATGTTGTCGACATGATTATATGTATATTTATGACATGCGATATTTCGTTACATTTAGTAGACCTAGACAATTGAACTAATATTATGATCATATTAATATTAATGAAATGTGAAACCAAGATGTTGTGATCATTTGGACATGAATGAAATGTAAAAATAGAGATGTTGTTAAAAATTGTAAATGATATCGTAATTTCCTAGATGATGATTTGATGCATATATAGATGATTGTGGATTTATATTACACATTTTATTTTGGATGTTTTGATGCGGCCACGAGGCTGAAGGAGGTGTTATGTGTTTTGCAGGTAAATATATTCACAACAAACATCGGGGGATTGGAGACCAACCACATTAGAATTCTAGGTGAATTCAACAAGGGTCACCATGATAACATGTATTTGTGTGTGTGTTTGAATTATTGTTAGGGGAAAATTGTGACCAAGGGGTTATGTGTTATATTTTATTTAGTTTTCCTTTAATTGATGTTAGTATGTGATTTTTAGTGATGTAATTCATTGTATTAATTATTTGGAATTTGGTGTATGTATTTTCCCCTTTATTATTAATGGGTTGTAGTGTCTTAATTAAAGCTAATTTAATCTTTTCCTAAACTAATTATAGATGTGACCAAAGGAATTCATTTATTAGAGTATATTTCTCTTAGATTTTGTGTTGTGAATTGAGTGTTTGGGATCTTGAGTGTTGTACACTCTACCCCTTCATGAAAATTCGAATTTGGCCTTAGGGGCCAATTTTGGAGGCTTGTGGGACAAGTTAAACTTGTCCCACACCTCTTAAATTGTTATACCAACCCTACCTATGGGTTGGGGGTCCAAATTATACCCCATTAAGTGTTTTGGGAAGATAAAAGGTAAAATGTTTATTACACTTTCTTTCTTGCAATTAATTTTGTCTTTAGGGGTGTGGGCTTAGATTGTGTGTGTAAGTAAAATGTCATTTCTTCAACCACTTATTAATTGTGTTTTGGAGTATGGAGTTGACTAGGGTGATGTGGAGTGGAGAGGAAATGAGGTGGCATCCTACTTGGAGTCACATCATCCTCCTCTGTCCCTTTTCTATTTATTGAAGTTTTTTTTCTTGTTGGGAGGTTACTTCATCATTTTGTGCTCTTGCATTTTTGGGAGTTCAAGGATTTTAGAGAGCTTTTGGTCTTTGTGGGAGCTTGTTGGTGATTTCTTGGGTTGGAAGGAGCTTGGAGATTGACTCTTGGAACAAGCTCTACTATGGAAAGGTAGGAGCTTTACTCTTGCTTATGTTTTCCTTTATTTGTGTATATGTGCTTGTTATTTTTGAGTGTTTTGGAATGCTTGTTGGGTGCTTGGGTAGATTGCCTAAGTGTGGTGTAGGAGGGGAATATGGGGAGAATTCATGTAGGGAGGCATAAGAGTTATTTCATGTTTTGGAGGGAGTTTGGGTTGGGTGCCCCACCTTGGACAAGGAATGCTTGCATTTCTTACTTGTTCTTGTATGAGGGAGGCATAAGAGTATGAGGGAGGCATAAGAGTATGTGGGAGGCATAAGAGGTACTTGAGGGAGGCATAAGAGTATGTAGGGGATTTGAGATATGCATTGGAGGTTTTTAAGGTGGGCACCCATTTCCCATTGGGAGGCATAAGTGGCCTCCCCATAGGTTCTTGCTCCTTTGGCTTTCATTTTTAAGCCTTGTTTATTTTGGTTGTTTTTCTTCCTTATGTTGTAGTTGAGTTGAATGTTCTTGGAATGGTTGTGAAATTTTTGGTGTTGTGTTGTGGAATCTTGTTGTTGCCATGTGTTGGATTCACCTCTCATTGTAATGTGCATGGGGCTCGAGCCAATGAGAAGGATGGGTTCTCCTCATTGGATATTTGGTTGAGTGGAGAGTTTTTCCTCTCCCCCCATTTTGTTGTGAATCAAGAAAATCATGAAGGGGCTCTTTTTTTGGTGATGTGAAGCTTGGAGCCTTATTGGAGTCCTTAAGAACTTCCCTTGTGACAAAACCTTGTTATCGTTATTCCCACTTAAGGTGGAGAAACTTGTAATATTGTATTCCATTATTTTGCTTATGTTCTTGTATGATTTACCACTTCAAGTGGAGGACATTGTATTGATCTTGTGAAGGAAAGTTACATTCAAATATTTGTTATTAAAGTTGTATTGTATTTTGAAAGAAACAAAAAGGAAAAAGAAATATTTGTATTGTAAAGTTAGTTTCGTGAAATAGAAAGGAAAGTAATTATCTTTATTTGAAGTTTTGGTTGTATTGTGAGAAAGGAAGTCCTTTGTTTAAAATAAATGAGTTATGCTCAATGGGGAAAGAAAGTTACTTTCATTGTGAAGTTGTATTATGGTAAAGAGAAGGAAGAAATATAGAAGTTGTAAGATCGCAAAAATGTATGCATAGTAAACTTGAATGTATAACAAAGTTGTTGTGAAAATGAAAGAGACAAAAAATTTGAGATAGGGAGTCGTTGTATTTTTAGTAAGAAAATAATAATATTAGATATAGATTTAGATCCTTTATACTCTTGAAATTGAAATAAATTTAGTTGAACAAATGGAATAGATCTTGTAGTTGTTATTACTTATTGGATTTGAAAATGCTTTAAATGAGTAATTTTAACTAAGAAATGAACAAATGGAATGAAATCCCAAAACTGGAAACTTTAGGTGCATAAAATCAAGTTCAGAATGTATTTTAGAACATTGTAGTAACTTTTGTTTTTTGTAAAAATCTTGGATTTTAGGTTCTATTTTAAAGAAATAGGATCCACTGTCTGCAGAGTGGCGATCTCGTGACCGCCACTCAAGAAAGGCGACGGTCTCAAAACTATCGCTCCATAGGGTAGCAGTTCATGGTTTGTCACCTAAGTAGGGCGGTGTTTCTATCACTTATGGCAGCACTTCTCGGATCCGCGCCTGTACAATCTCTAACTTGTAATAACTAAAATTTTAAGCATGTAAATTGTGTAAGGACACCTCCAACAATCAAACAATGGAAAAATCTTATGGTTCTAAACAATAAAATATTCAAATAGCAAATTAAAATCACTCATTCTCATTTATATTAATGGGGGTAGGGTTTGTGCCAAATAGAGAACCCAAATACACATAACTTGAACCAAAACTAGATTGGTAAAGGAAAAACCCTCCCAATCCTTGAATGGAAGTAATAACAACAATAAAACTATAATCTAAACTAATCTAAGCTTGATCTCCTTGTAGAATCCTCCATAGTTCTTCCTCTCTTGCTCACATGGCTTCCTCCTCTCCAACCTGCATTTTTTTACAAAAGAAAATAGACCAAATGAGGATAATAGAATAAAGGAAAGGTTTTAATAAGAATGCTTAAGGATTTTTAGGGTTAGTTTGGAACCCTAGGATCTAGTGGCCAAAATTGGTTTGATCTAAGGGTGGAGGATCAACCCTACTTTTGTTTGGTAGGAATATAATTTTAAATGTTTTAAATAAATTTTAAGGTATGTGTAGATGGGTGAATGGGGCCATTTAATTGCCTTAGGGTGCAATGTCATTGTTAGTTCTTAGCAAGCTTTAGGAAGTTAATAAAAAGGACTCTAAGTTAATAGGATAATGAATTTAAAATAACTAAGTAATAAGGTTAACCTTTTTGGGTTTGATTATTATTAAAAGAGGAGAAAACACTTAACCAAGTAATTTAAATTAGGGCACCTTACTCATGACTCTTAATTAATCGACCTTAGAGATAGTGTAAATAAAAATATTTAACCATTTAACTAGACCTGATGCATCATTTGTAAAGTAGAAGATTATTTGTGTAAATTAATTTTATGTACCCTAGGTGTTAACACCCCTTGTAACCTCTTTTAACTTTGGCTTCTAACAAAAAAATTAGTCGTAATTTTTGGGTTAAGTGTTAGGTTCTAACGTATTCCTAGAATGTCACTTTTGCGGGTGTTACGAAAACAAGATCACTTAGGGCATGATTTTCACACACACACCTAGAACTAAATTTGGGTCTGAAATGTAGTGCAACACTTAGTTAGTAAGTCCACCATTGTGGTGATTGAGGACTTTCTGACCCCTACATATGCATATTTATTTTTTAGGGTTTTGATGCTTGGTTTTGGGTTTTTAGGTCTCTTCTTCATCGCTGATTACCAGCCAACATCAAGTGCGATCTAGGGATATACATGTGAGAGGTAGAGAGTGCTTCGCATTCCCTAACAACCCTGTAAATTTGGTTTTTGTACCTCCTTCATAGACTAGTGCGCCCAAATCTTAGACCAGGGCGCCCCAGGTGCCCCCATCCCTTTCCAAGCACCCCAATCTACTCGAAAAACTTAGATCTTCTCTTTCTAGAGATCCTCTATGGTCCTATCTACATTTTGTTCATCAAATTTTTATTGTGACACAGTTTGGGATAGTCATCAAATATGCTAAGCTCTTCCTAACCTTATTTACTCATCTAGGGTTTCATATTTCATCTACTTAGTTGTTTGGGTCATTTATTTCATCTATTTAGATGTTATTTAGTGCTTTGCATAGAATTTAGATTAAACTAAATTACGCCCCCATTTTCTATTTTAGTTTAATTAATTTTGTGAACTTGACTTTCGAATTCATTTATGTCTTCTTATGCCCGTCACTCGTAGTGGTCATTTTGGGTCTTTTCAATATTGTGATCTTCCTCCATTTACCCATAAAACTTCCAAGTAAATGGCTGATATCACTACATCTATGGCTACAAATGATAACCTCTTAGAGAATTCCCACCATGTTTCTCTCCATGAAATAGAAGCGTATGATAGTGATAAGTCCTACAATGAAGACACCAATGTTGACCAATATCAACTCAACACTATTACTAACTTTCGATAAGCTTTGCGTGATAATCCTACTCATCTTCCTCATGTTTTACATTATCTAATCGCTGCCAAGAAAACTCATGGTGCTACAACCTCTATGCTTTCTCATTCTTTGGCTCCCATGATCTCCACTTCATCCACTTATGTTTCCGCTCCCATTACTACAACTCACCGATCTTGCCATTCACCCTAACACCCCTCATATGTAGCATGGATATTTCTTGAATACTCCTGATTTAACCTTTGTATATCAGGATTTGCAAACTCAAATCCACCAACTCTAACATGATACTTCTCATGCATCACCATATTTAGATTCTACTTCATTGGTGCATACCCCTTTTGTACTAGTTATCGCTGCATATCCATTGCCACCCAATTTCATCTCTCCCAAATTACCCATCTTTAAAGGCCATGTTGACCCACAAGAGGATATCCGAGATTTCATATAACATGTCTAGATTATGTAGATGATTACACTATATTGGCTAAAAAATTTCCTCGTAGTTTTCAAGATTATACGATGCGCTGGTTTTATGACCAACCTGTCCATTCGATAGTCTCTTTCACACATTTGGATGATACTTTTCTCACTCACTTCTCTATTAACATTGGCTCTAAGATCTCTTATGCTCAACTTGCACAACTTAAGAAAGGGTCTAACGAACACTTGTCAGATTATGTCGTACATTATAGAAACAACTTAGCAAAGATGCCTAATGTGCTTACGGACGTCGAGTTTCAAGACATATTCATTTAGAGTCTCTTGCCACCTCTCCAGGAGAGTGTTATCTTTGAGACCTCTCCTTTATTTGATCAACTTTTTCATACTCTTAAGCTTCGTGAAACCAAGCTCTTAGCTATAGGAAAACTTAAGTACCAAGAGAAATCATCGCCCTTTATATGGTTTCAAGGTAAGTCAAAATTCAGGCCATCTACGACTAAACCAATGAACACAAAAGTCACCATCAACGCAATCTTCTACTAAGGTTATTCAATCAAATCCACACACGCATATATTTTCTAGGTTTAGTATCTCTCCAAAAATTTTGTTACCATAACTGGTCGATAGTAACCTTATTACATTGCCTTCTCCTCTACAAATTGATCCATCTCGACAAAAAGGATGCAATTTCGATGAAAATTCCCATTGTAATTATCATCAATGTGTAGGACACTCCTCGATCATTATTTTTTAGTATGATTTCTCATTCAAGGTTTGATTGACGATGGTCAAATTGAGCTTCTGAATTTATAACATATCCACCTGTCATTGAAAATCATAAGCTAAAAATATTTAACAACTCTCTACCCAAACATGATAAAAAATGACTGACTCATCCGCTAATTATGTATTTCAAGAAGTGCCTCCTCCTACATCAGGGGATCTTGAATTTTGATTTGCACATACTAATGCTTCTTCACAGATCATTTCTTTCTCCAACCATGATTATCATGCAAAATTTGCATCTAACCACTTACATATTAATGCATCTATTGGTTTGGTTTCTATCAATAATACTAAGGTTGACCCCTCATGCCCCATCAGTGAAAGTTCTATTTCACTTCTTAATGTTATCAGTTACCCTCTATCAAAAATCACATATCCTATGAAAAACTTATGGTTTATTTAAACTATATGTTACATTTGGTCCTCTAACTTTGCTTATACCTTTCCTCGTGGGGTAAGTGGTCAACGGTTGTGACATGCTACTCGGTCTCAATTGGATTTTTAGGTCTAATTATTTCATCTCTATGAATAATTTGTGACTTAAATTCATCCATAACAATCAAGTTATCTCTATTGAAGATATACCTCCATCTACTCCATGGTCATCATATTCTCTTGCATTGGGTCATGTATCTCCTAATTCATCTAGCATATCACATTCTATGTTATTTAAAGTGCAATATGCTCCTAGTTCACCTACTTTCACATTATCCATGTGACCTCACCACTATGTTATTCCTACACATAGGTATAGGCCTATTCCTCACACAGTCATCATCCATTCATCCATCGCATGCACATAGACTTCACTCACTTGCACAACGTCTATCTACTATACCACCACTACTAGAGCATGGTCACACTCAACATTTTCTTATAGTGATGGTTTAGGTGTTAGAATTGGTTTTTAGATCTAATAAAAATTCACCTAATCTACTCAATAAAATTTAAGGCAAAAACTTACCTATGGTCGACCTACGCCACATGCTCCTCCTTCTTGTCCTCCATCACCACCTCATACTTGTGCCATATAATCTAAAATTTTGCTCAAATTTTGTATTCCAGATATACATTCACTCAATTCTATAAATAGTAATAAACAAATAACAATCAAAATTACTATATAAATCTCAAATTTATGTTCAAAATATGTCATGATTGGCCTCGATCTTCAAATACCCATGATTTTCACTCTCGATGTCCACCACACGTGTTGTTTGTTGTGTTATGACCATAATATCACACCATTTCTTTGACCCTATTCCATGAATACTTTAGATTATCTTCATTTTTTCTCATTATGTTGAGACGATATCATCACAACATCTCGACATCACAATATCAAGACATCCATCCTATGGGCCCCTAGCTTTGAGGTGATTTATGTCTTATTTTACTAATGATTATATATCGTTTCCTTTCATTTTTACTTATCTATGGTTCTAATAGCATGGATTACATCCATACATGCTAGGAGGAAAAAAAACTATCAGATACACATTAGTGGGTATATTTCATTTTAGCTAGGCCTTTAAAAACTTATTTATGTACTTACTTTGTCAATACAAGTGTTATAGATCGTATTTTCCATTGACCACCTCATGTTACATTATTGTGACATGCATGATCAATGGTGAGCAATATGTATATACCTAATTTTTCACTTCTCATTTTCATCTTTCTTACCTATTACTAATAATCATCCCTTAGTAGATAAGGTTTTTATGCATCTATTTCCAGGCGGGTTCCTTAAGGGGCCTATTGGGAGCGAGGAATGGTTTTCATGTAAGAAGGGTTAGAGAGTGTGACTATTTTTTCTTAACCATAGTTTTCATTAGGTATACTTATCCCCCTAGGTCTCATACATATCATATTCATGGCTTCTTTCTTACATCATACCATTTTACACCTTGTTCATCCTTTTTCATGACTCATGACACATTATTTTTACCACCTTTTACCAATGCTAACATCCATGGGTGATGCTATCGATGTTGTATTTCCCCATGACTCGGCGGTATCACCTATATTTTATGAGATCCTATATATACCTCCAGTTCATTTGACATTCATAAGAAACAGAAGCTAAGACATTAGAATTGCCACTTGCTCTACTCTTTTCACCAACTTTGCATCTTCCCTCTTTGTTTTTACTTAATCTTACATTATTATTGGATTGCATTGACACATCTCTTCTTGGATGATTTATTGCACTATTGGGTCTTCATATATCGAGTTTAAAACAGGAAAGGTCTTCTCATAATCCACCTAATAACAAATCTCTGTATGTGTTGATTCTCGAGGAGATAGATGGATCAATAACCACGCTATAGGTGTAAAGTGAGGTCTCTAACCCTTCTTTGTCACTTTTCATATATTATTTCAGTTCCTCTTCTTCATTGTGTTATGTTAGCTTAGTATTATGCATGCTTGATACTAGTTAGCTTAGCACTCTTATCAAATATCAACTCTTTAGTTGCTTTCATTTTAGTTATTGCATGCTTATTTAATTTATTGATTGATCCATACCTCTCCACACCCAACCATAGATATCCTAGTAAGGTTCCTGTGATGCCCCAAAAATTTAACTCACAAAACAACTATTCAAGAAATAATTAATTAAGAGGTAAAAAAATCTAGAATAATATTTTTAAAAGTTTAGAAATAATTAATTGGAACAAGTTGTAAGTATACATTATTAATAGAAAACTAAGTGTCACTATGCAATGCTACTAGGTTTTTCACATTTACGAGTTAATCGCTTTGTGCATATGAGTGGTAGATAGTTAATTTGCCAAAGCCAATAACCATGCAATTATTCCAGTTTGCAAGGTAGTTCCCACAATAACATTTCTAAAAGTCATAGATACATACTAATATTTCCTTGTATGGATTTTAATTATGGAACTTGGCCTCCTATCAAGGGCCTATTTACAGTCAACACTTAACCACCTTGAACTACTTTACTACTTGTTTGTTGACATAGACAATTGTATTTTATCCCATTAATCTATATAATTATTTTCTCACACTAGTGAATTACTATCATTTGACAAGAGGAAATAAGTTTTATTAGCTTAATGCTTTTCGCTAACTATTATCCACTTCAACCCTAGGGTTGAACTTCCTTAGCCTTAGTTGACCATTATTTCCTTATACGGGTTTTCAGGAGTAAGTTAATCAAATAACTATGGTATTTAGACATTTATTTTACTTTTCTTTAGAACCTTAGGTAAAATAAGAATTATTATAATCCTATTAAATAAGGGATCATGTTTACACTATAACATGTTCATTTAACTCAAATGAATGGAATGTGCCATTATATTAATTTTTAAGAGGTTCATTATAATATTTTACAAGATCCTTATAATGCACATATAATTATTCAATTTATAATATTGTAATATTATATAATATGATAGTATAAAATTATAGATATTAAAATTTACAATCATTATAATCCTCATGACAACATTAAAATGAATTAACCTTATATATATATATATATATATATATATGACCTACTGTGATTTCAAACACAAAAACCAATATATAATGCATATATCTAATATGTATAAAGTGATCCTATTTATTATAAAAGGTATACTGTATGAGAACTTTTAAACATTTTTATTTTATAACATTCCTTTATATGATTTAATATTATAACCTAATTCCCTAACTACCTCACCGAAGGCAAAAGAGATTAGGGATCTTGTATTTTATTGTTTGACACTAGTTTTTTTGTTGTTTTATTTTCAGATTGAAGGTGGTGAAGCAAATGGAGGGGGAGGGGGTCACTGGGTGGCCTAACAACATTATCTCATGTTGGGGGCTACTGCTCCTATTTATTTGGGAAATATGGTTCCATGCAAAAAAATATATCACTGCTGCTAAAACACAACAAAGTCCTTGAAATTTCTCAGCAGCTATAAATTAGGGAGAGGATTTCCAGCCCCATAAAGCAATTGGGGGCACAAAATAATTTTTTTGCTTAAAATTTTTAGTTAGCTTTTTTTACGCTTGGCATTTAGTTTAAACTTCCCTCTCAATTTTCCATCCAAAAGTTTATTTTGGATTCATGGGACCCTATTTTTGCTAGTGTTAAAGCTTCCTATTTTATCTCTGCACAGAAAAATAAAAAATCATGGGACCCTATTAATGCTAAAATATCCTAATTTTTCTCTCCCTCATTTGCTCAAAATTTTTAGCTTTCCCCTTGCATGGGACCATGCTCTAAGTGGGAGGTAAGGGGTGGAATAACTGCGGCCACCCACCATAGTTAGGGCGGGGTAGGGTTGAACCCTCCCCACCCCAATTTATATATATTTTTCCATTATTTTTGTATATATTTTGTTAGATATATATAGTTTTTATTTATTTATTATTTCTTAATATAATAAAATTATTAATATGTAAAATTTAAACACTTGATTTTATTTAAACTATATATGTGTGTGTTGGGGGGGAAGGGAGGTATTATATTATCTTCTTATATGAATATATATGTATGTGTGATTATATATGTAAAAGTATTTTATAATGTTTTATATTATTTTACAATTAAGATTTTTAATCCACACTTAATCAAAATAAGCACGTTAATTTAGAATGACCATATATAGGTTTTTAGAGATAACTAGTTAGTTGACATTTTTATAAAAAAAATCTAAAGATAGATGAATTAGTACTATATTTGTTTTATATACACAATTTTAATAGCCTAATTCACATATATTTATTTACTAAGAATGTATTAGTTTTCTAATACTTTTTTAATGGAGATTAATGTGATTATCAAATATCTTTCAATTTAATGTAGCTCGTAATCCCGACATCAAATGTATGTGTAGCTTAAAGCGGTTTCTATAAACACAAGGTGACTATGTTTTCCGAGTTATTAAGATCTTTAAGCTCTTAGTAAAACTTGCACAATTATATTCATAAAAATCTAATGAGAAAAATACTATCAAGCATCCTTCCATAATAAAATTTGTAAAACGATTGAGAGAAAATAAGATTTCCATAACATTATTAGTTATACAAAGAGAATTAGTGAATAGGGATTTCATTCAACAATAACTTCATTACTCCTTTCCACCACCTTTGCACAAGTAAATGAAAATGCAAGATAACCCTCTAATTTACTTCATTCCCAAGATACAATGTTTCCCAACTTTTACAACATAAATGAACACACAAGGAAAATTAATAGAGTGAGAAGGATCAAAAGGATACTCTAATTCATTTCGCTAACCTTATCAAATACACTTTTTAACACCATGAATACTAAAAAAATCATTTTTAATTCATTACAATGATATACAATTATATAAACAACGTTTTCACGGAAATAGAGAGATAAAAGGAAACTTCATTGTAATTCACTAGCCATTTGCAACACAACCTACAAAACAAGTTGTTGCACATATAATTTTCAAATGAAAAGATACAAGACATGTTTTCCCACTAAGCAACAATTCTCCAAGAATTTACAAGAAACATGACTTTTACAACACATTACAAGGTTTCAAATGGTTTAAAGGCGTAAGTTGCATAATCATCAATAACAAACTTCTATTCACAACTTCATTCTACTTCAAAACACTTCTTCATAACACTTCCATATCAAACAAAAGGAGGAATCCAATGACACTTACCACCCAACCATGCAATGGGAAATGATCTCATCCCCATTTCCCCACAAGTTCCCTAACTCACAAAGGGCTCAAAACTAAAAAACGATCTTCAGAATGAATCCCACACCCAAAACACACACAACTAAGAAAACCAAATTCACAACAATCAAGTAAGAAAAGGGACAAACAACTAGGTATGCCAACCACAAAAAGGAAGTCAATACACACGATCAAACCATCTATGGTTTGAAATGGGGAAGGAATATACCACCCTATACCACTTATCGCTCCACTAGGAGAGGGTAGCTAGCCCTTGGTTCCTCCGCAAGAAAAAAATAGAAAATGGATCCACACTTATACCTCTCATGCCCACAACCATTTATCGCTCCACTAGGACTAACTTCCCCTCCCCTTGGTTCCTCCAAAACAAGACCTAAAGAGGGAACATATCCCTCACTTTGAAACACTACTTATCCCTCCAGTGGTAAAACACATTCCCCTACACACAACACCACTTGCATGCCCACAGTGGAATCATGCAAGCTTATACACAACACTTATTCAACAAACTAGCACATACCCAAGTGGGTAATAAAATTTATGATGCCAAAATCAGTTCAAGGAGTAGAAATTACATTACAAATAGAGAAATAAAATGGGTTAGGCATACCTAATAATCACTTGTCCCCAAAATGATCTTGAAGCAAGAATTTCTAAGCACTCTAACAATCCCATAAGCCTTCCAAACAATCCAAAAAGTAGCAACACCTCCCTAAGAACAAGTGAACTCCCCAAAACAATGCATAAGACTCCAATTTATATAAAAACCAAGTGAACTCCCCAAAACAAGGCATAAGACTCCAATTTATAGAAAAAATCAAGGTAGGGGATCTCATAGGATCATGACATGTGGCATGATCCATTGCTTAAAGTAACCCCAAATCCCCAAACATAACATTACAACCCTTACACAATCACATGGGTCATTCTTATGAACCGTCAATTCACTTTTAACATTCAACTTAACCTATACTCAACCCATTTCCCAAAATCTTCAAAAAAATAAATAAAGAAAATGAAAAATAAAATAAATGGTGCACATCCATAGAACTTGATTTTCAATTTAAAGGGTTCAATTTAACAATTCAACTCAAAAGCTAATTAAATAAAATTATTAAACATAAGCAATTAGTCATTCTAAAGGTTAAAACAAAGGGGGAAGATAAACTTAAATCAAAGAATAAAAGAAAATATTATAAAACTAAGGTCACTTTGCACAATTACATCCCCCAACCAAATTTTCAAATGACCCATTGTTTGTAAAATGAGCCCCGTGTGAGTTAGTCCCCCTTCATCCTCTTTTACTTGCTTTGTATGTGTGTGTGTGTGTGTGTGTGTGTGTGTGTGTGTGTGTGTGTGTGTTTTGGTACTAAATCTCCCGAACACCTTCTCCTCATCTACACACTCAAAAACACATCATATGCCCGAAATGATATATATAAATCAATTGTAACTATGACGAAATGTAGTGCCCACTTCCCTTCAACCGAACAATGATATATATAAATCAATTGTAACTATAATGACAAAATGTAGTGCCCACTTCCCTTCAACTGTTGGTGTGTGTTATTTTCCACATCATTAGGTGAGTCATCTCACTTAGGTGAGATCGTAGGTCCATGTGTCATTTAGGGGTCATTACATGAGATTCTCTTACGCGTCGGTGTGTCATTGCGTTAGTGTGTCATATGTGTCATTGGGAGTTACACTTATATTACAGGAATTTAACTCCCCTCTCTACTCGAGTTTTCATGATTGCAGCTTCTTTGGGGCTTACTCAACACCTCCTATATGTACACCCTTTTTGATCTATGAGATAGAGGAGAGTTTTATGGCTTAACCAAGTTACGCCCATGTTTCAAATCTTTCCATGCACATTTGGTTGATGCTCGCTCCTCCCAAGATCTCTTCACGTTTTTGTTTGCACATCCTTTGATGTGCATGTCATCCCTCGTGATCCTTGCTTACGGGTTTTAAACCCTCTTTCATGGTATCAGAGTGGATCTTGTGGATTCATGCACCCTTTGGCATTTCTTTTCGTGTTTTTGGCTTCCAGCATGATATTGATTTTGTTGCGTGTGTCGTAATGGATATTTTGTTCTTGTGTTTATTGCATTGATTCAGGTTTCATACCTCTTGCTTAGTTGTTTGGGTTGTTCGTGGGTGTTTTTGGGGTGTTCGTGGTTGCTTCTATTTCGCATGAACTCATTTTTTGGCTTGGCGTGGACCTGTGGGTTATTATTGTGATCCGGTTTTACATTGGTCTAGTCCTCTCTACATTGGTTTGTTTTGTTGTATGCTCAAACTCGTGTTGGATTGTGTTTTCACTTTGGTGTTTACCCTACCATGGGTTCTTGGGTGTAGTCCCTTTCTAGGGTCTTATTGTGTGTTTGCTTCTGTGCATTCACCTTGGCTCCTTAGACTCACACCCCTACTCAAGCTCAATTCCTACAATGTATTGGAACCTTCGGTGCTGGTTTCATGCATCTTTGGCTCGGGAGGGTCCACCTTGCACTATCCAGGACTGTGCATTCTCGAGGATTGCTTCTCTGTGGACAATATTTTGCATTGAAAAATGTTTTTTGGACTCTGCACCCTCCAACACGTTTCAATGCCTTCAACCCACGTTTTTTCTTTACGAGACTATTTTACTCCAACTCTCCTTGGCACGTGACCCTCTTTCCTTCAGCCCTAAGTTAGAATCTTCAACCGCTCCTCTAGCTGTGGACCTGCAGACTTGCTACACGTGGCTTGCATTGAAAAATGTTTTTGAACTCTGCTTGGCCGTTTGAAAAACATTTTCTTTTAAACTACCGAGTGCATTGTTTGCATGCATTGATTTACTATGTGTAATCTCCTTCGCATGTTTTTCCTTCCTCCGCACTGGAGCACTGCGGCACATCTCTAGCATGTATTCCCGCTCTGCACATTACGTTTGGATCCTTGTTCAAACGTTAATTCTAAACTTTGGCATGTGGACTTAATTGGAGATACTCTCCAAACGTGGGCCCACCTCTTCCACCTTATTTTTTATGTTTAAAGGTGTTTAAAAATGAAAACATTCAGTTTGGCATTGTAATTTTTTTTTAAAATTGGTTTTGGATTGTATTGCTATCCCCTCCTATGAGCGTCGAAGATAGAGGGCGAGGTCCGGGGTTGGCAAGAGGCTAATCCCCGCAGGTCAAAATAAACGATACTTAAAATTTTGTGGCATTTCCAACGGGTACCCACATGATATCCTTTGCACCCATCTTGTGCACTTTTTAAATGCGTTTTGTAGTGTTTATTGCTTTTTCTCATCAGTTGCGGGAATTGTTTTTTACTATAACTTTTGACCCGTTGCTTGGATCTGAGCACTTCTTTAGTCAAATTTGCATGTTTTTTCACGTTCTACATGATGGGATTATCAGTTTTGTAAACACACTACTTTTATAAAGTTCCACATTCTTGGGGGTTTGCTTGTACTCTTGGGTTTTCATATGTAGACGCATTATTAGCCGAGTCCGCTGTCTTGCTTTCGTGCACCTTACATCTTGCATTTTTCATCATGGAGAGTACTCTTTCCAGACTTGAGCATCGTAGGATCACCTTACAGCCTCTGCCACTTCTCACCGGGAGAGGGAACTATTCAACTTGGTGTGCTTCCATGGAATGTTACTTCACCCACGAGGGTCTTTTACCCTTCTTGCTTGGGCCAGTTCCTACACCCACTGATCATTGTCATCTAGAGGACTTTCTCGACACTTGCGACCACATCTTTGGTCACATGATGATGCATGTCTCTCATTCTCTTTGGTTTCACGTGGCAGACTCATATCCACCTCTTTGTGTCTAGAGCATTCTTCAGTCCCTCTATGGAGACCCTTCACATTCTTGCCACTATTGTTGCTGCTGATTCAGTCATCTCCTCCATTTCTTTGTGTGATGGCAGTTCCATTGACATAGAATCATTTGGTTCTACTTCTGATGACGAGGATTGTGCACCTAGGTCTGATGCAGAGAGCATTATAGAGGTATTCTCTCCTCTTTCTCTCACCATTCCAGATAGTGTTGACATTTCCCACATCTCATCATATATTGAGTAGTTTCCTTCTCGGTATCACACCGTCATTACACCCACCTCCTTTCCACTTTCAGTGTGCAAGGCCCATTTCACTCCTCTACCTTCATTGGATGACTCATACCTATCTGACATCACTCTTCTGTTTGTTAAGCCCCCTCATTGGGACGAGTATCTACTTGACCTTAGTCATCTTTTCGTAGAGTCCACTTGTGATGATCTATAGGTTCCTCATCCATCTACAGGTATTTTAGAGAAGTTCATCATATTTGTTGTTGGAGTGCCCCTTTCGAGAATCATGTCACTTCCACCCTCACTGTGGATCCCTTTTCTGTTATGGGGGATGTTTTGTTACCTTCACATCACATGGACATCCTTTCTACAGGTGTTCACTCTTCACACTCTGATAGTTCTGCACACATGGCATTACCTTTTGTTCCTTGGCACTCACTCACTAGACCTATGTCACACTTTTGTGCACCAGACTTAGAGTTCTTCGTGCTACTGCCTTCAGTTTCCTTTGTGGAGTGGGAAAAATTTTAGCACGTCATTTTTGTCCTTCCTAAGGGTAGGCACATAGTTCATTGTAGGTGGCTCTTCTTTAGTCTAGAGGCAAATGATATCGTCATCGACATTCTTTTGGGAGACCCCCTAGAGCTATAGAGTTCAGATCCATCCATGGCATCTTCTGCATTCCTCTTGTCTCCCTCTTCTTCTCTCTTCTTCTTCTTTATGAGAGATTGCCTCTTTGTACATGGGTACCTTTTCAGGCTCGTCTAGAGCTAGGACCCATATTTGGCATCTTTCTTAGATTAGAGAGTGTTTTCTTCTCTTGTGGTGGATGTTTTCCCACTTTAGGGTTTCCTTCACTTTGCTTGGGGCCTTTTTCTTATGCATGGGTACCTCATCGACCTTTGTGTGGAACCCATTTCTCATTTTTGACTTTCCACCTCATCCTAAGTTATGATGAAGGGGGTGTTGGTGTGTGTTATTTTCCACATCAGTAGGTGAGTCATCTCACTTAGGTGAGATTGTAGGTTCATGTGTCATTTAGGGGTCATTATGAGATTCTCTTATGCATCAAAGCACGTCAGTGTGTCATATGCATCATTGGGAGTTACACTTTTATTCTGGGAATGTAACTCCCCCTCTTTACTCGAGTTGCCATGATTGTAGCCCTAGGGGTTACTTAGCACCTCATATATGTACACCCTTTTTGATCTATGAGATAGAGGAGAGTTTTATGGCCTAACCAAGTTCTGCCCATGTTTCAAATCTTTTCATGCACATTCGGTTGATGCTTGCTCCTCCTGAGATCTGTTCACGCTTCCATTCACATGTCCATTGATTTGCACATTGTCCCTTGCGATCCTCACTTGTGGGTTTTAAACCCTCTTTCATCGACACCCTTTTGTTATTGATTTCGATCTTTGACTACACTTATGGATATTATTACTGACTTTTTGATTTAGTATGATGTTAGATGTTAGAATCTTTGGATACATTGTTGATTTCCATTCATATATAATGCATTTGGATCATTAGAGACATTTTGTATTGATGTTGATATGTTGATTTACATGATTATATATATATATGTGTGTGTGTGTGTGTGTGTGTGTGTGTGTGTGTGTGTGTGAGATCTTTGAATTTGTTGTTGATTTCCATTCATATATGATGCATTTGGATCATTAGAGACATTTTGTATTGATGTTGATATGTTGATTTACATGATTATATATATATATATATATATATATATATATATTTGACATGCGATATCTTTCGCCACACTATGTAGGCTTTGATAATTGAACTAATGTTGTGATCATTTTGACATGGATGAAATGTAGAATAGAAATGTTGCTAGAAATTGTAAATGATATCGTAATTTCCTAGATGATATTTGATTCGTATATAGATGATTGTGGACTTATATTGTATATTTTATCATAGATGTTTTAATGCGGAAAATAAGCCGAATGAGGTATTTATGTGTTTTACAAGTAAATTTATTCACAACAAACATCAAGGGGATTGGAGACCAACCACATTGGAATTCTAGGTGAATTCAACAAGGGTCACCATGGCAACATGTATTTTTGTGTGTGTTTGAATTTGGTTAGGGGAAATTGTGACCAAGGGGTTATGTATTGTCTTTTATTTAGTTTTCCTTTAATTGATGTTAGTATGTGATTTTAGTGATGTAATTCATTATATTAATTATTTGGAATTTTGTGTATGTTTTTTCCCTTTATTATTAATGGGTTGTAGTGTCTTAATTAAAGCTGATATAATCTTGTCTTAAACTAATTATAGATAAGACCAAAGGAATTCATTTGTTAGAGTAGATTTCTCTTGGATTTGGTGTTGTAAGTTGAGTGCTTCGGGGTCTTGATTGTTGTACACTCTACCCTTCATGGAAATTCCAATTTGGCCTTAGGGGCCAATTTTGGAGGCTTACCAACACTACCTATGGGTTGGGGGTCAAAATTAGACCCCATTAGGTGTTTTGGGAAGATAAAAAGGTAAAATGTTTATTGCACTTTCTTTCTTGAAATAAATTTTGTCCTTAGGGGTGTGGGCTTAGATTGTGTGTGTAAGTAAAATGTCATTTCTTCAACCACTTATTAATTGTGCTTTGGAGTATGGGGTTGACTAGGGTGATGTGGAGTGGAGAGGAAATGAGGTGGCATCCTACTTGGAGCCACATCATCCTCCTCTCTCCCTTTTCTATTTATTGAAGTTCTTTGCTTGTTTGGGGGTTACTTCATTATTTTGTGCTCTTGCATTTTTGGGGAGTTAGAGGATTTTGGAGAGCTTGTGGTCTTTGTGGGAGATTTTGGTGATTTCTTGGGTTTGAAGGAGCTTAGAGATTAACTCTTGGAACAAGATCTACTATGGAAAGGTAGGATCTTTACTCTTTCTTATGTTTTCCTTTATTTGTGTATATGTGCTTGTTATTTTGAGTGTTTTGGAATGCTTGTTGGGTGCTTGGGTAGATTTCCTAAGTGTGGTGTAGGAGAGGACTATGGGGAAAATTCATATAGGGAGGCATAAGAGTTATTTCATGTTTTGGAGGGAGTTTGGGTTGGGTGCCCCACCTTGGACAAGGAATGCTTGCATTTCTTACTTGTTCTTGTATGAGGGAGGCATAAGAGGTACTTGAGGGAGGCATAAAAGTATGTAGGGGATTTGAGATATGCATTGGAGATTTTAAGGTGGGCACCCATTTCCCATTGGGAGGCATAAATGGCCTCCCCATAGGTTCTTTCTCCTTTGGATTTCATTTTAAGCCTTGTTTATTTGGGTTGTTTTTCCTTCTTGTGTTGGAGTTGAGTTGAATGTGAATTTGGAATGGTTGTGAAATTTTTGGTGTTGTGTTGTGGAAGCTTGTTGTTTCCATGTGTTGGATTCACCTCTCATTGTAATGTGGTTGGGGCTCAAGGGCCAATGAGGAGGATGGATTCTCCTCCTCATTATATATTTTGGTTGGGTGGAGAGTGTTGCCTCTCCCCATTTTTTTGTTGTTGATCAAGCAAATCATGAAGGAGCTCTCTTGTTGGTGTTGTGAAGCTTGGATATTTTGGTGGAGTCCTTAGAAAATCCTTCTTGTAATAAAACTTCCTTAGTGTTATTCCCACTTAGAGTGGAGGAACTTGTAATATTGTATTCCATTTTTAGCTCACATTCTTGTATGATTTCCCACTTCAAGTGGAGGACATTGTATTGATCTTGTGAAGGAAAGTTGCATTCAAATATTTTTTATTAAAGTTTTATTGTATGTTGAAAGAAACAAAAGAAGAAAGATTTGTGTTGTAAAGTTAGTCTTGTGAAATAGAAAAGAAAGTAATTCTCTTTATTTGAAGTTTTGGTTGTATTGTGAGAAAGGAAGTTCCTTGTTTTAAAATAAATGAGCTATGCTCAATGGGAAAAGAAATTTTACTTTCATTGTGAAATTGTATTATGGTAAAAGAGAAAGAAGAAATATAGAAGTTGTAAGATGTTAAAAATGTATGCATAGTAAACTTGAATGTATAATAAAGTTGTTGTAGTTATTTTGGATATATGAGTTGTAGTGAAAATGAAAGAGACAACAAATTTGAGATAGGGAATTGTTGCATTTTGTATTAGGAAAATAACAATGTAGAAGTAGATATAATCTTTTATTTTACTCTTGGAATTCAAAGAAAATTAGTTGAACAAAATGGAAATGATCTTGTAAGTAGTTGTGCTTTTATTGGAATTGATAATGTTTAAAATGAGTAGTTTTAACTAAGAAATGATCAAATGGAATGAAATCTCAAAACTGAGACCTTAGGTATATAAAATTAAGCTCAGAATGCATTTAGTACCTTTTAGCAATTTTTTTTTTTTGTAAAAATATAAAATTTTAGGTTCTGTTTTTAAAAAATAGGACCACCACCCAAAGAGTGAGTGGCGGTCTTGTAACCACCACTCAGGAAAGGTGGCGGTCTCAAAACCACCGCTCCATAGGGAGGCGGTTCATGGTTTGTCACCTAGGTAGGGCGGAGGTCCTAGAATTGTCGGGCTGCTCTGGGCGGTGGTTCTATCACTTACGGTAGAACTCCTCGGATCCGTGCCTATGCAAAATTCTAACTAGTATATACTAATTTTTAAGTTGTAAATTTAACTAAGAAATTACCAGCAATCATATAATGCTCAAATCCTATAGTATTAAGCAATTAAACCTACAAATTATAGATCAAAAACATTCCTTCTCATTTATATTGATGGGGGTAGGGTTTTCCCCAAATAGAGAACCCAAATTCACATAGCTTTGAAACAAAAACAAATTGGTAAAGGAAACCCCTCCCAATCCTTGAATGAAAGAAATTACAATGATAAAAACTACAAACTAAACTAATCTAAGTTTGAATCTCCTTGTAGACTCCTCCATGGTTCTTCCTCTATTGCTCCCATGGCTTCCTCCTCTCCAACCTACAATTTTAACAAAGAAAATAGACCAAATGAGGAGAATAGAATAAAGGAAAGGTTTTAATAAGAATGCTTAAGGATTTTAGGGTTAGTTTGGAACCCTAGGATCTAGTGGCCAAGATTGTTTTGATCTAAGGGTGGAGGATTAACCCTACTTTTTTTGGTAGAAATGTATTTTAAATGTTTAAATTAAATCCTTAAGGGTATGTGTAGATGGGTGAATGGGGCCATTTATTTTCCTTGGGGTGTAAAGTCCTTTCTAGTTCTTAGTATGTTTTAGGAATTTAATAAAAAGGGGAATTTAAGCTATTAGGGTAATGGAACTAAATTATTTAAACATGAGGTTAACCTTATTAGGATTGAACATTAACTAAGAAGAGAAAACATTTAACCAAGTAAATTAAACTATGGCACCTTCCTAGTTGACTTTTAATTAATCAACCTTAGAGGTAAAGTAATTTTAATATTTAATATTTTATCTAGACCTGGCCTATCAATCGTAAAGTTGAGTTTAGTGGTGTAAGTTAATTTAATGTACCCTAAGGGTTAAACACCCTTGTAACCTCTTTTACCTTTGGCTTCTAACAAAAAAATAGTCACAATTTTCGGGATTAAGTGTTAGGTTTTAGCGTGTTCCTAGAACGTCATTTTTGTGGGTGTTACAAGAAACACACACATACACATATCAAATAATTTACAAAAATCATATATATAATTTTCAAGATCAATTTCTCAACATCAAATAAGTTCACCAAAATTACCATGATTATACATTTTCAATAGAACACACAAACTAATTTTACTTGCATCAATTATCCATTTACTTGTTATTCACTATTCATCATTAAATCCAATAAAATATGCACACACACCAAATTATAACAATTAAATTTCGTCAATAAGTTTCTATAAGTCTAAAATCAACCATGTTTCCATAATATAACTACAAATCTAACTCATGCTTGCAACCAAATTAAAATATATGCAATTCATATTCCTACAATATTAACCATATATCTATCAAAACAACATTATACCAATAGGTCATGTTGTATCCATGTTATTCAGGTCATAAGGTTGGCACCTCGTACCAATAAAATGTATAGTAGGAGTTATATTAAACAAATGATAATATTGAAGAAAATATATCTAAACATTTTTAGAGGGAAGTGGGTGCTACAATTTCTTCCTCTATCTTGATTGCAAACCTTGGAAACCCTATATTGACCTAGTGTAAGAGTTACCTCCCTCTATATATACGACCCTAATTCTCATTGAATCCCATTTAAGTCTACCCCCTTATATGTTAGTACTTGTGTGTCTCCTACTCATTTCCTCGAATACCCTAGTTGAATGGATGAGTAAGAGTGCATGTTGTCGAGACACATTTTGCCCATATAGATCTTCTAACACAATTTTTGCATGGTAATAGTATAGATTAGTTTGAAGTTGTTTCCTAACTTCTTCCTTAACCTGATTTAAGAGGGTTACAATTGTGATAATATGCTTCCTACAGACTCAACATATCAGCCACTCTATTTTCCATTCCTTTGATGTAATTAATATCAAATTCATATTGGGATAAAATTTCAAGCCACGTACGTTGTTTTACGTTCAAATTGGGATGTGTAATAAATATTTCATCCCCAAGTGATTTGTTTTCAGTTCAAATGTGGGTCAAATCATACAAGTGTGTCCCACTTTGTGGCCATAAATATTTTAAAATCTGACTAGTAAATAAATAATTAAAAATACTATAAAAATTTAAAAAATCAGGTAAATTCTGGATGCCCTACACCTTGGTATTTATAGCCTCTTAAAAATGCATGTTTGGTCATTTTATATGTGTTTGGTCATGTTTTGGTTGTCAAACATAGTTTGTTGAAAGTACAAAAACTAGAAAAAACTGGGACACAATTATATGCTTTGACCCATGTCTTTTGTAACAAATAATGCCTCTAGATTGTAAGGGATGAACTATGATAACAAGCTATAATTCATGGAGACCATATTTATGCTCATGTACTTTTAGTTTTCTACTATCATAAGTAATTACTTGATCTTTTTGAAGATGTATTCGACCCGATCTTTTATTTGAGGCATCATTTATCATGGTAAAGTTTCCATTGGGATCTGGAACCTTCATGATAGGTATTGTTGTAATTTGCTATTTTATAAAGTTAAATGCATTTTCACATATATCGAGTGCATAAAAACTTTTTATCCTTTTTTTGCAAAGAATTAATGGGTCCACCACTCGTGAAACGTCTTTACAATTTTTCTATAATACCTAGCTAGTCCCATAAATATTCTTACCTCACATATATTTTTAGGTGTTGGCCACTCAAGGTAATAGATTTTATTTTTAGTGGGTCAACTCAAATCCCATATCTATTTGTGATGTGACCAGAATAGTGTATTTCATCCCGATAAAATAACATTTTAAATATTGCCACTAAATTAGCTTTTTCTCAACACTTCCACACTATTCTTAAGTCTTTGTTGTGTTGGTATGGTGTTCTAGTAGGTGTTTTCATTGATGAAAAAAATAATAATGAAAAATTTAATGGTGTAGGATTATGTCATGATGATGTATGTGGTGTTAACATGATGGTTTAGATGTTTATCAGTTGTTACTTTGGGATTCATGAGATGTGCTTGCTCTAACAAGCCCATATAAGTACCTAGGAGATGTTGTTTAGCAATGTGATATTTTTGGTTGCTTGGAAACCATGTTGACATGGTGTATAACAGATTTTGAGGGTTCTTGAGAACTCACAATAGTGGAATAGTGTAGGTACAAGTGGTTCACCATGTTATAGGTGCACATTGAGAGTAGGTATGTTTGTTTGGAGGAGTGAAAAAGTGTTTTGGAGCTATTTGAGCTCATGGAATCATGATAACATGTATATCATGTCGTATGAGGTATTTTTGGGTCATTTTTAGAGGTTTCATGTTCATTTCTTGCATTATTTCAGTTGGCCCTAGTTGTTACAATGAGGATCTAGCATGCATGCATAGGCAAGTCTTAATAACTGAATATATTGAGCCATGGAATTGACATTCTGATTATTTAAGATGTTAAAGGGATGAGTTATGATGCTCTCAAAAAAATTATAGGTTCTGTGATGTTTATTTTGTTAGATATGACTTATTTTGTGAGACAAGGTCAAGAACAGTGAAAATCGGGCTTGAATTTGAACTTTAGATGCTTGTTGTGAATAGTGTGCTTTTTATGGGACCTTGTGGATTTCAAGGATGCTTATAAGGTGAGTTTATAATTTTTCACAAAAATAATCAAGTTTTTGATTCTCAGGAGTTTATGAACGAATGTTAAGAAGGTAAAGAGGTCTAAAACCCTAGTTAAACCCTACCTAAGAAAAGGTTGCAAAAGATGAATTATAATGACTCAATTTTGGTTGTAATTGAAAATGTGATTATTAGATGTAGAATAATACTCAAGATTTCCAAAAATTTATGGTTGAGGTCATGGTGATATGTGGGCCCCACCTAAAAATAGCAATTTTTGAAGAAGAAGGTTTTAGGACAAGATGGTCCAAAGGAGTAACATGCAAAATTGATGGTGCATGATGTTTAGGAGTTTTTCTTGATTTCCATGAAGGTTTCATGACAATCTCATGTATTTTCATGGTTGTTTTAGGTCCAAATAGGTTGACTGGTCAAAGGGTAGTTTTGGGGTCTCAAATAAAAGGGTCCAGTAATTTGTGCATAACTTGAGCTACAGGTGGAGTTATGGCATGATTAAAGTTGTGTTGGAAATTATATTCAGAGATAGTTCCATTTGTATATGTATTTCCTCATTATTAGGTAATTTGATAGGATTTACAGGTCATTCTTTGAGCAAGAATATTTTTGGCAATTCAAGACAACATCTATTTTTGTGCAAGTTTTATGTTATTTTAAGCATTAGATGGATTAGGTGATGCTTCCTATCACATGTAATATGAAGAGGGATTAATTTTTCATCCAATGAATACATTTTTAGGTATTGAATGAATATATAAATTATTTTATGAGCTAAGCTTTGGAAAAAAATGTTTTTGTAAGTTGATCTCGTGAAGGAAAATGTTGCGGTGGTTTGAATTGAAGGATTTTTCATTACATATTAATTGCTTAGAAGTGTTATAAATGTTATTAAATTTATTGTGAGTGGTCACATGGAGTTATTTGGTTCAGTATAAGTGATTTGGTGATCAAATGAAGTTTCTAGGGTGCTGACGGTTGCAAGAAACAAGCTGCTTTGAAGTTTGTAAAGGAAACTGGGCCCCGAGAAAATGAAATAATATGATTGTTTGATTAAATGTGTGACCATATTTGAATTTTTTTATTATGTATTACTCATATATAAATTGTTTTGGTTCATGAAAAAGTGTATTTTTTTATATAAGGCCATTTTTAAGAATGTGCACATGGGGTTTTGAGGCATTTTTGGCATATGTAATGGGGGTTTTAGCTAGGCCGACCTAAATGGGTAAATTTTAACTATTAAATTAAAATTTATGAATTTTATAGAGGTTTTTGTGCCAAATTCATCAATGGGGAACAACCTCTTGTAGTGAGAAAGGTGGAGAAGCATATTAAAAGCATGTTTTGGTGCTTTTGTGAACTAGTTGAGTGTGTGCAAGGTGTAAATGACCTAGATTGATTTTATTTATAGCTTTTGGATCATGAATTGAGGTTTATTAAAGTGAATTTTAGGTTGAGAAAAATTAGGTAACATGAGATTAAGGGTTTGATTATTTTTAGAGTGATTAAAGAGCTTGTTTTGTGAAGATTGATCACCTAGGTTTGAGTGAATAAATTTGAGTGAATATTGGATCTACATCGGTTTGGCAGAAAAAAATTAGATATCTACACATTAAATTTTTTTGAGTCGGTATTTTATCATCTTTGGGGTTTTAGCCTCCTTTTAGAGTTAGTACTTCACAAAATTAAGGGTTGGTGCTCCTTGTAGGGTTAGTTCTCTACTAAACTAGGGGTTGGTGCTCCTTGTGGGTTTGGTGCCTCACTAAATTAAGAAACATATAAATATAAGATAGTTTTATAGTGATATTTCTTCCCCTTGATGGTTTCCTACTTATATCTTGTATTCTAATGGTGTTTCTTTGCTTTCATGGCTATATGCTTTAATAATGGTTTATGGTGCGCACACTCTTTAAGTTGAATAAGTGGTCATTGTGATTGAATGATTATGTTATTTTGAGTTTCAGGTATGATGCTTAATTTCAAATTTTATAAGGATTGATTCACCCCCCCTCTCATTCCATTATGCTTCTAACACATTGTGCTCAACAATGTTTGTAGAGTAAATTAGAATGTCATCAAGAAAAAATAGAACAAACTTATCTAAGTATTCAAATAAAAATGTTCATAAGGTTCATAAATTTTTCTAGTGCATTAGTGAGTCCAAATGAAAAAACAATAAACTCATAATGCTCATAACGTGTTCTCGTATGTTATTTTATGAATATCCTCATCTTTTATTCTTATCTAATGATAAGAAAATCATAAATCAATCTTAGAGAAAACATATGCATCTCTCATCCGATCAAAAATATTTTCAATTCTTAGTAAAGGATATCTATTCATTATCATTTTTAAAGAATGTGATAATCAATGCATAGTATTAACGTTACATCTTTCTTTTAATAAAAATGACTAGTTCTCCCCAGGAGACACACTAGGTCTGATTAAACATTTTTTAAAAAATCATGTAGTTGTGCTTTTAGTTCTATAGGTCTTCTTTTGTCATTATATAAAGTGCATTCGATATTGGATCAATTCCACGTTTTATGTCAATTATGAAATAAAACTCTCTTTTAGGAGGAAGTCTAGGTAATTCTTATAGAAAGAAATCCCTAAAATAACGTAAAAGTGGAATATCTTCCAATTAAGTCTTACCTTCCTTGCTAAAATATGAAATTTTGATAGCGTATAACATGCAAAAGATTTTTTTAGCTTTCTTGAGCTACACTGCAAAAAAATTTCTAACTTCAAAATATCTCTTAATGACCTGAATGATGGTTGTTTTCTACATTTCATCAAGACATTTTATTCATTTTTCAAAACAATCCACTATTTACTTGTGTTTGGACACCTAGTTTACTCCTATTATGATGTCATAAGACCCTAACGTAGTCACACAAAGGTGAAGTTCAATAGTAAAGCCAAGTAATTCCAATGTTTCTTCAAATAGACATTAGTCAACCATATGAATAAAAGTATTCCCGCATTGAACAGTCCAAGTGGTTTCCATGATTCTATCTCTCTTAAGAAATTTACTAGCAAACTTACTTAAAATAAAGCACTCTATAGCACCCGTGTCAAACAAAATAGTAATAGAAAAACCATAAAACTTACTAGGCACTTCTATTGGGGTAGCCTATTTCTCTATATGATGATTACCCGTTGTTGCATGAATTATTTATTGCTAATTATTCCCTTGATTCTTTTGGGAACTTTTTCTTGCATATTGCTAATTACCACATGTAAAACATCCCAGCAATCTCTTTCCTCTCAACTTTATTTTTACCATAAGAACCATTGTTACTCGCTCAATATTTCTTATATTTACAATGTGTTTAGTTGTTGTATTTTTCCTAGTAGACTTAATTTTTATTCCCTCTTTCTTCCACGAAGTTTGCCTAGAAGTAAGTGGTGTAGGCGAACTAACATTCTTATTGCATTTTTTATTGTGAAATGTTGAAATTTCTTGCATTTTTTTCTTTCCTAATCTTCAAATAGTGCTTCCATTGTAGATGGTACATGGCCATTTACTTCACCTCCTATGTTTGGGTTTAATAACATGATAAACTTACAGATCCAAAAATTTTCATCCTTTTGGTATTGGGGTATGTATATTACCAACATAGTAAAACATTCCCAATACTCCACAACACTCAATTTATCATGTGTTAAGTTCTAAATTTCCAACAATTTCTGATCAAAATATATATGAGGCAACCAACGTTGATGAAAATTTTCCTTGAACTACTCCCAAGTGATGGAGGCAATATCTAATCCCAATTCCATCTTACGGTTATCCCTCCATGAAGATGCTCAGTTAGAAAATTTGAAGGCACCCCATATTGCTTTAGTTTCCTTAGAAAAGTCCCTTATTTCATAGTATGTATCCCTTTCATTTAACCGTTTTTTAGCAAAATCCCCCAAGGTTTTTCCATCAATTTTGGGTGGGGTGATTATTTTAATGTCATTAAACATTTTAGTAGTCAAGAAAGATCTTATAGCCACTTTCTCATTGTTATAATCTTGATGTTCATGTTTTTGTTCCCCATACTCAGTCATTTTCACCCACTACTTCTACTCTAAGGTAGGTATCTAGTTTTGGGTTTCCTAAAGGACTGATTAGAATTTTATCTAACTTATCAACTTGAACCTTCGAATTAGCCAATCATGTTCCATCATCATGATTGACCCTCTTCTAATCATTTTATCCTATTAATGAAAGGATAATATGTCCATCAACATTATGAATCTATTGATTCCAATATTTTATAAACCTACATCTCTAATATCAAACTCGTAACACCCATGTTATGACTCATCCAAACTAAGGGATTTTTTTGAAACATACTCCTTAAGTACAATTAATGTTTACAATGTTTAACATTATTAATTACCATGTTGGTAAATAATATAACATTTTTAAATTATTCATAATGCATCTAACAACATACAATAATCATGTGCATTTGTAAGGGTCTACTTAGATCACCCCGATCTCTCTTGATTCACTCTATACGAGTGTGTATACCTTATGATGTAGGAACATCTCTCCTAGGTTGGAAATTTTAGTTTGGAAATGAAATTTTCGTTTAAAAGGTGGTATTAGGGGTCTAGGAGTCCTTATAGTGTCATTAGAACTCATTTCAAGGTGATAAGTTAAGTCTATATATTTAAAAATTCAAATTTGGTGCTCTCCCCCAAAAGTAATATTTGAATTTTTAAGAAATTTTAGGATTTGTTATGTGTTTTAAAGTTTTTAAAGGGGAAAATAAGCTATATGGATCTTGAATAAGGTCCTTCAAGTGACTAAAAGGATAAAAATATGCTTGGTCATCAATTGTTTAGAGTCCTCTCTTGAAAAATAGTGCTTAATGATATAATTTATACTAAATTTCATGGTTTGTAAGTACTTAAAAGACACCAAAATTTGTTAGAAGAGGAGAGGAGTAGATAAAAATTGATTGTAACTTATTTTGGGACATAAATTCAAATGAATGAGAACAAGTTCTAGATCCAAAAACTTTTTTTGGTTGTGTTCCTCTTACATTCATGTAGCTTTGAGTATTAACAAAGATTTGCATGACTAAATGTTATCAAGGGAAAGCTATGCACATAATTTATGTATTAATTTTATTTTTTGTAAGATATTTAAAACCATGTTTATGTTTATTCTCGTGTGCATTCAAAAATTTAGCACGTTTGATTTGGATTTGACAATTCTTAAACATCCTCTAACGGGCAGTATCTTAGCACAGTCAATTCAGAATTAGCATTTTGGGAAGGAATTTGGATTATAGGACAAATATTTGTTAGCGGAGAAGGTGTTTTGGGGTGGCATAGACCACTAGGTAAAATTTCAAAGCTTGATATTGTGACAAACATTTCAAAATTACACTTTCTCCTCATTTCGAGTTAGGGTAAAACCTTAGTGAGGGTTTAGAGAAATTCTTGTGATTAATGGTCTTAGAGAAGGATTCATAGGTTAAAAATCACTAGATAATATTTGAGGGTTAAAAAATCATATAATTTAAATGATTTATCCTATTAAAAGACTCTTGTTTCTTAGAATCCATATCAGTCCACTATTGGAATATATTGTCTCAAGAAGACACCTAAATTGTAAGAACACTCTGACAAAACAAAGGTTTAAGAGATGAGTTTTATCTTGAAAATTTGAGGATATTGTCTTAATACATCCATCTAATTAATTTTTAGAGTTTTAGGGTGTGATCTTACCTAGATTTTCTACAGCCAATAATAGTATTGATTGTTAGTGTTGATACCATCAAAGAGGCCTAATAAGAAAGGAACTACTTAGTAAAAATAGAGTTTATGCTCAATATTTGGTCTCTAAACTTCACAAAGACATTCAAGAAGATAAAGGGTGTCAAAAAAATATTTTACTTTGTGTTAAATATCTCTAAAACAAAAGATATGTCAAGAAAACCATCAATTCAAGGCTATAAGGAAAGAAATCAGTCATAAAAGAAGAGAGTAGAAAACAATGTTGTATTGAGTTTTGGGAAAATAAAGTTTTCACACACCATAAGGAGACTAAACGGTATCTAAATATATTTACAAGTTATTCTGGTCCTTGAACTTTATCCCCAACATGAACCCTTGATTGGTAATGTTCTTGTAGACCAAATCAAGAAAATTTTGGGAGTCCGAATGAAAACGTAAGTTTTCTTTGTTTTTCATCATTTGGAATTGTTGCATGGTGTAAATTAGATAGGGTCGAAGTATATTGAAGTGAAAACACCTTGTTAAGAACCAAATAAACCTGAATTTTCAAGTTTGAAGAACATTTAGGCCTCGGGAAGTGAGCCATTTTGCAAGGTACATGACATGTTTTGGAGTAATTGTTATACTAACTTGTTTTGACTACAAGGGAAATTATATGTGCTATGTATCACTATGTATACTTGGTTAAACATTTTATAGGTTATGAGAACATGTGCATCTCCTTAGTTCCTACCTGGAAGATATTTATGCAACTTCCATCCGGTATCCGACACTGTTGATTTAGGGGAATGGTGAACAAATAATGTAGTCAACAATTACATTACTTTTTTAAAGTTTTCAAGAATTACTTTTCAAGCTTAGCTTCAAGAATGCACACTAGCCTAAAAATCATGTCTTCCATCACCACACATTCCATCTCAATATAGTTATCTAGATTCATTGTTTTTAAGAAGATGATTTAGTTAAGAAGAAGAAGAGTCCATTTATGACTCATTTTACTAAATGAAATGATCCTATCCGTACCATCTTAGGATCCCTATAGGAAATATAGTGACTACGTAATTATTTCCATCATTATGTCCTCCCTACCTTTCCTGTAGCCATCTTATGTCAAAGACACAGAAATATACTAACAAGAAGATGAAGGGATATAACACCTACACTTCCTATATAAGTTACCTTTGTTAGATAAAAGAACTATTTCATTATAAAACATTTAAACCTGTATTGATACACAATATTAGATTCTCATAAGATGGTTATAGTAACTCAATGAGTTACTAGCTTTTATTAGTTCCTCTTATCATACTTTTACAACATAATATACATTATTAAGTATAGGTTTACTAATAATTTCATGTCTTAAGTCGATTCATTACAATCACTCGTTAAGAATAGTCTTTATTCCATTAAGTACATTATTGAGCATACATAGTATTTTCCTAATGATAAGACACATGTAGGATTCGTGTGTAGGAACAAGGTACATTTGAAGGTTCAAAATAGTAGGAAACGAAACACGTGCTAGAACAGTTGGTTCAGTCTTATCCGTTTTTATGGATACGGGCTATTTTTGGAGATAGCGTGTGGAGCACACATCAGGATGGAGACTTGTGCGACACGAAAATGGTATTTTGGGAACAAGTGGTTGATAAGCGCTATGTGTGGTTCAGAATAATAATAGGATTTCTTCTATCAGTTAATTATAGGATGTCTATTATTAGTGCACTTGCATGTGTGCATGTTATTATAAAGGTGCATGGCTATTATTAGCATGCGACCTATTTTGAGAAGTTCGTAGGTGGTGAAGGGAAAGTCCCTACCTCTATAAATATGTATTAAACTATGTCGTTTAGTGGGTGTGTGGAGATACTTTGAATTATTGTATAGTTACTCTGCTGGATCTAATGCACACATGACTTATGGTGATACTTTATAATGTAAGAAGCTTTTGTGTTTTACAGTGTTTAATGCAATGAATGATATTGGCTGGATAATGGTGTTAGAAATAACTGAAACTAGTTCATGTATGGTTAATCTTATTACAGTTATTGTTTAATTCATGATTCTCTAAGATTTAGATATGGATTATGCACTATGGAATATTTATGTTTATTTATGGATCTGAATATGTCTTATCTTCATCACACTAACATCCTGCACAAGAAACTCTAAAGAGGGGCTTGGTACCTTTGTGTGCTTCAGGTGAGCACTCAGCTTAGGCTAGGTGATGTAACAATGCGCCTAGGTTTTACACGAAAATTATAGGATTCATCATTAGTTATCTTACGATTTTCCAGTATATCGAGTTTTACATAAAAGATTCTAGGCTGCATCATTGGTTCCTTTTTGGGACCTCTTTTTAGCATTTTTTCAGGATGGTTCATGATGAAGACATACCAGTTGACCTTAGCAATTGTTGAGGAGTGGATAAAAGATATGGAAGAAGAGTATGATTGGAGGTTCAACAATGGATCTAAGTTTGACGCATGTTCTTGGGAGGAGAAAATTTTTATGAATGTTTATATGATAAATTTTTGTTATCTTTCTAGTAGACGTGTACAAGTGGTTGGTTTCTTATGCACCTAAAAGGAATTAGAGGTATTGTACACTTATTTGGATGCAAAATATAATTTCAAGCCCTATATAATGGTGATTTGATTTGGACATGCGCTATGGAAACTTGGTTCTAGGGTGTTCTAAATAGCTATATTTTAGAGAACTCAATTTCCACTTACTCATGCCCGGAGGTAGGTGACTTCAGCTTTTACATTATCCTAGGGGAAATTATTTACAAGGTATTCCACTAGCAATAAAAATCTTGATGGTAACCCTAAACTTAGAAAAAGATCTAATGGCTAGCTAAACCCTACCATGCGTAGGGGCAAGAGTAGGTTTGGTGAAGGATGGTGGACCTAGTGGCAGAGAGAAAAGGGAAGAAAGGTGACTTAAGTACAATGAGGTGCATGAGAGGGAGATAGAGAAGCAACATGATATTACAGAGTGGATGACATTGAGGAGAGAGATGGCTCGTGAGGGATTTGGAGCTCACGTAGAAGGTGTAGAGCCAAAGCATCTGGAACTCCCCTATTCGGGAAAGCATGACAAGGAAACCTCCTCGGCCTCACATGGGAGTGCACTAGCATAGACGACATGGGCCGCAAGCATGCATCTAAATCTACTTGGAAACCTAGCCCTTGTGCTTGGTTTTCCAATATCTAATACACCCAATAGTCAGCAAGTTAGTTACAAAAGTATTAGAAAAGGAGTTAATTAAGTAGAAAGTGCATCTATGATTGGGAAAAAATTTTCTTTTTTATTTGGAGGTACCTTTTTAGGCACATCTTTGGCACAAAACTCAAGCATGTAGAATTTTAGACTCACTTCTAGGAGTAGTACCACCTCACAGACTATAGGAGTTTAGTTTAGTACCACTATTGGTACACAGGGCAGTACATCCATTAGTCCAATTCCAGTTATAGGTGGAGGATCAAGGGGCATATGTGGCTCTAGTTTTAGTGGATGTGGTGGTTCTGGAGGCAAAGGTAACACATGAGGTTCTGGATTAGGTGGGTAGGGTCCTCATCAACCCTAGAATATCTATATGGATATGTCTCTTTTTCTTCCAGAGTATATGGGAATAGAAGATGCTCTGAACACATGAGATACTGTGGCACGCAAAAGGAATCATGGATTCTAAGCACAAGGTAAGTCATTTTGTAACTACATTGTAGGGACGTGCTTAGTGTTGGTATAAGAAGTTTGACCCTGATTAGACTTGCGTAGATTATGCAACATTATAAGAATATTTCCTTAAGGAGTTTCATATCCTTGAGTTCAAGAAGAAGAGTATAAGCGTGCTCAAGGATATTAAGTAGGGAACTACTGAGAGTGTTTGGGAATATGATGCCTATTTCAAGATATTGTTGTCTAAACTTTTGTATGATATCCATGCAAGCGAACATGCATAGTGGTTTGTTGGGGGCTTGATCACACCTTTTAAAAGGGTGATGTCACATAAGACATATACAGATCCACGTGAAGCACTTGAAGCCACTTTACGTGCTAAAGTAGTTGGAAGTATAGAAACTTGAGTGAGATCATTCCTAGAAGCACATGATTGCAGCTATGGAAAATCAGTTGGAGAAACTATCGGAAAATTCAACACATGAGATGTGCACTAGGATTTGGTGTACATATTATGAAGTGGAAGGGCACACTAAGGATAGTTTTCCCCACAGATCAATGCATTCATTGTTTATAGACTATGAGATATGTCATTTATACGATGATGTAATTTGCTGACCATTATTACAATGCGTGATAAGGAAGAATGTATCTTGCTATTGTAATATTTTCCGGTCCACGACTCACAATACAAAATACTGTAGGTTGATTGGTCAGATCCATGATGCCATAGATATTGGTGTGCAACAGACGGAGTATCAGATAACTCTAAAGGTAAAAGTGAGCACCATGATGTGATCACACTCAAGCATGCTATGATCAGAATGAAGGACACTTTAAAGAAGTTTGTGGTAGAGGTTGAGCATAATGTGGTGGATTCAAGGGTTGAGGTTGTGGTGGTGGACAAGTCGAGTTCCCTTGCGGGACATGTTTTACATACGAGATCTCCCGACTACTACAGTGCGAATGTCCTTAGAATATTACTTGTTATTTTTTTGGGAAGAATCACAACTACGAGGAATTCCTAAAATTATATGAGCATCTTAGTAAGAAGCATAATAAAGATAACAATGGCACAGGGATGGTTAGAATACAACGCGGGATAAAAAATTAGTGGATGCTAAAGTTGGTACAAAAACCTAAGGTAGTACTTGTGAATATTACTACATGTGTTGAAGTTGTGTGCGCTAGAGATATGTTATAGCAGAAGCCTACCATCACTAAGGAGGAAGTTTTACATGCAAGGTACCTAGATCCTGCACATCAGAAGGAGGTTTACAAGAGACCATGGAGGTACTCAGAAATATTCAGGGTGAAATACAATGTTTAAAGGAACATTCAAGGAAGTTGGAACAAAATAAGGAAGCAAAAATAGTCTAATCGGATGTGGATGATTTGAAATAGGTATGTAAGATGTTGCACCATGAGAATATCATTCCATTACTAGGTAATTGGCTAAAGGAAAACACTTCATGCACAAGTATTAAAAATGGACTGCAGATCTTGCATGTCAATCTTCCCCTTCATAGCTTGGACTATGAAAAGGAGATCACTCTGAATGTTGTTATGGATGGGTGGCTATTGAGAAATACATTAACTGACACAGGTGCGAAAGTTAATGTGCTTACTTTAGATGCATGGGTATAGATGGGCAGACCTCCATTACAGCCATCCTCTAATGTATTATTTATGGCTAATCAAACTAAGGCCACTCCAATTGAAGTTTTAAAGGATGCATCCATTACTATACAAGGGGCCAAGTTCATTGGGGACTTTGAGGTCTTAGCACTTGTAGAAGCAGACAACTTCCCAGCTCTACTTGGGCGCCCTTGGTGTTATGCAAATAATGTTGATCTATGGTTCAACAAGGGGTATATAAGTTTTGAGAAAAAGGAAGAAAGAGTTATTATTCCTTTAACATATGGGAAATATGCACCTTATGTTGAACCATTGAGTGAGGAATACTTGAACAAAATTTATGTATGTGCCATTCGAGATTCGTAAGTACTTGAACCATATAATGAAGGAATCCTCCAGTGGGAAGATGCATAGTCTATTAGTGATACTACAAGTATTGCTTGTGATAATTGGGAACATGGCACCTATGAGATGGTTGGTCAGCGAGGTAAGAAGAACATTTTCATAGAGAAAGAAACCCTCATTTTATTAGGATAATATATAACAACTTTCTACCCCAAAGATACTAGAGAAGGATATCTTACGGTATTCGGCACGCCATGGAGAAGCGGTGGAAAAATCAAGTTGAAAGGAGAAATATGTTAGTGTATACCTTGTGCGGGACAAAATTGCACCGATGGGTGGTTCACAGCGATAATATCATAGAATGGAATGAAATCATAATTTATCTAACCACTCAGTTCTTTAGGAGAAATGCACCTACTCAAATCTACATATATAATGGTAATCAACCTATTCAACATCATGTTCAGTAGTGTGAGAGACTCTGGACAATGGGGCAAGAAGCTTTACCACCTTCACTTTGGGTGCACAAAATTTATTCCACTTTGCAAGGCTGCGCACGCACTTGGTATGTTTATGCATAACTGCATAGGGAGACTAGAAATTGGTAGGACTTGATTACAAGAATGACCCAGAACTTTTGAGTACTTCTCTACTAAACCTTTGGTAAGAGAGGCATTATGGGTTATGAAGCACTTAACTATGGGAGATAGTGCAAAGGCTAAAGAACTCATTCAATATTTATTTAGTGAGGAAAAAAAGGAGCACATTTTGATGAAGTAAGATACCGAACTATTTACACATGCTTTTTATAAAATGAGAAAGGAAAGATGGTCTACATAGTGGATGATGAGGAAGTAGAAGATTTGGACATAACTCATTCAAGAGTACGTGTGAAGTGTTAGATAGTGCGGATAAGAATGCGCGTACCTATCATGAACCTATGAAGACCAAGAAAGTGAACATTGGCATGAATGTTAAACCTAAGGAGGCCATAATTAGAGATTATTGGTCTAATTCTAAAGTAACAAAGATAATTGAGTTACTATAATATTTTCAGGATTTATTCCCTAGGGGCTGCCATGAGTTAAAAGGAGTGCATGAGTCATTAGGCGAGATGAATATTAAGCTTAATGAAGGAGCGCACCCGATCGAAGAGAACTTACAGGGATGAACCCGAACTCCGCTCATAAAATTTAAAGAAATTGAAAAAATGCTGAAATTTGGCATAATTAAGCCCCTAGAGGAGTCGAGTGGTTTAGTCCAATGGTAATCAATATAAAGAAAGATGGTCAGATTAGGATTTGTGTGGATTACAAGGAGATGAATAATGCATCTGTGATTGATCATTTTCCTACGCCTTTCACCAAGGAAATATTATAATGATTTGTAGGGTGCGAAGTTTACTCTTTTATAGATGGATTCTCTGGGTATCATCGGAGTTAGAATTACACAGTAGATCAAGAGAAAATGACTTTCACCACTAAATGGGGAATTTTTACATATATTGTGATGCCCTTTGGTTTCAAAAACATGTCTACTATATTTTCGTGCATAGTTTTTCAAGCATTCCAGTATTTTATTCATAAATTCTTGTGGGTTTACTTGGATGATTGGACGATATATGTGTTTGTTAAGGATCATTGTGACAATTTACGCTTAATGTTTGAAAGATGAATAAATTTAAGAATCTCCTTAAACATAAGGAAGTGTGTGTTTGCTACATCTTTTGGAACTCTATTAGGGCATATAATTTTTAAAGAAGGTTTGTTAGTAGATCTAGCTAAGGTTATAATTATTGTGGGTTTGCGAGCCTACCGCTTAGTAAGGTGTGGGAATTCTTGAGCCACATAGGATATTACTAAAAATTTATCAAAGGATATGCGAAGATTGTTGCGCACCTTGAAGAGTTACTAAAAGGAAAAGGTACATTCTATTGGGGAGAACCTGTAACAACACACATTTGAGGCATTGAAGGAGAGACTTACTACAACGCCTATTCTATGTTTTCCCTCATGGAACCAACCATTTCATGTACATTTGGATGCCTCTAACACAACCATTGGCACAATGTTAGCTCACTGAGAAGGTATTATAGATCATCCTATCTATTTTGCTAGTAGAAAGTTGACTCCTACAGAGCACGAGGCCTTGTCGATGATCTATGCGTTGCATAAATTCAAATAGTATTTGCTAGCAACACCCTTTTTATTTTATATTGATCACATGACATTAAAATACTTGGTAAATAAGCTCGTTTTACAGGGGTGCATATGTCGATGGGTGCTCTTATTCCAAGAATTTGACTTTACAGTCGTGGTAAAACTAGGTAAAAGTAATTCGGCCCGAACCACTTATCAAGGATTCAATCAAGGAGGATGCACAAAAATTGAATCAATTGTCTTTTAGCATGCTCAAAGTCAGCTAATCCTTAACTACCTTGACCCCTTATCCTTATATGATAACCGTAATGATTCCTTAGAATATCCTTTACTTGGAATGTAAGTCTTCATAGCTTATCCACATTTGTATCTGGTGGCTTTTCCATTTTCTCCTTATGCATGTCTTTTTCTACTTTTGTTTCACTAGTTTCTTAGATAGATTAATGAAATGGACGGGGTTTTGGGTGCAGGAGGTTTACCTATTTATGACAAAGATAGAAGGTATAATGCACGCGTATCTGACTCCCGATCTAGGATGACCGCGAGAGCTTCCTTTTGGCTAGGAGGAACTACATGTGATAGAAAACAAGACCACGGGAAGAATTTAAAAAAAATGAGTGGACTACCTAGTGGGAGCTAGATCCAGGAAGCGTGATGCTTCCTAAACAAGTTGTCAATCCACTTTTTATATAACAATATTAATGCTAGTTAAATCATACATGAAGTAAAGATCCTATTGAAATTGAAACGATTTAGGTATCTCATACAAAACAATAAGAAAGGTCAGGTAAAAGGTGATTGAGGTCAAATGGTTCAGGTGATTGGTTGGTGTTGAGTTGTAGGTCTGGTACAGGCTCTGGGTAAGGTCTAGTAAATATTAGGAATGGTTTTGGGCTGTTGGGAAGTGGGTATTAGCTTGTTGGTCTTAGGTTTTTGTAGAACGCACAAAGACCGACGTCGGTAATGTTAATTGATGGTGGTTCGGTATGACCACCGATGGTCTATGATGATCGATATCGGTCGAGTGTGGGAAATGACATAATCTTAGAAAAGGGGGTTTTAGGCTCTTTGTGTTTGCACAAGGAGTCTATAAGGTCTTGTGTGAGGTCAGCAGGTAGGGTATGAAGTGTGGGTCAGATTTTTGGGGTTTTAGAAGAGGTTTTGGGTAAGTTAGGGATCGAGGAATGAGTGAAGGTGATCCACAATGACCGGTACCAGCTTATGTGAACCGATGCCAATATATGGAAGACCGATCATGGTTATGGGTAACCATTGTCGGTAAATGTGGAAAACTAGAAGGTATTGTAGAATGGGTTTTGGGTTCGTCTATGGTTTCATAGAGAGTTAGGGGACCTAGGTAGGGCACTAGACATGGATAGATGCTCGGGTTTGGTCAACTAGAGCCCATAGGAGTTATGGAGATGAATGGGAGGTTGGTTGATAAATGTGGCTGTGTAGAAGAGATTTGGGTGGAGAAAAAAAAGTAAAAATATAGATTATAGCTTCTAGAACAAACAAATAATGTGAGGAAGGACTTTCGTGTGCTCTAAAATGAATAGAAGGAAAGTGGATGATGAGAAAGGGTGATAATATTGGTGGATACTAGTTGGTGGTTTGAATGATCCTGCTTGAGCTCTCCTAGCTTATCTCCTTCTTGGTTGGGTAGAGCTTCACTGTTGGTCTTCTTTCTAGCCCCAATGATCTCACAAACGAGCTTGTGAGTCTCTGGATATGTTCCAATGAATTATCCTTTCAAAATCCAAGCTCCAACCTTCTAACTAACCAACCAACCCTTTGAGAAGAGCTAAGAATGTGTATTTACAGGAACCGATGTTGGTCCCACGTGACCGACAATGGTTTATGGGTGACCGACATCAGTCAGGTTGGGATAGGTTAGTTTAAAATAAAGTGGGGAATGTGCTTTCTCCACTTTGAATTAAATGGTCTACCACATGGCCTACTCGCCTCTTATGGATAATAAGACAAAAATGGAGGCATGTGGGTGGGTTGGCCACTATTTGCATTTGTGGAAGAAGTGGGTCTTAGGTATGGGAAAGGTATGGGCAAGGGGGAAGTGGAATGGTGAGGTGGAGTTGTGGGTGGAAGGGTGAGGTGGATGGGCAAGTGGTTAGGTGAGGTGGACATGTGAGGTGGATTAGGTCAATTTAATTAGTTGAATTTAATTAAATTGTTAAGTGTAATTGAGGGGTCATGGTTAGGGGTGGAATTAAATGGAGAGGGGGTTACGAATAATTCAATTAAGGGTAATTAAATTGATCTAGTGTGTAGAGGGATAATGTGGTGGGGGTTAGTTTATTCAAGAGGGGACAATGAAGTGTGATGCTTTTTTGGTGTCTACATTTTTCCCATTTTTATCACGTAGCTTGTATTGGTAAGCGGCATTTGAAAAAAATAGAGGTTTTCTGTCCCCCCGTAAGAGTATGAGTGATCCCCCTCAAACCAAGCATTGATTCATGAAGAATATAGAATCATTGGGTGGTTTGATAAAAATGGTTTGATTAAAAATGGGTAAGGTGGTGTAGGTAATGGGGTAGAGCATTCGAATGCACACACACGTTGGAAAATTCAATAAGGCACATGGTTGTAAAAACAAAAAATTTACGTCATCCAAAGTCGATAGCTTATCCAAACAAGGTTGAAGTGATTCTAGTATCCAATCCATAGGATATGGTCAGGAATCATAAAGAGGTCAGTGCGGGGCGTTAGGTATGATCCGGTACACCAAAGGTATGGGTTAGTTTAGATAAAATACACAACATTAAGGTAATGAAAGGTCATTGTGCTTTAACAAACATGAGTGGCATTGCTGCACAATACTTCAAGCAAGTGAATTCGGTGTTCAAGGGTGGAAGTATATTGTGTAGAGGGTGATTGGTAGTCGGGACAAGTTCGGTGTGTGATAAGTAAGGAATTAGGTGAGGCCCATCGGTGTAGGTAGGTGATAGGTCGGGTAATAGGTAAGTTCCATCTAACGCATGCACATGTATAGATTGTGATAAGGTACCAAGATGAAGAGCATGAAAACTCTACATTGGTAAATGCCGGTAGGTTTATCTAACAAGGGTGAAGTGATTCAGGTATCCAATGCATAGGATATGGTCAGGAATCACAACGAGGTCAAGTGTATGACTTTAGGTATGATTTGGTATACCAAAAGGTATGGGTTGGTTTGGATAAATGACACAACATTTAAGAAAGGTAAGGTCTGGAGGGTAGTCAACGTGTTGGTATCCAAATTTTTTTCCCTTTCAAGACAAATAGCAACACAGATTGGACATGGAGCTTAGAGACAGATAGATCATAATGTGTGTCATTTTGTATCCAGGATGAGATCTAACTGGCCCTTTATCACTTAGATTTGTGGAGAGATGAATAGCACCTTTAAGAGGATTTGACCTATCCTCACTACTTTAGGCCATGCCTCTTCGACCAGGGTGAGAGGACCCTTAGTGTAACCTCTGTTTGATGAAGGAGATGGAGATATCCTTCTTTTAGACAAATTTTATGAAGAAAACCTTGGGAAAATATAGTCAATACTCCATAATTTAACTCTTAAGAGTTGTCACTTCTAAACGATGGAGATACTTTCAACACAAGGCTAAGGTTACTGAAGACATTAAGAAATCCTGAGTGTTCTGCATATTTTAGTAAGTAGATTTTGTTCCTTTGTTGATATACAGGGAAAACAGGGGTAGTTCAGGGTGGATTCATGGTTTTTGAATAATTTTGGTGGGAGATGAAGTAGGATAAAGTTGATTATACTAGATCTTCAAAGGGACTTCACAACAATGAATAACTTCAACAATAGAAAGCTTCAGAATAGTTAAGACATTCCTTCAACCAGAAGGTGTGCTTTAATGGAGGCCTAGATCAACATGTTTTCACATAATCTTTGAGACTCTAACACGAAGGCTCGAATTGAAAGACTCAATTAAACACCAAAGTCTCTTATTAATCACGCCTAAGGTACACCCAAAGACTTACATACAATATTTATCAACAAATGACAGTGAATTGATTTTAAATTTTTTTATCTCATCCAAGATGAAGGATCTTCTTGAAATGAAATTGCAAATACCATTAAACTATCATAGGGACGAGATCCTGTGTGATTTCACAAAGATTTCAATATAAGATTGCAATAGGAACAAAAGAAACTATTTACGACATTCTGAAGAAAAGAAGACACAAATTGCTAGAGATTAGACACAAATAAATTTTAAAATTGCTTAGATTAATCAATAGGGAAAGCTTCCAAAGAAATCTTAGTTCTCATCAATGGCTATACATCTCAGAATAAACTCTTGACATGATAGAAAATCTAACATAGAAGAAAATAATAGGTTATATCGACTTGATCTCTCAGAAGACGGATTTCTCAAATTTTCTCTTACGAATTCAACCTCCAACCTCGCTGCAAGAGTATTCTCATTGCATTTATACATTTTACTTGCTCAATTTTTCCCCTAAAAATAAATAATATTCGAGGGACCTTTGTTTGTTAACAATTTTCTTCAAAGAAGTTTACGTTTAACAAATTCAGATTTGAAAGTTGTCAGGTGGACCAATTGTGAACTGATCATGTTTCTGGGCCCTCGACTAATGACTAGGATGCCATGCTAAAACTTTTTGGCAATCCTTCTAATCATTTTGATTCTGTCATGTGAGAAATCCCCTTTTTAATCATTTTCTAGAGAATTTACACAGTTGGATATGATAGGTAATATTTTTCACTCTCGAGGCAACACCTTTTTAATCTTTTATGCCTATGCTTTCATTGTTTCATCCCTTTTCCCTCTCTTTCCTCTGAAATTCTACCCCACGTCCATTTCCTTTGGTAATTCCCATTTTTGCGATTGCACGAGAAATTCCCACTTCAAAAATTGGCCTTGACAATCCTTGGACTTACAATTTAAGTTTCAAATCCATTTAATGGCACCTTACAAATAGAGACAACAAGAAATTTCATCAAAGAATGATGAAAAATAGTGTGTATTCATGTCTCTAGGAGTCTTGGAGAAAAAATGGTAGAAAAGTAGGTGAAATGCACAATAACCATTGATTCTGCACATCTTCTACTTTATATCATAGTCGTCCACGTGTTTCCTTGGCACAACTACAAAGGAGAAGCATAGAGGCAAGTCCAAACAAGCACGAGCCTTCCACGTACCTAGGCCCAAGAAAAATGCCTTTTGGCCTTTGAAAAGTTTCGGTGTAAAAAGGAGCCAGCAGAAGCCTCCACGTGTCTCAATGGCACATTTTGAGATGGTCCCCAAAAGTAGAGACCCCAAATAAGTGTAGGCTCAACACGTGTCCCGATCATTAAAAATTTGAAGGTTCGGTGAAAGACGCCATGTGTTTAGGGTCCGAGACAATTTTCTTTGGCGTTGAAAATTCCAAGCAAAGGGTAGAGTGAGCGGAAGCCTCCAAGTGTCCTCCTGGTGCTTCTTCAAAATAAAAGTTAGGGGCCAAGACTAAAACAGACGCATTTCCTCCTCATGTCCTGGACCTTTAAAAATTTTCTTGAAGAGTTTAAGTATGGGAAGACCTCGTAGAATCCTCCACGTGTATTCATGGAATAAATTTGAGATGGTTCCCAAGAGTGGAGACCCTAAACAAATGCGGGCTCGTGACATGTCCCAGGCCTTAGGAAATTGCTTTGAAAATTTTAAGTATAAAGTGGAGCCGGCAGAAGCCTCCACATGTCTCCCTATCACAATTGTTAAGGTGGTACCCTGAGGCAGATCCTCAAATAAGCGCCAACCCTCCACATGTCCATGGTCTACCAAAACTATACCGGCTGTATGAAAATTTTTTCTAAGTCAAGGAAAAGCAGCGAAACCTCCATGTGTCCCCCCAACGCAACTCCAAGGCCAAACCAAAAGGTTTTTTTCAAATCAGCATCGTTCCTCCACGTGGAAAAGTTTTGGATTGAAGCGAGCCTTAGAGTTTTTAAAGTGCCTTGCCAAGCCACATCTAACCAAAAAAGGCCACATTTCCACTAATGCTGAGATGTAAATTTGATGGGAAAATACACCCATCAAATCGTTAAATGCAGGAACATCACCATTTGAGCTTGGAAATGAATCTTTCTTCAAGGACAGAGAATTTGGAAATGTTATAAGGCTCAAATATGATCCTCTAAGCTACATCCAATCATGTTTCCATAGGTATTTGGGACAAAAATTACAGGGACAACAAAACGTGAATGTGGAAAATAGAAGGAAAGGTTCAACCTGATTTTTGCGCCCAAGTTACAAACTCTTTTAGATGGAAAAAGGAACGAAAAAAAAATTTGGACCTTTAAGTGATCCTTAACCAAGGAAGGGACTGATCATGGCAACCAAATTGAGAATAGAGTCTTCAAGCATTAATACAGGGAGATAGAAAACATTACAAAGGCCGCAAACTGAGGAATTCAATGATAAACGGGGTGAGACTAATTTGAGCACCAACATAGGGTAAGTTTCAAATCATGAGGTAAAACGAGTATAGGTTATTTGAGGGGCACAAAGGTCAAAGTTGGGTTGGGTGATTTGGGCAAGAGGAGGAGAAAAGTGAGATTGGACCCAAGGGTCTCGGGTGGGGTGATGTGTCGCCACCGAGAGGATCAATTTTTATATTATATATATATATATATATATATATATATATATATATATATATATATATATATATATATATATATATATATATATATATATATCGGCTTAAGTACCAAAGATAGTGAGGATGTATCTATGAGAGTGTTTGTGATTTTGATGATTATGTATATATACTTACACATTCATTATTATTAAGGTACAAACATGTTGATTGGTGATATATGGATGTTTATGGTGTTGTTTATGGCTCATATGATATGATGTTAATGATGAATTTGGTTGTATTTCCTTTGGTTATGGTTATGGGGATTTTAGACAATCTGTGATAGACATGGTAGAGTCAAGTCATAGGCATGGAAGAGTCAGGTTTAGGCATGATGGAATCAGGTTATCTAGGCATGATGGAGTCAGGTTTTCTAGGCATGATGGATTCAGGTTATTTAGGCATGATGGAGTAAGGTTTTTAGGCATGATGGAGTCAGGTTGTTAGGCCTGATGGAGTCAAGGTCATTTATAGGAATGGTATGATGGAATCAAGTTATCTAGGCATGATGGAGTCAGGTTTTCTAGGCATGATGGATTCAGGTTATTTAGGCATGATGGAGTCAGGATTTAGGCATGATGGAGTAAGGTTTTTTAGGCATGATGGAGTCAGGTTGTTAGGCTTGGTGGAGTCAAGGTCATTTATAGGAATGGTGGTATGATTTGTTGTTTTTGATTTAATTTCCAAATTATTGGTTTTATGGAAAATAAATGATGATGTATATGTATGTTGTTGTTTAATTTTCTAGGTGATTGATAGCATGGAAAATAATTTAGGTAGAATATGGATATGACAGTGAAATGGTAAATGATGAAATAATTAATGTGTGTTATGATATGTTAATTTCCGAGTGGGGGGGACAATGAAACTAACTAGGGTAGAATGTGAATAGGGAAGGGAGAAAAATGATTAGGGGTAAAGGGTGTAGAAAGGGTGAAGGTGGAAAAGATAAAAGACAAAAGATGAACAGAGGGTGGATGGTGGTTGAGCTAACCCCCAAGGGCCCCATGCCCTTAGAGTGCTGCCTACATAGCCCTACGAATAAGGGCCTCAAACCGATGTAGTTCTCCCATAAGCTAGGGAGGAATATAGTGAGGCGAAGGAATGTGTTGGTGGGTGCCGTGGATTGTTAGGGTCTAGGGTATTTTGGGTATGGGTGAGTTTAGGTTGGTTTTGGGAAGGTAGAAAGTGAGGTTAAGTAGGCACGGGTGAAGAGAGATGGGTGGTTTTGGGTGGCAACTAGGCATGGGTGAGTAGGTATAGGAAAATAGGCATGGGTAGTTGTTGATGCAAGAGTACATAGGTATGGGTAGGTTTTAGGTGATAGGCATGGGTGAGTGGGTATGGGTATTTTAAGGGCATGATTGAATAGGTATGGGTATGGTTAGGTCAAATAGGCATGGGTAAAGGTGGGTATGATGAACAAAGGGGTTGAACGTCTGGTCCTGTATAGGAGAATTAATAGGTAAGAAAAAGGTAGATGGTAAGAGCAGACAAAATTTCCATCTAAGTGGTAAGAACCCGACTATTTCTAGCATATCCAAGACTAGTGGGATGAACATAAAACCTTAGAATACATTGCATAATTGACTATTCAATGGGTGAAGAAAGTCACATGATCACGAAATGTCACGTTTTGCGCCATGTCCCTTGAGCAGGTATAAAATTAGAAGGAAAAAGGAAGTGCGGAAAACGGTGGACGTTGATTATGAAGTGTGCAACATCCAACCTTGCCCAAAAGAGACCTAGGGTCAAAATAGGCAAGTCCATGATGAAAAATTTATCTTTTTCTTTTTGCTTTTGATTTTATAGACTGATCGATGTGGGAAGTCTATGTGGGATGAATAGAGTATCTCCTTGAGGTCTTCATGAAGCTAATCAATGCGGGAAGCTTCAGAATATTTTATTTTATTTTGGTGGAAAATAGTCTTCTTTTGGGGATAGACTATGAACAATATAGCTAGCTTTGTATAACTTTCCTTCGAGGGAACATTCTATTTATAGCAGCAAGAAAGAGTAGATGTCCTTTTTGAGGGATTCATCTTGTGAGAGGAAGTTTGACTCAAGGAGTTGAATCCCATTTTATTTCTGACATTATTTTGCTTTTGGAATTTTAAGTCATGGACAAGACTATAGAGAATGATAGGCTCTTGTTATGAGACAAAACCATAGCACACATGAAGGTTATGCATGAAGGAGGAATTTTTAAATGATGAACAACCATGGGATTCCATCTAGAAGAGATGAAAGGTATCCATGAGAATCATTCCATGAGTAGAGTCATGATACTCATATTGAATATAAGGCGAGAAAAGTGGCATAGAATCACATAATTATTATTTAGTCGTTGATCGTTAAAATAGTTAAAATGGAAGGTGAATGGTGTTCAAGGGACAAGTGTGTAAGTGAAAGAGGATGATCTAGGACATGATTCAATAATAGAATGATTGAAGATGCAAAGCATTAAGGGGTTTAGGTTCAGGTTTACTTTCGAGTGAAGATAAATGATATACACCTTATCCATAGGCATGAGTGATGATATAGGGTCCAAGCCAATTAGGAGAAAATTTTCCCCGTTTACTTTTGTCCTCTTTTGTGACATGTTGATTTTATTTAATTACAAGGTCGCTTGACTTGAAAATTTCACTCGTAGAAATGTTTATCGTAGGCGCATTTGATATATTATTGGTAGACTTAGAGGTGATCTAGAGAAATCGACGATGTTCCTCCAATAACTCAAGTTGGGCTAGAAAGTCTTGGTGAAAGTCGTCAATTGGTGACCATATCTTGGAGTGAGATACAAAGGAGGGAATTTGGAAAACACTCCCCCTCTTCCCTTCCCTCAACTCTTCATCTCTCTTCCTCTCTCACACTCTCCCTCCCCTATCTTCCCCATCTTTCACTAACTCTCTCCCTAACTTTCATATCCATCTCCCTCTTCAATCTCCTTCCCCCTCTCCCTCCCCCATATCTCTCCCTATGTATCTCCCTTTCTCCCACTCTTTCCTTCCGACCCTCCCTCTTTCCTTCCCTCCCTCTCACCCCTCATCCGATCCTTATCCTCACCTCATCTCTCCCACAATTCCCATCCATTTCCCCCTCCTAATTTTAAACTCTCCCTCTCTTCCCTTCCCTCGATAGCTCTTCCACTCCCCGTCTCTTCCTCCCTACTTCAACTCTCTCTCTTTCACTCACCCTCCCCACTCTCTCTCTCTCTCTCCCCTCTATCTCCCATTCTTCCTCCCTCTCATTGACATCATCCATCCCTCCCCCATTAATGTCTTTACCTCTCTGCTCTCTCTCTCTCACCCACTTTTTCTCTCCTTCAAACCTCTCACCCCACTCCTCGTCATTTCTAGATCATCCCTCCATTAGGACTCTATCTACCTCTCTCTATCCATCCATCCATTCATCCCTCTCCCCTACTCCCCTATTTTCCTCTCCCTCCCAATCCCAATTCAAAACTCTCCCTTTGTAACATTCCCATTTTAAGACTTTAGAAACAAGGGAAATTTTTAATTTTTGAAACATAATGTTCTCTGTTCTAAATAAAACATCATTTAGAACACACATTCCATGCCAATCAATCTCATAACATATAACCATATGTAGCTGTAATGACTCAAGATTCCACTGATCTCTCATTCCATGAATCGGTTACCAACTGATCTCTCATGTTTGTCTTAAAGTATAGAATAATTTATGTATACTACATATAATTTGTTTCCTACCCTATTCCGGGTACTGAGTGATCTGTTTAAAGAACCTATTTGAATATTTGTTACTAATATTCATCTGACATCACGTTGCTTTAAACTAGGTGACATAGGACAACCTAACCAGCAATTTGTAATACTTTGGCCAAATATTTTCAACATATTGTTCATGAACTATTCCTAGATGACATACTTGTCATTTCGAATATGTCCTTCACCCCACTCTACTGTTATATAGAATGATATTTACTGACTACCATCAGTCCACTTTCCCAAGGTTAGACCCTAGCTCAAGTTAGCAACATAATTTATAATAGGAAGGTGCTTATGATTACTTAGGGTATATGGGCATACTCGGCTGACCTAAATCAACCGGATGTGCCAAGGTACCCTGAGTCATTGGAAGCTACTACCTATCCTAAACATGTTACTAACTTGACCTAGAGAGAAACTAAGTTCAATTCCAGATGTGCCTAGATTTAGATGAATAAATACGGAAGGGTGTTGCCACATGTCAACTACAACACTGTATCATCGACAAGTCCTAGGACTTCTCATGGGTACAGTCCTGCAGTTGGCGTGTGCCAACATCCGTGAGAACTGATTCATCAAGATGTACATACCCCCTTAGTGGTCATTATCATAATTAATATTGGATTAAGATTCAGATTACAAGACCATGCCTAACCCTAATTCCAACATTCATTGAGTTCTTTGTCCATAACTAGCCTGAATAGATATGGAGGACTTCATTATTTCAAGTTACATTGTTGTTCATTATCATGGCATAACAAGCAGTTATCCCAAAAACGGGACAAAAACATCAAACATTTAATTCCTAATGTAACCTAGATGTCCAAATCAAGTGGGTCATGCACCTAGATTCAGCTAGTGTTTACTTTATAAATGAAGTTATAAAGATTTAAGATCATAACCACTATTCCTTTTATCATTCTTTACTCATATAGTTTAATTGTATGCCCAATGCATATGTCCTTATTAAATTTATTTGTGTAGTTAGATAACGACATATTTGTAATTTAACAAGTTTCATTATAATAAGGGAGATTATAATATCCCCTTAACCCAACTTATTAATTGATAACAACAATAGTATACAAAAAGATATAAAAATACCGCCAAGAAATCACTATTATTTCTATCATACAAGTTCAAAAGAATTCACACCACAAATTGGAGTCCAACTCAAAACCTTTCAATTCATGATGATAAATATACATTTACAAGATTATGCATTTCAAACATTCTGCATGTCAATCAAAATTAAGATCTTTAAAAGAACATCACTTTACTTTTTCCAATACAAGTCAAGAATAATTCAAAACTCTTTAAATAAGATCCTGAATTAAATAAGCCAATGCATCATAAAAGTTTTTGCCTTATTTTATCACTTACGATGTCCATCTCGCAAATTTTTTTAGACAGTCAGGATTCAATGAATCGAGCATGATAAGCACTAAGCATTAAAGTGAAGTGCATTCCACTAATTGTTCCATTAAAACAACTCTGCTTTAATGAAACAATTAATATATCATAAAATTAATCATAAGTAATAACTACCAGAAAAGAAGTACAATTAAAGAGTCTGAATTCACTTTTAAGAAAAGAGCATAATATAATCCGCAACATCTACATTATATCATAAGGTTTAATTGATCCTATCAATTACTTTTAACAAAATCAACAGGTCTTTTCATCCAATTGTTACATAGTTCTATAAGAATAGAAATACACATTTATCTTTACTAAGTAGCAAAGGAGTTATATACAGCATAGCTCATATTAGGATGATTCATCCTACAACATAAGCAAAGAAGAAGAATCAATGCATACTATTCCTTACACACTTAATCATCTGAAAGATAGAAACAGGTTTAGAACTCACCTAACTACTTCAGTTCAAGGATAACAATATAAGGATTCAATAATAAAGAGACAACATCTAAACAAGAATCCCGAATCAATCCAAGAAGTAATAGGAAATCAAAATAGTCTAACTGTAAGTCTTACTAACTTCTACATGTTAGAAGATATAATTCATAGATTTGAAACCAGACTTTCCACAAATCCAAGCTAGACTCAAACAGAATTAATCTCTTATCCATTCCATCCAAGAAGGGCTCATAATAAGATGTAGTGCCCACATTTTTATAGCTCCAGTTATCTATTGATTCCTTTATGCATAGACATGTTTTGATTGAGACTCTGATAGATTTTGGGACATTTTACTATGATATTTTATCCTCATGGACATTATGGTATTTTGGGCGCGTAGTGCCAATTGGACTAGATTCGTATACTGATATATTCTTTTGATGTTGATGACACTAACAAGGTTATATGATAGATCTATTGGTTAGATGTTGTTTCTTGTGGTCGATTTGATTAATGATATAGTTTTCTGGATTTAATAATGGTAATCTCATGCTAGCCTAAGTGTATGTCGTTGCAATTGTATCTGTGGATGATTCGTGGAAAACTATGTGTATAATTGTATGCATTGCACTATCAATTTTTTTAATAATGTTAGGACATTATAAGTTTGATTGAATTTGTGATGTGTAGATGATGTTTATTATATTGGACAGATGCGGTTAATGTGTGTAATGAGTGTGCAGGTGACAGGTATAGGAGAGCATGGGTTTTAGGAAGCTACGCAATTGTGCACAAGCAGTCCACGGGCTGAGTCCTAACCATGCTAAATGTTTGAGGCCTTAGATTAGATGTATTTAATTGGGCACCATGGGTGAACCCTCAATTGTAATGTAATTATGTCTTGTAAAATTAATTATGTTTAGGGTGTGTTTTATTAAGTAAACTAGCTTAGGGGTTTAATGATCTCATCTTAATTTAAGTGTTGGTTTTGGGAAAGTGTGTGTTGGTAGAAGAGATTGGGGACCACATGTGAACCTTAGGTGGACCCCACACCCTCTACCCTTGTGCCCAAGTATGCCAAATCTGAAATTGGGTTATTTTGGGCATTTTTAGGGACCCCTTTTGAGTTTGGGAGTTCCTTAGCATGAAAATGGGCCCTTAGACCCTACCTAATAGGTAGGGGCTTATTTCCAAGGTTTGGAGGGAGTTTCCCTCCCATTTTTCCCTCCTTAGTCACCATCCATGTAAGATGGTTGGTTTGTGTGTTTTTGTTAAAAGTTGCTCCACTTTGTTTTATTTTAGTTTTTAGTATTTTGGGTGATAAGGGATAAAAGGTGAGTTTACTCTTACTTATTTGGTTGTTGGAATCTTTGACTCTTGAGAGGAGAGGGGGTGACACTTGTCACCTTCCCATTGGTGAGGAAACTTTTGGGTTCCTCTTTTTATTCTTCCTCATGTGGAAGGAAGGGGTCTTCTTGGCTCATTTTTTTGGGAGAACTTGGAGAATTTTGGGAGCTTGGAGATTTTCTTGGACAAAGGGAAAAGCTTAGAGTCTTGGAAAGCATTGTAGAGGTAGGATTCTTAACCTTTTTCTTCTTAGTTGTGCTTATCTTGTTAACTATGCTTGATCAATGAAATGGTGTGTGTGAAATGATGTGTTGTGAAGTTGTATGGTGAATGTAGTTGTTTGATTGTTCTTGTTGTTTTCTTTTGTTTTCTCTCCACCATCATTTGGATTGATGGTTTTTGGAGAATGTAGGGGAAGAGAGAGGGATTTCCCTCTCAAACCTCATGGTTGTTGGTCAAGCCATGAAGGTCCCTTCTCATCCCCTCATATGGTTTGAGGTGGGAGAAAGGTTCATATGGCTTGAACCTTTCCCCATTCTTGGTGAGGAAACCCTTTTGGGTTTGAAAATCCTCCCAAGAAGGATTTCTATGACATAAAGGAGGAATAAGGAGGATGAATGATTAGGAGGTATAAGGAGTTTTGTAAACATGTTTTTGTTGGTGCTCCTATGGTTGGACACCTTTGATTTGGGCATCCTACTTCTTCTCTTCCCCCTTGTGAGGTTGACCTTGTTATCCTCATGTTGTTGTTTTCATGTGTAGTAGGTGGTTAAATGGTCTTATGTTTTTCTTGTTGTGTTTTATCCCCATTATTCTTGTGCACATTGTGGAAGTTTGTTCCTCTCTCCCATGGGCTTGGGGGAGGCTAGCATGGCTTCCAACCATGGAAAGGCATGTGATGATGCCTATTGGTTGGGTGGTAAACAAGCCTTGCCTCTTATTTCAGCATTTTTGGAAGAACACTCAAGTTGGAGATAGTTGGAGCCTCTTGCCATCTTGGTCATCCTCATCTTTTGAGGGCATTACCTTCATTTTGTAAATAAATGTGGCTTTGTGAAGTTTCACACTCTTGTAAATACCCATTTTTGTACTTATTGTTTCTTGAAAACATTAGTCATTACTAAGAAAGTTTTTATTTTATTGTTGCAAGAATCTTGTAAGATTATCATTTGAGATCATAATGAAACCATGAACTTTTTATTTCAATGTCTCCTTTTTGGAAGGTTTTGTTTTGTTTAGAAATCTGTACAATATAGTTATGCAATGTACATTAAATTTGAAATATTTAGTTGTGCTTATTTTTAAAAGTCAACAAAAAAATAGCACTACATAAGATAGAGTGCAAAAAGAGGCAACCTACCAATATCAATCCAAATGGAGTATGACTCAATCAAGCAAAATAGTCAGTCTAAGCATGTTATATTTTCTTTCCAACATACCGACTCAGCTAATCTCTTTCCACATCATTACAACCAATGACTTATACAAAGTAGACCAAACAATCCACAATAAATTTCCATCTCAAAAGAGTGCTGAATACAAAGAAGTTCAAATAAATGAACTTATCCAAACAATAGTAAAAAGGGATCTCCATTAGAAAAGGACCAATCAATAATTCATCTCATTCATACTATCAATTGAATTACCATTTCTATTTCCAACTTAGAATTTCGTAACTAGTTCCCAAGAGAAAACACAAAACCAAACACATGGTTAGAAGAAAGCACACTTCTAGTTTCCCTTACAAATTTTAACCAACTAGTTTATCTACTCCAATTCATTCAAAACGCAAGTTCGAATTCAAATCTCATAAAGAAGTTCACAATATAGTCCCAAAAACAATATATTGTCCACAAGAGAACATATTCCTTTCTCTTTAAAAGCCCAAAGATTCCTTTAATGATTCCAACTAAGGATATGAAAGACCAAAACAATAAAAGCTAAACAAGTTCAGAAGTACTCACAAACTCAAAAGACTGAAATCCCATTACAAGGCTTCAACAACTCAATAAAAAGAGCAAGTAGTTCGTGAACTAGTTAAGAACAGTTATACAAACAATCCAAACCAGAGATATTGTATCCTTCCATACAAATTCAGTACACTAAGGTATTCAATCCATATTTTTAATAAAACCTAGAAATCAATTAAGAAGATCTGAAGAGAGTAAGAAAACTCAATATACATTTAAGTCAAGTAATGTCCCAATCTTACCTCCAACTTGACTGAAACAGAATCACAACAAAGACTCTCAAGTTCCATCTAAAAAGCTTGCGACAAGAAGGTATTTGTTTTAACATTGTTCACAAGAAGGAAAATCCATATTGTATTTCCATAAACCTCTTAAATTATTAGAGACTATTCCAGATAAATCTATATCAAATTAGGCCCACAACAAGGTACAGTTATAGTCTAATAATCCTTCAAACAAAACAGTCAAGATTTGAACAAGACGTAGGATTTCTCAAAGTAGAAAAGGGAATAATATCCCCAAACTTACATTCCTTATACCAGTTCAATAACACGGTATAGTCTAAAAGACAAAATTACTACAACCATTCCCACTCAAGAAGCTACATGAAGAATATCTCAAAAGAGATTACCCAAACAACTAAAACCAAAACTAATCTCTCAAGTCCCTTTCAAGTAAATAGTCCCCAAATGAGTTCAAAGCATTTTCAATTGATTGAATAAGAGTAAAAATTCTAGTTCGAATACAAGTACGTAACCAAACACATCAACTCAACTATAAGTTCGGAATATGCGAGTACTAAATACGAGTATAGTGCCGAACATGAAGCTTCAAAAAAGTTCGTAACAAACACAAAGTTCCAATACAAGCTCAGAACAAACAAGAAGCTCCAATACAAGCTCAAATGAAAACAAGACTCCGATACAAGTTCAAACGAAACAAAAAGCTACAATAAAGGTTCAAAACCTCAGAAAGTAATGAATGTCATTTCAGAACAACCCAAGCCGCAAATACAAGTTTCAAAATGAAATACAGAGCTTCAAATATAAGTTTCGCATGCATGTCACCATTAAACTTTCACACACAAATTTTCCAAAAACTAACATTACTTTGTAATGGATTTACATCCAAAACCATAGAGATTCATAAAAACATGAAAGTAATTAACTAGACAATTCATGCACACATTTATCTCATGAGAGCAGAGTTTTTTTAATGAATCATTTAGAAGAAAGAAAGAAATCTTAATCGGTAGAGCTTATCATGCTTGATAGTGAATCTACCAATTCGAAGGAGACTTCCAGCCGAGCTTCCCACTTTTTTCTTCTCCACAAAAGATCAAAAACCAAACAATTTTTTTCCAATGCTTCATATTCATTTGATCAAAAATAGACCAGAGAAACCAAAAATAGACATGAAGTGGAAGTCGAACTGCTGGTTCAAAGAACCAGATAGCTCCATGCAGTGAAAAATTCACGAGACATGCAAGACCAAACAACCTCTCACAAATCCACCTCCCTTGTTTCAAATATGGTTTGCACAAAAAAACCAAGGTCCATTAATGTCATTACTCCCAAATCTCCCGCTTACCTCTCCTTGCCATCGCCTCCCAAAACTGGTGAATGCCATTTTTAATTTAACATGCAATTCCATATTTAGTGAAGCCTCCACGTAAGCCCCAACTAAAGTTAACTAGCCTTTGCCAAAACTGGCAGTACCTCCATACATTAAACCCAATCAAATCACTTAAATGACATTGGAACCGTCGCCTTAGTGCCATGCGACCCTTAGGTTCCCTTTTTAATATTTTAGAATAGATTTCCCAAAACTTAGGTTAGTATAACAATAATAACCTTAGGTCTTAAACATTGCCATAGGTGATTTCCAATTTAGGTTAGATTAAATTTGCAACCATTAGTATTAGTAATTAGGTAAAAATAGTCTAGTATCACCTTAGCAATTTTCTCCCTTATTCATTTAGCACAAGAGCTTAGGTTAGGACGCCATCCAACTGAAATAGAATAAGAAGCTTAGGTTAGAATGAACCCAAATAAGTAGACGTAGCTAGGAACTAGGTTCTCTTATCTATTTTAGGATACCATTACAATAATCCTTTAGTTTTAGGATTTTGATCCCCTTCATAGTCATGAAGCAGACTATATTTCATTTACACCATTAATGTCCTGCAGAGATCAATCCCAAAGACCCAAGCACAAACATACAACCAAATGAAGGCACGTTCATACAAGACCAAAGAATTTGTAACATACAAAGTTTCGTCCATAATGTATCTCAAACTAATGAATGTCAATTTACCATTCAGTCCGTTAAGGAGATTTAAAACATTCCTTGGATCACTGAAATTGATCCAAGGATGAGTCAATAAAAGAGATAAGTTTGTAACTCTTTAAATCAGATTGCATCTTATCAATAAGAAGTGAAAATAGATTTTTGCAAGCCATATCATTTCCGTCCAAGAGTAGAAATGATTTATCCATAACAAGCATAATTTTCAACAATCAAGGGGACACACCTCATTCAAGAAAATCACATGCCAACGCTTGTAATGCAAAAGAGAAATATAACAGTTTGTTAATGGTGTTACATACTTCCTTCTTAAAAAGAATCATCGTCCCGATGATTATCTCATTTTGATCATTGCATTAAGGATAATCAATTTATTCACTTTCTTAAGAACATGGAGAAAGCCAAAGGTAAAAGGATCCTGCATGGTGAGGAGGAAGAGGGGGTCATTGATGAAGTCTTCAAGAAGCTGCAGTCCCTTGATGGCAGATTGGGGAATGCCAAAAGCCGTAATGACTGTATTTTGTCTGCCCTAAAAAGCATCTATAACTTCATTGAACAACACGTCCACAGTGTTTGCAGCTTAAGTGGAATCAATGAAGATATATGGGGCCCTAAAGAAAATAGGGACATTGCAATCTCCCAAGCAGACATGAAGGACCCCTCTCAGGCCACAACCATTGCTTTTTTCATGTCACTGCAGGCCATCAAGGCCAAGATTGACAGAGCCCTCAAGTAACGGGCTGATGTGCTGCTATTTTTTGGCTGTGATCTGGCTATCATTGGGTGGTTCTCGAGCTGTTTTTTGTCGAGCTCTGTATTCTGTTCCTCTTTTGGTTTCTTTTTGAACTTGTCTCTTTTGCTCTGGATCTCTGTACGTTTAGATCCACTCTTCACCTTTATTGTAATATCTGGCTGCTGAGCCTTTCTTAGTTGACTGTTTTGCCCTTCTCTGGGCTGCTTTTCTCATGTTTATTATCTGGCTTTTGAGCCCTTTTGTACACAGGGTATAGTCCCTTCAAAACTATTTGCCCAAAATAAAAATAAAAAACATATGTTTGCAACAATATCAATTTAAAATTCCGTAAATCAGCATTCACGTAGATTTTTATTTAAAAATAAATAATTATCTACCCTAAACTGCAAACTTATATACATATAAAGATAAAATCACAAGTTTTTATCAATCATCATAATCAATTCTAATCAAATAACTATGGAAAAGTAGTTTTCATATCTTCCAAGTTTTCCCAGGTTGCACTTTCTTCATTAAACATGTCCCACTAGACCTCACATTGACTTATCTCATGATTTCTTAAATGAAACTGGTGAGTTTCTAGCACTTGTATGGGTTTAACCACGATTATTCCTGGGTATTAGACCTGCAAGGAATTCCAATTTAACACGTGATAAATCTGAAACATATTTCTTAAGTAAAGAAATATGGAAATATCATGCATTCGTGACAAAATAGGAGGTAATGCTAAACGGTTAGCTACGGGGTTGATTACGCAACTATCTCAAAGGGTCCCACATAACAAGGTGATAACTTGGCAGCCTTTCCAAAATTTATAGAGCTCTTTTTCGGTTTAACCCGAAGAAATACTTTCTCACCAAGTTTAAATGTCTTTTCAACCCACTTTAAATCAGCATATCTCTTTTACCTATCAGATGCTTCTTTCAAGCGCTCACGAATAATTTTAGCTTCTTGTTCCATTTCCGTAAGGATTTTAGGGCCAATTACCTCTTTATCCTCAATGTTATCCCAATTAACAGGGTTTTACATTTTATTCCGTATAATGCTTTGAAAGGTGTCATCTTAAGAGAGGCATGATATGTGTTATTATATGAAAAACTCAACTAGTGGAAGGTACTTTTCCCACTTATACTACTTGATTCATATAATACATTTGTAACATATCATCTAAAACTTGATTAACTCTTTCAGTCTGTCCATCCATTTCCGGATGATACGCAAAATTGAAATTCAGCTTAATTCCTAGAGTTGCATTAAGAGTTTGCCAAAACCTTGAGGTCATTCTAGGATCTCTATCGATATGATTAATTCAAGTTACTCCATGTAGTCTAAAAATTTTGTGCACAAATCTTTTAGCCAATATAGGAGAATCATATTTTAGATTACCAATAATAAAATGTGCTACCTTTGTTAGTTTGTCAACTACTAAAATAACATCAAGTTTATTTCTTGACATAGGTAACCCTTGTACAAAGTCCATGCTTATCACTTGCCATTTGTACTATGGTATGCTATGAGGATACAATAAACCGGCTGGGTGCATATGTTTAGCTTTAACATGTTGACATTCCAAGAAATGTGTCACAAAATCAATAACATCTTTTTTCATCCCTTTCTAGAAATATTATTGTTTTAAATTAGCAAGTATCTTTGTAATACCAGGGTGTCCAGGAAAAGGTGAATTGTGAAATTCTATTAACAATTTCTTTCTTAAATCATTTAGCAAAGATATGTATACTTTGTTTTCAAATGTTAAGATTCCTTCGTTATCAAAGTGAAAACCTTTATACCTTACATCATTTGGATATGCAACAAGCACTCTCTTTACTTACCGAAAGTAAGAATTAGATTCCATAACACTTTTTACTTCATCCTTAAACTAAGTTCTCAATGTTATAAGAGCATAAATGTGCTTCCTACGACTTAGAGTGTCAGCCACTCTATTTTCCTTACCCTTGATGTAATTGATGTCAAAATCATATTGAGACAAAAACTCTAACCATCTTCTTTGTCTTGCATTTAGATTTGGCTGAGTGAAAATATACTTCAGCCCAAGATGATCAGTTTTCAATTCAAAAGGTTTACCAAGCAAGTAATGCCTCCAAAATTGTAGTGCATGAACAATGGTAGTAAGCTCTAAATCATGTGGAGCATAATTCAACTCATGTAACTTTATTTTTCTACTTTCGTAAGCTATGACATGATCATTTTGTAACAAAATACCTCCTAGACCTTCACCAGATGCATCTGTTACTACCATAAAGTCTCCATTAGGATCTAGTACAACTAGAATAGGTGCTAAAGTTAACTGTTCCTTCAAATTTCTAAATGAAGATTCACATTTCTCACTCCAAACAAACTTCTTATCCTTCTTCTGTAAAGAATTTATTGGTGCATCCACCTTAGAAAAATCTTTTACAAATTTTCTATAGTAACCAGCAAGCCCCATGAAGCTTCTAACTTCATGTACATTCTTTGGTGCAGGCCATTCAGTTATAGCTACAATTTTAAAAGGATCTACATCAATTCCATTCTTACTTATTACATGTCCTAAATAGTGCACTTTTGTGTCATAGAAAGAACATTTAGATAACTTACCATATAACTGTCTTATTCTCAAAAATTCTAATACTATCTTCAAATGCTCATGATGTTCCTCAATACTTTTAGAAAATATGAGAATGTCATCCAAGAATACGAGCACAAATATTTCCAAGTATTCTTGAAAGATATTATTCATTAAATTCATAAATGTTGTAGGTGCATTTGTTAATCCAAAAGGTAAAACCGTGAACTCATAATGTCCATACCTTGTTCTGAAAGTTGTTTTATGAATGTCCTCATCCTTAATCCATAATTGATGATATCCAGATTGAAGATATATCTTAGAATATATCGATGCTCCACGCATCTAATCAAATAGATCATCAATTATAAGGAGTGGGTATCTATTCTTGATTGTTTCTTTGTTTAATATTCTATAATCAATGCACAATCTGCTTGTTCCATCTTTATTTTTCACAAAAATTATTGGTGCTCCCAAGGTGAAACACCTTGTCTAATCAAATGTTTAGACAAAAGTTCTTGCAATTGAGCCTTGAGCTAAGTTCTAGAATTCAGTCATTTTCTAATCATAGTAAAGTTACGGCGACAGCCAACGTTGCCTAAATTAACCTTTAAATTGATCCCATGTTATATTAGTTTCATCAATGTTCAACTCATCCTTACGGCTGTCCCACTATGAAGATGTCTCATGGGAAAGTTGATATGCTCCCATATCATCTTTGTTTCTTCCGAGAAATTTCTTATTGTAAAGTATTTCTCCATTTTTTTGAGCCAATTCTCGCTCCATCTCCTATGTGGTGCCATCAAACTTGGGTGGACTTATCCTTTTTATATCATTAGTGAGTTTAGTTACCAACCTAGCCTTTTTTATCGGGATGATCAAGTATGTTCACATTGTTATTATCAACACCTAAATTGGCGTTGTCCTCGGGAGGTGGCTAATTATTGTTACCATCTTCTTTCCTCCTTATTTCTCATTACTTATTGTTCCAAGATAACTAAACGATCTCTTGTGTCTAATAGGAAACAAGGATCTCATCGAGTTTTTGGGAAATTTATTCTCCTTCCTCATGTGGAAGATTATTTGCAACATTTCCTCTTATTTTAACCATTTTCTATTAACAATAAAATTAAAGTTTCATCATATTATGGACACAATAAGTCCAAGAGCTACGACCTTGACTCTAATACCAAGATGTAACATTCCCATTTTAAGACTTTAGAAACAAGGGGAAAAAATTGAAACATAGTGTTATCTATTCTAAATAAAACATCATTTAGAACACACATTCCATGCCAATCAATCTCATAACAGATAACCATATGCGGGTGTAATGACTCGAATTCCACCGATCTCTCATGACTTGGTTACTAACCGATCCTCATGTTTTTCTTAAAGTATAAAATACTTTATGTATACTACGTATACTTAGTTTCCTACCCTATTCCGGGTATTAAGTGATCTGTTTAAAGAACCTATCTGAATATTTGTTACTAATATTTATCTGACATCACGTTGCTTTAAACTAGGTGACATAGGACAACATAACCAGTAGCTTGCAATACTTTGGCCAAATATTTTCAACATACTATTTATGTTACTATTCCTAGATGGCATACTCGTCATTTTGGATTACATCTTTCACCCCACTTTATTGTTATCTAGAATGGTCTTTACTGACTATCATCAGTCCACTTGCCCAAGGTTTGACCCTAGCTCAAGTTAGCAACATAATTTATTATAGGAAGGCACTCACAATGACTTAGGGTATATGGGCATACTCGGCTAACCTAAATCAACCGGATGTGCCAAGGTACCCTGAGTCATTGGAAGCTACTACCTATCCTAAACATGTTACTAACTTCACCTAGAGAGAAACTAAGTTCAATTCCAGATGTGCCTAGATTTAGATGAATAAATACAGAAGGGTGTTGCCACATGTCAACTACAACATTATATCCTCGACAAGTCCGATGACTTCTCGTGGAGTGGGATCCCTCCGGTTGGCATGTGCCAACATCCGTGAGAACTGATTCATCAAGATGTACATACCCCTTAGTGGTCATTATCATAATTAATATTAGATTAAGATTCATATTACAAGCAACCATGCCTAACCCTAATTCCAACATTCATTAAGTTCTTTATCCATAACTATCCTGAATAGATATGGAGGACTTCATTATTTCAAGTTTGTATTGTTGTTCATTAATGTGGCATAACAAGCAGTTATCCCAAAAATAGAACAACAAACATCAAACGTTTAATTCTTAATACAACCTAGCTATCCAAATCAAGTGTGTCATCCACCTAGATTCAGCTAGTGTTTACTTTATAAATGAAGTTATAAAGATTAAAGATCATAACCACTATTCCTTTTATCATTCTTTACTCATATAGTTTAATTGTATGCCCAATGCATATTTCCTTATTAAACTTTAGTTGTGTAGTTAGAGAATGACATCTTTGCAATTTAACAAGTTTCATTATAATAAGGGAGATTATACTATCCCCTTAACCCAACTTATTAATTGATAATAGCAATAGTATACAAATAGATATAAAAATACTGCCAAGATATCACTATTATTTCCATCATACAAGTTCAAAAGAATTCACACCACAAATTGGAGTCCAACTCAAAACCTTTCAATTCATGATGATAAATATACATTTACAAGATTATGCATTTTAGACATTCTGCATGTCAATTAGAATTAAGATATCACTTTACTTTTTCCAATACAACTCAAGAATAATTTGAAACTCTTTACATAAGATCCTAAATTAAATAAGCCAATGCATCATAAAAATGTCTTCTTTTATCACTTACGATGTCCATCTCGCAAAATTGCTAAGCACGGGTCGAGTTTAATGAACTAAGCATGATAAGCACTAAGCATTAAAGTGAAGTACATTCCACTAATTGTTCCATTAAAACAACTCGCTTTAATGAAACAATTAATATATCATATAATTAATCATAAGTAATAACTACTAGAAAATAAATACAATTAAAGAGTCTAGAATTCACTTTTAAGAAAAGAGTATAATATAATCCGCAACATATGCATTATATCATAAGGTTTAATTGATCCTATCAATTACTTTTAACACAATCAACAAGTATTTTCATCCAATTGTTACATAGTTCTATAAGAATAACAATACACATTTATATTTACTAAGTAGCAAAGGATTTATATACAACATAGCTCATATTAGGATGATTCATCCTAGAAGATAAGCAAAGAAGAAGAATCAATGCATATTATCCCTTTCACACTTAATCATCCGAGAGATATAAACTGGTTTAGAAATCACCTAACTGCTTCAGTTTAAGGATAACAATATAAGGATTCAATAATAAAGAGACAATATCTAAACAAGAATCTCGAATCAATCCAAGAAGTAATAGGAAATCAAAATAGTCTAACTGTAAGTCTTACTAACTTCTACATGTTAGAAGATATAATTCATAGATCTGAAACTATACGTTCCACAAATCCAAGCTAGACTCACACAAAATTAATCTCTTATCCAGTCCATCCAAGAAGGGTTCATAATAAGACAGAGTGCAAAAAGAGACAACCTACCAATATCAATCCAAATGGAGTATGACTCAATCAAGAAAATAGTTGGTCTAAGCATGTTATATTTTATTTCCAACATACCGACTCAGCTAATCTCTTTCCACATCATTACAACCAATGACTTATACAAAGTAGACCAAACAATCCACAAGAAATTTCCATCTCAGAAGAGAATCGAATACAGAGAAGTTCAATCAAATGAACTTATCCAAACAATAGTAAAAAGGGATCTCCATTAGAAAAGGTCTAATCAATAATTCATTTCATTTATACTATCAAATGAATTCCCATTTCTATTTCAAACTTAGAAGTTCTTTAACTAGTTCCCAAGAGAGAACACAAAACCAAACACACAGTTAAAAGAAAGCACACTTCTAGTTTCCCTTTACAAATCTTAACCAACTGGTTTATCTATTCCAATTCATTTAAAATGCAAGTTCAAATTCAAATCTCGAACGAAGTTCATAGTACAGTCCCAAAAACAATATACTGTCCGCAAGAGAACATATTCCTTTCTCTTTAAAAGACCCAGAGATTCCTTTAATGATTCCAACAAAGGATACAAAAGCCCAAAACAGTAAAAGCTAAACAAGTTTAGAAGTACTCATGAATTCAAAAGACTGAAATCCAATTACAAGGCTTCAACAACTCAATAAAAAAGAGCAAGTAGTTCGTGAACTAGTTAAGAACAGTTATACAAATAATTCAAACTAGAGATATTGTATCCTTCCATACAAAATTCAGTACATTAAGGTATTCAATCCATTTTTTTAATAAAACCCAAAATCAATTAAGAAGCTCTGAAGAGAGTAAAAACCCAATAACATTTAAGTCAAGAGATGTCCCAATCTTACCTCCAACGTGACTGAAACAGAATCACAATAAAGACTCTCAAGTTCCATCTAAAAAGCTTACGACAAGAAGGTATTCATTTCAACATTGTTCACAAGAAGGAAAATGCATACTGTATTTCCATAAACCTCTTAAACTATTAGTGACTATTCCAATGAACTCTATATCAAACCAAACCCACAACAAGGTACAGTTACAGTCTAATAATCCTTCAAACAAAACAATCAAGCTTTCAACAAGACGCGGGATTTCTTAGAGTAGAGAAGGGAAGAATATCCCCCAAACTTACATGCCCTTACCAGTTCAAGAACATGGTACAGTCTAAAAGACAGAAGTACTACAACCATTCCCACTCAAGAAGCTACATGGAGAAGATCTCAAAAGAGATTACCAAAACAACTAAAACCAAAACTAATCTCTCAAGTCCCTTTCAAGTAGACAGTCCCCAAACGAGTTCAAATCATTTTCAACTCCTTGAATATGAGTAAAAATCCAATTTAGAATACAAGTACAGAACAAAACACATCAACTCCACTACAAGTTAGGAATACACGAGCACTGAATATGAGTATATTGCTGAACATGAAGCTTCAAACAAAATTTTAGAACAAACAAAAAGTTCCAATACAAGCTCAAAACAAACATGAAGCTCCAATACAAGCTCAAATGAAACCCAAGACTCTGATACAAGTTCAAACGAAACACAAGGCTACAATAAATCTTCAGAACATCACAAAGTAATGAATGCCAGTTGAGAACAACCCCATCCTCAAATACAAGATTCAGAATGAAATACATAGCTTTAAATACAAGTTTCGCATGCATGTCACCATTAAAATTGCATAGAGAAAGTTTCCAAAACTAACATTACTTTGTAATGGATTTACATCCCAAAGACCACAGAGATTAATAAAAACATGAAAGTAATTAACCAAACAAATCATGCAAACATTTATCTCATGAGAGGAAAATTTGTTTTAATGAATAATTTAGAAGAAAGCAAGAAATGTTAATGGGTAGAGCCTATCATGCCTGATAGTGCCTCTACCAATTTGAAGGATATTTCCAACCGAGCTTCCCACTCTTTTTCTTCTCCATGAAAGATCAAAAACCAAACAAATTTTCTTCCAATGCCTCATATACATTCCTTTGATTGAAAATAGACCAAAGAAACCAAAAATAGCCATGAAGTAGAAGTCGAACTATTGGTTCAAAGAATAAGATAGCTCCATGCAGTGAAATTCGTGAGACATGCAATACCAAATAGCCTCCCCCACAAATCCACCTACCTTGTTTCCAAGATAGTTTGCACACAAAAACCCAAGTCCATTAATGTCATTACTTCTAAATCTCTCGCTTATCTCTCCTTACCACTGCCTCCAAAAACTGGCGAATGTCATTTTTAATTTAACATGCAATTCCATATTTAGTGAAGCCTCCACAAAAGCCCCCATTGAAGTTAACTAGCCTTTGCCAAAACTGGTAGTACCTCCATACATTAAACCCAATCAAATCACTTAAATGATATTGGAACTGCGCCTTAGTGCCTCGTGGCCCTTAGGTTCCCTTTCAATAGTTTAGAATAGATTTCCCAAAATTTAGGTTATTCTAACAATAATTACCTTAGGTCTTAATTCCATATTTAGTGAAGCCTCCACATAAGCCCCAACTGAAGTTAACTAGCCTTTACCAAAACCGGTAGTATCTCCATACATTATACCCAATCAAATCACTTAAATGACATTGGAACCGTCGCCTTATTGTCATGCGACCCTCAGGTTCCATTTTAATAGTTTAGAATAGATTTCCCAAAACTTAGGTTAGTCTAACAATAATTACCTTAGGTCTTAAACATTGCCATAGGTAATTTCCAATTTAGGTTAGATTAAATTCAAAACCATTAGTATTAGGCATTAGGTTAAAATAGTCTAGTATCACCTTAGAAATTTTCTCCCTTATTCATTTAGCACAAGAGCTTAGGTTAGGACACCATCCAAACGAAATAGAATAAGAAGCTTAGGTTAGCGGAACCCAAATAAGTAGATGTAGCTAGGAAGTAGGTTCTCTTATCTAGTTTAGGATATCGTTAGGATAATCCTTTAGTTTTAGGATTCTGAATCCCTTCATAGTCATGAAGCAGACTATATTTCATTTACACCATTAATGTCCTGTAGAGATCAATCCCAAAGACCCAAGAACAAACATACGACCAAATGAAGGTACATTCACACAAGACCAAAGAATTTGTAACATACAAAGTTCAGTCCGCTATGTCTCTCAAACTAATTAGTGTCAATTTACCATTCAGTCTGTTAAGGAGATTTAAAATATTCCTTGGATCACTGAAATTGATGCAAGGATGAGTCAATAAAGAGAGATAAGTTTGAAACTCTTTAAATCAGATTCCATCTTATCAATAAGAAGTGAAAATAGATTTTTGCAAGCCATATCATTTCTGTCCAAGAGTAGAAATTATTTATCCATAACAAGCATAATTTTCAACAATTAAGGGGACACACGTCATTTAAGAAAATCGCATGCCAACGCTTGTAATGCAAAAGAGAAATATAACAATTGTCAATGGTGTTACATACTTCCTTCTTAAAAAGAATCATCATCCCGATGATTATCTCATTTTGATCATTGCATTAAGGATAATCAATTTATTCACTTTCTTAACATATGTTTGCAACAATATCGAATTTAAAATTCCAGAAATCAGCATTCACATAGCTTTTTATTTAAAAATAAATAGTTATCTACCCCAAACTGGCAAACTTATATACATATAAAGATAAAATCACAAGTTTTTATCACCATCATAATCAATTCTAATCAAATAAATATGGAAAAGTAGTTTTCATATCTTCCAAGTTTTCCCAAGTTGCACTTTCTTCATTAAACTAGTCCCACTGGACCTTACATTGACTTATCTCATGATTTCTTAAATGCAACTGGTGAGTTTCCAACACTCGTATGGGTTTAACCATGATTATTCTTGGGTCTTAGACCTACAAGGAATTCCAATTTAACACATGTGATAAATCTGAAATGTATTTCTTAAGCAAAGAAATATGGAAAACATCATGCATTCATGACAAAGTAAGAGGTAATGCTAAACGGTAAGCTATAGGGTTGATTACTTCAACTATCTCAAAGGGTCCCACATAACAAGGCGATAACTTGGCAGCCTTGCCAAAAGTTTTAGAGCTATTTTTCGGTTTAACCCAGAGAAATACTTTCTCACCAAGTTCAAATTTCATATCAACCCACTTTAAATTAGTATAACTCTTTTGCCTATCTGTTGCTTCTTTCAAGCACTCGCGAATCATTTTATTCCATTTCCGTAAGGATTTCAGGTCCAATTACCTCTCTATCCTCAATGTTGTCCCACTTAACAGGGGGTTCTACATTTTCTTCCGTATAATTCTTTGAAAGGTTTCATCTTAAGAGAGGCATGATATGCGTTATTATATGCAAACTCAACTAGTAGAAGGTACTCTTCCAACTTATACTACTGATCCATACAATCGATTTGTAACATATCCTCTAAAACTTGATTAACTCTTTCAATCATGGCCCATCTGCTTTCTGGATGATACGCAGAACTGAAATTTAGCTTATTTCCTAGAGCTGCATTAAGCATTTGCCAAAACCTTGATGTCATTCTAGGATCTCTACCAGATATGATTAATTCAGGTACTCCATGTAGTCTAAAAATTTCATGCACAAATATTTTAGCCAATACAAGAGAATCATCTTTCATATTACCAAAGAATAAAATGTGTTACCTTCGTTAATTTATCAACTACTAAAATAACATCAAGTTTAATTTTTGACATAGGTAACCCTAATACAAAGTCCATGCTTATCACTTGCCATTTGTATTGTGGTATGCTATGAGGATACAAAAAACGGGTTGGGTGCATATGTTTAGCTTTAACACGTTGACATTCCGTGCAATGTGTCACGAAATCAGAATAACATATTTTTTCATCCCTTTTTAGAAATATTATTGTTTTATATCAACAAACATATTTGTAATACCAGGGTGTCCAGAAAAAGGTGAATTATGAAATTCTCGCTAACAATTTCTTTCTTAAATCATTTAATGCGAAGGTATGTATACTCTGTTTTCAAATCTTAAGGTTCTTTTGTTACTAAAGTGAAAACCTTTATACCTTACATCATTTGGATATGCAACAAGCACTGTCTTTACTTGCTGAAAGTAAGAATTAGATTCCATAACACTTTTTACTTCATCCTTAAACTAAGTTCTCAATGTTATAAGAGTAGAAATGTGCTTCCTATGACTTAGAGAGTCAGCCACTCTGTTTTCCTTACCCTTGATGTAATTGATGTCAAAATCATATTGAGACAAAAACTCTAACCATCTTATTTGTCTTGCATTTAGATTTGGCTGAGTGAAAATATACTTCAGCCCAAGATGATCAGTTTTCAATTCAAAAAGTTTACCAAGCAGTAATGATTCCAAACTTGTAGTGCATGAACAATGGCAAAGAAGCTCTAAATCATGTGTAGCATAATTCAACTCATGTAACTTTAGTTTTATACTTTCGTAAGCTATGACATGATCATTTTGTAACAAAATACCTCTTAGACCATCACCGGATGCATCTGCATTACTACATAAAGTCTCCATTAGGATCTAGTATAGCTAGAATAGGTTCTAAAGTTAACTGTTCCTTTAAAGTTCTTAATGAAGATTCACATTTCTCACTCAAAAAACTTCTTATCCTTCTTCTCAGAAGAATTTATTGGTGTAGCCACCTTAGAAAAATCTTTTACAAATTTTCTATAAGAACCAAAGAAGCCCCATGAAGCTTCTAACTTCGTATACATTCTTTGGTGCAGTGCCATTTAGTTATAGCTACAATTTTAGAAGGATCTACAGAAATTCCATTCTTACTTATTACATGTCCTAAATAGTGCACTTTTGTGTCATAGAAAGAACATTTAGATAACTTACCATATAATCCTTTCTTTCTCAAAATTTCTAATACTATCTTCAAATGCTCATGATGTTCCTCAATACTTTTGGAATATATGAGAATGTCATCCAAGAATATGAGCACAAATTTGTCTAAGTATTCTTGAAAGATATTATTCATTAAATTCATAAATGCTGTAGGTGCATTTATTAATCCAAAAGGTAAAACCGTGAACTCATAATGTCCATACCTTGTTTTAAAAGTTGTTTTATGAATTTCCTTGTCCTTAATCTTTAATTTATGATATCAAGATCGAATATCTATCTTAGAATACACCGATGCTCCATGCATCGATAAAATAGATCATCAATTCTAAAGAGTGGGTATTTATTCTTGATTGTTTCTTTGTTTAACATTTTGTAATCAATGTACAATCTAAGTGTTCCATATTTCTTTTTCACAAAATTATCGGTGCTTCCTAAGGTGAAACACCTTATCTAATCAAATGTTTAGACAAAAGTTATTGCAATTGAACCTTAAGCTAGGTTCGAATTCATCATTTTCTAATCATAGTAAAGTTGCGGTAGCCAACGTTGCCTAAAGTAACCTTTAAATTGATCTCATGTGATATTATTTTCATCAATGTTCAACTCAGCCGTATGGTTGTCCCACCATGAAGATGCCTCATGGGAAAGTTGATATGATCCCCATATCATCTTTGTTTCTTCTAAAAATTCTTATTGCAAAGTATTTCTCCATTTCATCGAACCAATTCTTAGCCCCATCTCCTAATGTGGTGCCGTAAAACTTGGGTGGACTTATCCTTTTATATCATTAGTGAGTTCAGCTACTAGCCTAGCCTTGTTTTTCTCGAGATGATCGGTATGTTCACATTGTTATTATCAACACCTAAATTAGCGTTGTCCTCAAGAGGTGGTTGATTATTGTTGCCAGATCTTCTTCCTCCTCATTTCTCATTACTTATTGTTCCAAAGATGCCCAAACGATCTCTTGTGTCTAATAGAGAAGCAAGGATCTTATCGAGTTATTAGGTAGTTGATGTTCCTTCCTTAGGTGGAAGATTGTTTACAACATTTCCTCTTGTCCTAACCATTTTCTCTTAACAATAAAATTGAAGTTTCATCGATTATTGACACAATAGGTCCAAGAGCTGCAACCTTCATCTCTAATACCAAGATGTAACATTCTCATTTTAAGACTTTAGAAACAAGGGATTTTTTTTTCAAACATAATGTTCTCTATTCTAAAAAAACATCATTTAGAACACACATTCCATGCCAATCAATCTCATAACAGAGATAACCATATGCAATGTAATGACTCGGTATTCGACCGATCTCTCATTCCATGACTTGGTTACCAACCTATCTCTCATGTAACGTATAATTGGTTTCTACCCTATTCCAGTGTTGAGTGATCTGTTTAAATAACCTATCTCAATATTTGTTACTAATATTCATCGACATCACATTGCTTTAAACTAGGTGAAATTAGACAACATAACTAGTAGCATGCAATACTTTTGCCAAAGATTTTAAACATACTATTAATGTTACTATTCCTAGACGGAATACTCGTCATTTTGGAATACATTCTTCACACCACTCTATTGTTATCTATAATGGTCTTTACTTCGACTACCGTCACCACTTGCCCAAGTTTTTGACCTAGCTCAAGTTAACAACATAATTTATTATAGGAAGGCACTCACATTGACTTAGGGTATATGGGCATACTCGGCTGACCTAAATCAACCGGATGTGCCAAGGTACCCTGAGTCATTGGAAGCTACTACCTATCCTAAACATGCTACTAACTTAACCTAGAGAGAAACAAAATTCAAGTCCAGATGTGTGTAGATCTAGATGAACAAATACGGAAGGGTGTTGCCACATGTTAACTGCAACACTTTGACTTCTCATGGGTACAGTCATGCGCTTAGCGTGTGCCAACATCTGTGAGAACTGATTCATCAAGATGTACATACCCCCTTAGTGGTCATTATCATAATTAATATTGGATTAAGATTCAAATTACAGCAACCATGCCTAACCCTAATTCCAACATTCATTAAGTTCTTTATCCATAACTAGCCTGAATAGATATGGAGGACTTCATTATTTCAAGTTTGCATTGTTGTTCATTAATATGGCATAACAAGCAGTTATCCCAAAAATAGGACATCAAACATCAAATGTTTAATTCTTAATGCAACCTAGTTGTCCAAATCAAGTGTGTTACCACCTAGATTCAACTAGTGTTTACTTTATATAAATGAATTTATAAATATTTAAGATCATAACCACTATTCCTTTTATCATTCTTTACTCATATAGTTTAATTATATGCCCAATGCATATTTCTTTATTAAACTTAGTTGTGTAGTTAGAGAATGACATCTTTGCAATTTAACAAGTTTCATTATAATAAGGGAGATTATACTACCCCTTAACCCAACTTATTAATTGATAACAACAATGGTATACAAACAGCTATAAAAATACTGCCAAGATATCACTATTATTTCTATCATATAAGTTCAAAATAATTCACACCACAAATTGGAGTCCAACTCAAAACTTTCAATTCATGATGATAAATATACATTTACAAGATTATGCATTTGGACATTCTCGCATGTCAATTAGAATTAAGATCTTTAAAAGAACATCACTTTACTTTTTCAAATACAACTCGAGAATAATTTGAAACTCTTTACATAAGATCCTAAATTAGATAAGCCAATGCATCATAAATTTGTTTACCTTCTTTATGACTTACGATGTCCATCTCGCAAAATTGCTAGCACGGGTCAATTTAATGAACTCGAGCATGATAAGCACTAAGCATTAAAGTGAATTACATTCCACTAATTGTTCCATTAAAACAACTCGCTTTAATGAAACAATTAATATATCATATAATTAATCATAAGTAATAACTACCGAAAATAAATACAATTAAAGAGTCTCAATTCACTTTTAAGAAAACAAGATAATATAATCTGCAACATTTGCATTATATCATAAGGTTTAATTGATCCTATCAATTACTTTTAACACAATCAACAGATATTTTCATCGAATTGTTACATAGTTCTATAAGAATAACAATACACATTTATATTTACTAAGTAGAAAAGGAGTTATATACAAAGATAGCTCATATTAGGATGATTCATCCTAGAAGATAAGCAAAGAACAAGAATCAATGCATATTATCCCTTTCACACTTAATCATCTCGAAATATAGAAACCCGTTTAGAAATCACCTAACTGCTTCAGTTCAAGGATAACAATATAAGGATTCAATAATAAAGAGACAATATCTAAACAAGAATCCCAAATCAAACCAAGAAGTAATAGGAAATCAAAATAGTCTAACTGTATGTCTTACTAACTTCTACATTTTAGAAGATATAATTCATAGATCTGAAACCAGACATTCCACAAATCCAAGCTAGACTCACACAGAATTAATCTCTTATCCAATCCATCCAAGATGTGCTCATAACAACACAGAGTGCAAAAAGAGGCAACCTTCCAATATCAATCCAAATGGAGTATAACTCAATCAAGAAAAATAGTCGGTCTAAGCATGTTATATTTTCTTTCCAACATACCAACTCAGCTAATCTCTTTCCACATCATTACAACCAATGACTTATACAAAGTAGACCAAACAATCCACAAGAAATTTCCATCTCATAAGAGAATCGAATATAGAGAAGTTCAATCAAATGAACTTATCCAAACAATATTAAAAAGGGATCTCCACTAGAAAAGGTCCAATCAATAATTCATTTCATTTATACTATTAAATGAATTACCATTTTCATTTCAAACTTAGAACTTCTTTAACTAGTTCTCAAGAGATAACACAAAACCAAACACACAGTTAGAAGAAAGCACACTTCTAGTTTCCCTTACAAATTTTAACCAACTAGTTTATCTATTCCAATTCATTTAAAACACAAGTTCGAATTCAAATCTCATAACAGAGTTCACAAGACATTCCCAAAATCAAAATATTGTCCGCAAGAGAACATATTCCTTTCTCTTTAAAATGCCCAGAGATTCCTTCAATGATTCCAACAAAGGATACAAAAGTCCAAAAGAGTAAAATCTAAACAAGTTTAGAACTACTCACAAACTCAAAAGACTAAAATATACCATTACAAGGCTTCAACATCTCAATAAAAAATAGCAAGTAGTTCATGAACTAGTTAAGAACAATTATACAAACAATTTGAACAAAAGATATTGTATCCTTCCATAAAAATTCAATACACTAAGGTATTCAATCCATCTTTTTAATAAAACCCATAAATCAATTAAAAAGATCTGAAGAGAGTAAGAAAACTCAATATACATTTAAGTCAAGAAATGTCCCAATCTTACCTCCAACGTGACTGAAACAAAATCACAACAAAGACTCTCAAGTTCCATCTAAAAATCTTGTGACAAGAAGGTATTCATTTCAACATTGTTCACAAGAAGGAAAATGCATATTGTATTTCCATAAACCTCTTAAACTATTAGCGACTATTCCAACAAACTCTATATCAAACCAAACCCACAACAAGGTACAGTTATAGTCTAATAATCCTTCAAACAAAATAGTCAAGCTTTCAACAAGACGTGAATTTCTCAGAGAAAAGAAGGGAAGAATATCCCCCAAACTTACATGCCCTTACCATTTCAAGTACACGGTACAGTCTAAAAGATAGAAGTACTACAACCACTCCACTCAAGAAGTGACACGGAGAAGATCTCAAAAGAGATTACCCAAACAACTAAAACCAAAACTAATCTCTCAAGTCCTTTTTAAGCAAACAGTCCCCAAACGAGTTCAAAGCATTTTCAATTCCTTGAATATGAGTAAAAACTCCATCTCAGAATACAAGTACAGAACCAAACACATCAACTCAACTACAAGTTCAGAATACACGAGTACTGAATATGAGTATAGTGTCGAACATGAAGCTTCAAACAAAAGTTTAGAAAAACACAAAGTTCTAATACAAGCTCAGAGCAAACACGAAGCTCCAATACAAGCTCAAACGAAATCCAAGACTCTGATATAAGTTCAAATGAAACACAAGGCTACAATAAAGGTTCAAAACCTCACAAAGCAACGAATGCCGATCGTAACAACCTCGGCGTCGAATAGAAATTTTAGAATGAAATACATAGCTTCAAATACAAGTTTTGCATGCATGTCACCAGTAAACTTGCATAGAGAAAGTTTCCAAAAACTAACATTACTTTGTAATGGATTTACATCAAAAACAATAGAGATTCATAAAACATGAAAGTAATTAACTAGACAAATCATGCAAACATTTATCTCATGAGAGAAAAGTTGTTTTAATGAAAAATTTAGAAGAAATCAAGAAATCTTAATGGGTAGAGCCTATCATGCCTGATAGGTGCCTCTACCAATTTGAAGGAGACTTCAGATTGAGCTTCCCACTCATTTTCTTCTCCACAAAAGATCAACAGCGAAACAAATTTTCTTCTAATACATCATATACATTCCTTTGATTGAAAATAGACCAGAGAAATCAAAATAGACACGAAGTGGAAGTCAAACTACTGGTTCAAAGAACAAGATAGCTCCATGCAGAGTAAAATTCACGAGACATGCAAGACCAAACAACCTCCCACAAATCCTCCTCCCTTATTTCCAAGACGGTTTACACACAAAAACTAAGGTCCATTAATGTCATTACTCCCAAATCTCCCACTTATCTCTCCTTGCCACCGCCTCCCAAAACTGGTAAATGCCATTTTTAATTTAATATGCAATTCCATATTTAGTGAAGCTTCCACATAAGCTCGCACTTGAAGTTAACTAGCCTTTGCTAAAACTAACTAGCGTACCTCCATACATTATACCTAATCAAATCACTTAAATGACATAGGAATCGTCGCCTTAGTGCCATGCGACCCTTAGGTTCCCTTTTTAATAGTTTAGAATAGATTTCCCAAAACTTAGGTTAGTCTAACAATAATAACCTTAGGTCTTAAACATTGCCATAGGTGATTTCCAATTTAGGTTAGATTAAATTCGCAACCATTAGTATTAGGCATTAGGTCAAAATAGTCTAGTATCACCTTAGCAATTTTCTTCCTTATTCATTTAGCACAAGAACTTAGGTTAGGACGGCATCCAAATGAAATAAAATAAGAAGCTTAGGTTAGCATGAACCCAAATAAGTAGACGTAGCTAGGAAGTAGGTTCTCTTCTCTATTTTAGGATACCGTTACGATATAATCCTTTAGTTTTAGAATTTTGATCCCCTTCATAGTCATGAAGCAGACTATATTTTGTTTACACCATTAATGTCTGCAGAGATCAATCCCAGGACCTGAGCACAAATATACAACCAAATGAAGGCACTTTCACACAAGACCAAAGAGTTTGTAACATACAAAGTTTTGTCGACTATGTCTCTTAAACTAATGAATGTCAATTTACCATTTAGTCCATTAAGGAGATTTAAAACATTTCTTCGATCACCGAAATCTATCCAAGGATGAGTCAAGAAAAGATATAAGTTTCGCAACTCTCTAAATTAGATTACACTTATTAATAAGAAGTGAAAATAGATTTTTGTAAGCCATATCATTTCGTCCCAAGAGTAGAAATAATTTATCCATAACAAACATGATTTTAAACAATCAAGGGGAAACACCTCATTTAAGAAAATCACATGTCAACGCTTGTAATGCGAAGTGAAATATAATAGTTTGTCCAAAGTTTTACACCCCTCTCTTCCCTTCCCTTGATACCTCTCTTCTTCTCGGTCCCCGTTCTTTCTCTCTCTCCCTCTCCATGTCTCCTTTCCCTCTCAATCCCCCTCTTTGTCTCCTCTCTCTCTTTCCCTCTCCCTCCCACACATATCTCCCTATGTCTAAATCCTTACGTATAGCTCCTCCAAATTCCAAACTCTTCCTCCCCATCTCTCTCTCCCTATGTCTAGATCCTCCATCCATTAAGACTCTATCTCTCCCTATGTATAGATCCCTACGTCTAGATCCTCCCAATTAAAAATTCTCCCTACGTCTTGATCCTCTTAATTAAATTTTTTTCCTCTCTTTCCTTCCCTTAATACCTCTCTTCCTCTTGTCCCCCTCTTTATCACTCTCCTTCTCTGATGAGGCCATAAATTGACCATAAATTACATTTATTTTGTCCTTTCCAGCTTACCTTTGAAAGTGGATTTAAATGTTATCTATGAACTTATAGTTTGCTTAAAATAGAGTATAGAATATATATGTTGTTCATTATTATAAATATTATGTTATCTATCTTATTGAATAATCCTACGATTATTTGGGAAAAGATGCAAAGTTTTGTGTATACGCAGACCATAAAGGAAAGATAATGTTAATATTGAGAAAAGTGAAAATGATCATGAATAGTACATTTAAACTCAAACCTAATTTTATATTTAGATTCCTCTTGAAAAATTATGTAAATCCAAAAAAAAATCATCTCAATCTAAGGTCGCATGCAAAAGTTGTAGTTGTTTTAAGTTAGCTCTAGAACTCGCAGAATTAGTTTCGGAACTCGCAGGTTTAGTTCCAGAACTCGCAAATTTAGTTCCAAAAATTGTATCAATTGAATGAAATTTAGTTCTGGAACTTGTAATTCATGGAAAAATCATATTTAGTTTCAGAACTTGCAGATTTAGTTTCGAAATTGCATAAAATGAATGACAGCTTTAGTTCCAGAACTTGCATCAACGGAATGACAGTTTTTTAGGGATTGTGAAAAATCAGAGAATCCAATGGGAAATATGAGAGAGGTTTTTGTTCATAACAATTTGTTTAACAAAAACCTCATTCATATTTTCTACAGAGTTTTACCAATGAAGAGAGATATAACTTTTAGTGAGTGCAGTCAGGAAAAGTGTATCAAACGAGCACTAAAAGTTCCATAAACAAAAACAGAAAATTCAAATGGAAAAATATGAGAGAATTTTTTGTTCATAGAAATATTTTTAACAAAAATCTCATTGAGATTTGCAACATGTTTTACCAATAAAGAGATATCTAACTTTTAGTGAGTTGCAGTCTGAGGAAAATTGTATCAAACAAGCACTAAAAGTTCCATAAACAAAAACAAAAAATTTAAATGGAAAATCTGAGAGTGGTTTTTATTCATAGTAATGTGTTTAACAAAGACCTCATTTATATTTGCAACAGGTTTTACCAATGAAGAGAGATATAACTTTTAGTGAGTTGTAGTCCAAGGAAATGTGTATCAGACGAGCGCTAAAAGCTCCATAAACGAAAAAAAAAAATATGAGAGACGTTTTTGTTCATAAAAATATTTTTAACAAAAATCTCATTCAAATTTGTAACAATTTTTACTAATGAAGATAAATATAACTTTTAGTGAATTGCGGTTCTATGAAAAAGCGTATCGATAAGCGCCAAAAGTTCCACAGTAAAAAACAACAAAGTCAAATAGAAAATTTGATAAAAGTATTTAGTCAAAATCATATTTTGAGAAAAATCCTCCTTCCAATAATGTAGAAGAATAAAATCATTATGATTCTTATTACCGAAAAGTAAGGAGAAGATTTGGGAGCAAATCTTCCTAAAATAAGTGAGATAAGACTTTGACTCTAATAATATATCTCTCTCCATATTTTGTGGAGATGGAGATCTTAGTTGTTAGGATTAGAATAAAGATAAGATCATATTGTATCTCCCAAAATAAGGAGTTGGTTGGACACATAAATTATAAATGCAACCTTCCACACTTAGATATGTAATTCTTTTCTCCAAAGAAATAAAGATTTGTTCTTTCCTCTTAAATGTTCTCAGTAGTTTTAAAATCGGAAGTATGATTTAAATCTTATTCCAAGAAATTAGATGGCCACTCATTTTAAAGAAAATGGATCTGTATTTATATTTATGTTTATTCATTTGTTTGTAATTCATTTTGTTCTATTATTTTTATTTTTGTGTTGTGAAAATTCGGTTTGTTTTGAACTCGGAGGTGTTTCATTTAATTATGTTTATTTCTAATTCAAGCAATTTCAATTTATACAAATATGTTTAAATTTATGCAAGTGTGTTTAAATTCATGCAAGTTTGATTTCTTTCATGTAAGTGTGATTTATTTTATGCAAACTTTATTTCTGCAAGTGTGTCTTTATTTCTGCAAGTGTGATTTATTTTATGCAACTTTGATTTGTGTTTAAAGGATTTGATTTTCAAGATCTTATTCTCTTAATGCATACAACCATCAGACACTAGTCTTGGATTGACATTATTAATGGTGAGGATTGACGACCCTCATCATTTTGGCGTTGTTGTCGAGGAACATGGTGTTATTAGGAGATTCAAAGTTCTCTAAAAGAATATTCTAGTGACAGTAGAATACCTTTTAGAAAATTTTGTGATAGGAAGCATTTGGTAAGTAGTTTTTTTAGACTTTTATTTCCTACAAGTAGATTAAAATTTCATTTCTACAATTAGGAATATTAGATTGTAAATATTTATCTCCCCACAAACTAACTTTGTGTATAAGAAAATGACTGTGATGTTTGATCAAGAAGGTATAATGGTATGAACAAAGAATTCAGATCTAGAAATGGTAGAATATGATATTGAATCTGGAAGTAGATCTAGTTGATGAAATATCATATATCATTCTTAATAACTACCACCATTTCCTCTTGTATCAACTAAGAGCTCAGTAATCTTATTACACATAACCTTAGTAAAAAACTAGTTTATCCAGTTTGTAATAATGAAGTGGTAGCATTTCTAGTTAACTCCATCCATATTCAGGGATTTCATTAGAGCCAAAATAAAAACTCACTCATAATAAATCCACCCATCCAAATTAGTTTCCATCCCATAATAAAATTCAATCCCTGAACCATATCCATTAGAAAAATTTGTTTTCATGTTTTTCAATTTATTTATTTTTGTATGTGTTTGTATAACGTTAAGAAGTAATTTTGGTATCAAAGCAAAACTTTTTGTGTACTTGACATCTAAAGGCTAGATTTATAGGAATTTCTAGAGTTGTTCTTGATACTACCATGCAGATTTTGGAGCACCAACAGTATCAACGAAGGAGCATGTAGATTTTGAAGGAACACATAGATACCTTCACTTTCTCTTTTAACAACTATCCATATTTTGAGATCACTAGTCCGGGCTTTGAAGATTGCTATGGTGATTTCGATAATGCACAATTCAAGATGGGATTTAAAAACCTAGAAATTATCTACATAATTTTTAGAAATTTTCTTAGAGTTACCAAGTATGCAAAAAGATTTTTATGAGATCTTAGACATTGCTTTCTATTTTACACAAGTTGTACTTTGATGAATATAATCTGATGATGGATCAAATTTTTCTCTAATCTTTCTCATGCTATCATTTCAACAAAAATATAAAAAAAAAAAAAAAACTTTAATTGAAAAACCAGCTTGCTGGCCAATCAAAGGCAAAAAAATCAAAAATATTTTATTGGAAAACTATCTTGCAGGCCAATCAAAGGTAAAAAAATTAAAAAACTTTGATTGGAAAACCAATTTGCTTGCCAATCAAAGGAAAAAAATTGATTAGAAAACTAGCTTGTTAGCCAATTAAAGATAAAAAGGGCGGCTCTTCTTCAAAAGTAATCAACTATTACCTAGTGGCTTCTTTCTCGATACTATTTGACCATGTTAACAATAGGATGACAAGGACAACTAGAGGTATGATCAAGTTATTTTGTTCTACTATTTTATTTTTAAATTTTCTTATAAGTTTTTTTATTACACTAGATCCACTATTAAAGATTTTCAAGGAATGTAAGATAAAATTCATATCTCCCCTACTTATATGAAAAATATGTGCACATTTTTGCAATCAAACTTTTGGAGTCTAATTTATGGGAAGTCATAAATAAACAAGATGCATGAGGACATGCATGAGCTTAAGTGTGAGAGAGAATGAGAAGCACGAGCTATGAATTTTAATTTTAAATATGAGACACAAAGCGGGAGAAAATCTACACAAGAACCTATTATAAAATAAAAGATATCAAAAGTAGCAGAAGGAGATCCACACAAGAACTTGTTGTAAAAGAAATAATATCAAAAGCAACAGAAGGAGATCCACACAAGAACCTGTTGTAAAAGAAAGAATATCAAAAGCAATAGATCCACACAAGAACTTGTTGTAAAATAAAGAAATCAAAAGCAACAAAAGGAGATCCACACAACTTGTAAAAGAAAGAATATCAAAAATAATAGAAGGAGATCCACACAAGAACATGTTGTAAAATAAAGAAATCAAAAACAACAGAAGGAGATCCACGCAAGAACCTGTTGTAAAATAAAGAATATCAAAAGCAACAAAAGGAGATCCACACAAGAACCTGTTGTAAAAGAAAGAATTTCAAAAGTAATAGAAGGAGATCTACATAAGAACTTGTCGTAAAAGAAAAGAAATCAAAAGCAGCATAAAGAGATCCATAAAACCGTGTCCTCAATACGGAGAAGAATCTAAGAACATGAGATAATATTGTAATGCATGAGGACATACATAAGATTAAGTGTGGGGTAATGATGAAGTCATAAATTAGCCATAAATTACTATTATTTTGTCCTTCCAAGTTACCTTTGAAAATAGATTTAAATTTAATCTAGGAACTTATAGTTTGTTGAAGATAGAGTATAGGATATATATCTTGTTCATTATTTATAAATATTTTGTTATCTATCTTGTTGACTAATCCTATTAATTATTTAGGAAAAGATGCAAAGTCTTGTATATGGAAGCCATAAAGGAAAAATAATGCTAATATTGGGAAAAGTGGAACTGATCATGAAGAGTACATTTAAACTCAAATATAATTTTATATTCAAATTCTTCTTGAAAATTTATGCAAGTTTAAAAAAAAGAATCATCTCAATCTGAGGTCACATGAAAAAGTTGTAGTTGTTTTAAGTTAGCTCCGAAACTCGTAAAGTTAGTTCCAAAACTCGTAGGTTTAGTTCCAGAACTTGTATAAAAGGAATGATAGTTTTTTAGGAGTTGTAAAAAATTAGAAAATCCAATGAGAAATCTGAGAGAGGGTTTTGTTTATAACAATGTGTTTAACAAAAACCTCATTTATATTTGCTACAAGTTTTACCAATGAAGAGAGATCTAACTTTTAGTGAGTTGTAGTCCAAGGAAAAGTGTATAAGATGAGCACTAAAAGTTCCATAAAAAAATAGAAAATATGAGAGAGATTTTTGTTCATAACAATATGTTTAACAAAAATTTCATTCAGATTTGTAACAAGTTCTACCAATAAAGAGATCTAACTTTTAATGAGCTACGGTATGAGGAAAAGTGTATCGATTTAGTACTAAAAGTTACATAAACAAAATAGAAAATTCAAATGAAAAATCTGAGAGAAACTTTTATTCATAGAAATGTGTTTAACAAAGACTTCATTCATATTTGCAATGGTTTTGTCAATGAAGAGAGATCTAACTTTTAGTCACCGTAATCCAGAAGAAATGTATATCGGATGATCGCTAAAAGTTCCATAAACAAAAACAGAAAATAAGAGAGGTTTTTGTTCATAGAAATATTTTTAACAAAAACTTCATTCATATTTGTAACAAGTTTTACCAATGAAAATAAATCTAACTTTTAGTGAATTGCGAAATCCAGGAAAAAGCGTATCGACATAAGCATAAAAAGTTCCACAAGTAGAAAATAACAAAGTTAAATGGAAAATTTAATAAAAGTATTTGGTCAAAATCATATTTTGAGAAAAATCCTCCTTTCAATAATGTAGAAGAATAAAATCATTATAATTCTTGTTCTTGAAAAGTAAGGAGAATATTTGAAAGTAAATCTTCCTATAATAAGTAAGATAAAACTTTGACTCCAATAATATATCCATGTCCATATTTTGTGGAGATGGAGATCTTAGTTGTTAATATTAGAATAAAAATCAGATCAAATTATATCTCCCAAAATAAGGAGTTGGTTGGATGCATAAATTATAAATGCAACCTTTCACACCGAGATATGTAATATTTTTCTCCAAAGAAATAAAGATTTGTTCTTTCCTCTCAAATATTCTCAGTAGTTTTAAAATTGGAAGTATGATTTAAATCTTTCCAGAAATGAGTTGGCCGCTCATTTCAAAGAAGATGGATTTATGTATTTATGTTTATATTTATTCATTTGTCTGTAATTCATTTTGTTCTATTGTTTTTATTTTTGTATTGCAAAATTCAATCATTAGTGAACATGCGGGTGTTTCGTATAATTATGTTTATTTCCAATTCAAGTAATTTCAATTTATACAAGTACATTTAAATTTATGCAAGTGTGTTTAAATTCCTGTAAATTTGATTTCTTTCATGCAATTGTGATTTATTTTATGCAAACTTTATTTCTGCAAGTGTGGCTTTCAATTTCTGCAAGTATAATTTATTTTATGCAAGTTTGGTTTGTGTTTAAAGGAGTTGTTTTCCAATATCTTCTTCTCTTAATGCATACAGCCATCGGACACCAGCCCTAGATTGACATAATTAATGACGAGGATTGACGACTCTCATCACACTCCCTAATTTTTCTCTTCATTCTTGTATATTTCTCCCTCCCCATCTCTCTCCCTATGTCTCTCTCCCCTCTCCCTTCTACTTCCCTCCCTCTCTCCCCTCCTCTCTTCCTCCATCTCTCTCCCTCCCTCCCTCTCTCCCTCCCCATCTCTCTCCCCTTCCGCATCTTTCTCCATCCACCATCTCTCTCCCTATGTCTAAATATTCCCTCCTTGATACTCTATCTCACTCTCTCTATACATCCCTCCCTCCGTCTCCTACTCTTTGTCTCCCATTCTCCCTCCCTCTCATTGCATACCCCTATAAAATTCTCTAGGAATATCTCTTACACATCCCCCTCTCCCTTCGTTTCCCTCCCCATATCTCTCTCCCTACATCTAGATACTCTTTTCCTCTAATCCCCTACTTTCTCTATCACTTCCTCTCCATACTATCTCTCTTCTCATCCCTTCATCTCTCTCCCTCCCTCATATTTGTCCCTACATCTCTCTCCCCTCCCCTTCCCTCCCTCTCTCCCTCCTCTCTCGCCTTCATCTCTCTCCCTCACACTCTCTACTCTCCCTCCCTATCTCTCTCCCTACTCTCTCTCTCCCTATATCTAGATCCTCCCTCCATCAAGACTCTCTCACTATCACTATCCCTCCACCCTCCTTTCCCCATTCTCTCTCCCTTCATCTCTCCATCCCTCAATCATGTTACATCCCTCTCTCTCCTCCATATTTTCCTCTTTCTCCCCATCCCCACTCCCTCCCTCTTACTTTACCTCTCCTCCCTATCTATCTCCCTCCCACATCTCTCTCCCTATGTCTCTCTCTCCCTTTATAAGCCTCCTTCCCTACGTCACTACCCTATATCTCTCTCCCTCCTCTATCCCTCTATCTCCCAATCACTCCCTCGGAATCTGTCACTCCTCTCTCTTTGCCTCCCTCCCATTGCAGCGCTCCTTCACCAATATTGTTGATCGCTCACTCTCTCCCCTCCACCTCACCATCTCTCTCCCCCCATCTCCATATCCTCGCCATTTCTCCCCCTCATCTCCCTACCTCCTACCCATCTCTCTCTGTCCACCGTCTCTCTCTCTCCCTCTCCCCATATCTCTCTCCCTATCTCCCTCATCTTTATCTCCATATGTTTCCCTCCCCCATCTCTCTCTTCTTATATCTATATCCTCCCTCCATATCCCCTTACTCGTTTTACCTCCATCTCCCCCTCTCCCTCCCTCTCATTGCATCCCTCCCCATTTCTTTCCCCATCTCTTTCCTTCCATCCCTCTCCTTTGGCCTCTCTCCCTCCCTCTCCCTCTCCCTCTCTCTGTCCACCTCTCTCCCGCCATCTATCTTTCCCTCTCCCCACATCCCCCTCTCCATACCCCATTTCTATCTTTCCCTCCCTTTCCCTCTCCCTCCCCGTATATCTCTCTCTCCCATCCCGTTCCCCTACATCTCTCTCTCACTCTTATTCCTTTTGTCTCTCTCTCCCCTCATCTTTCCCTCTCCCTCTCGATCCCTCCATCTATCTCATTACCTTCCATTGTACCCCTCCCTACATTAAAACTCTTTCTCTCTCTATGTCTAGATCATCCCTCCATCAAGACTCTCTCTCTATCCATCCCTCCTAGGTCTACTTTCCTTCATCTTTCCCTCTCACACTCTCCTTCCCTCTCCCTCTCGATCCTCTCCATCTCTCTCCCTCCATCTATCTCATTACCTTCCATTGCACCCCTCCTACATTAAAACTCTCTCTCTCTCTCTCTCTCTCTCTCTCTCTCTCTCTCTCTTTCTTTCCTATGTCTAGATCATCCCTCCATCAAGACTCTCTCTCTATCCATCCTTCCTTCCTAGGTCTACTCTCCCTCCTCATCTCTCTCCCTTCCCATATCTCTCTACATCTCTCTCTTGCTCTCTCCCTCCCTTATCCTCTCCTTGACCCATCTCTCTCTCCCTATGTCTCTTTCTCCCTTTTCCCCATCTCTCTACCTATGTCTCTCTCTCTCTCGATCTCTCTCCCTCTCTCTCTCCCCATCTCTCTCGTCGCTCACCCTCCTTTACCTCCATCTCCCTCTTCTTCCATCTATCTCCATCCCTATGTCTCTTTCTCCCTCTCTCTCTACCTCTATTTTCTATCTCCCTCCTTGATACATAACTCCCTCCATATTGTATATGTCTTCCCATATCTCTCTATGTGTGTCTCTCTCTCTCTCTCCTCCTCACTCTACCTCCATGTTTCATTCTCCCTCCTTATGTCTCTCTCTCTCTCTCTCTCAATTCTATCTCTTCCTCTCCTTGTACCTCCCCAATCTCTCTCCTTTCCCCATCTCTCTCCCTTTCCCTATGTTTACCTTTCTCTCTCCCCCGTATCCTTACTTCCTTCCCTTCTCCCTCCTCTCTCCTTATGTCCTCTCTCTCATTTTCCTTCCCTCCCTCCCATTGCAACCCTCCCTACATCAAGAATATCTCTATCTCTCTCCCTAAGTCTCTCTTGCTCTCTTCTCCATCCCTCTATCTACATCTCTCTCCCTTATACCTCACTCTATGTCTCTCTACCCCTCCATATCCCTCCCTCTCCTCCCACATATCTCTCTCCCTAAGTATTTATTGCTCTCTCCTCCATCCCTCTCCCTCTCTCCCCCTATGACTCACTAAACATCTATCTATCCCTCTCGCTCTCCCTCCCTCTCTCTTGCAATATCTTTATCCATTCCTCCCCTACTCTCTCTCTCTAACTCTCACGCTCCGCTCCCTATACCTCCCCTTTCTAACCTCCTCCCGCTCTCTCTCATCCATTATTTCCAATTTTTCCTTTCCCTCAAGCTCTCACCCCACTCTCTCATCATTTGAAGATCTTCATTCCATCTATCCCTCTCTGCCTCCTCTTTATCTCCCTCCACCCTCTTTGTCTCAAATTGCTGCATACCTCAATCTCTCTCTCTCACTCTCTCTTTATCCATCCATCCATCCCTAACTCTCACTCTCCCCTCACTATCCCTCTCTCTTGTTACCTCCCTCTCTTAACTTCCCACCTCTCTCTCTCTCTCCCTCCCTCTTTTCCTCTCCCTCACCATCTTTCATATCTCTCTCTCCCACATCATTTCTATATCAACCATCTCCCGTATAACTACTAATCCATAAATGTTACCCAATTCCAACATCTAGCTCTCTTCCTTTCCTTGATACCACCCCCTCCCCCTTCTTCCCCCTCTCTCTCTCTCACCCCTCTCCCTCCCCTTTCCCTCCCTCTCCTGCTTGCACCTCCCTCTCATTCTCCTTTCTCATCCATCTATCCCTCCCTCTCCCACCCCCATCTCTCTTCCTCCATATGTCTCTCCCCCGTTGGCCCTTGTCCTCCCCTCTCTCCCCTCTTATTTTCCCTCATCTCTCTCTATTCATCTGACCCTATCCCTCCACCCTCTTTGTCTCTAATTTCCTCCATCCCTTAATATCTCTCTCACTCTCTCTTTATCCATCCATCCATCCCTAACTCTCGCTCTCCCCTCACTATCCCTACCTCTCTTACCTCCCTCTCCTACTTCCCACCCCTCTCTCTCTTTACCCCCTCTTTTCCTCTTGCTCACCATATTTCATCTCTCTCTCTCCCACATCATTTCTAGATCAACCACCTCCCTTATAACTGCTAATCCATAAATGTTACCCAATTACAAATTCTATCTCTCTTTCCTTTCCTTGATACCACTCCTCCCCTTTCTTCCTCCCCCCTCTCTCTCTCTCCCTCTCTCAAGGCTCTCTCTCTCTCTCTTTCACCCTCTCTCCCCTCCCTTTCCCTCCCTCTCCCGATTTTCCTCTTGCCTCCCTCTCCTATTTGCACCTCCCTCTCATTCTTCTTCTTTCTCATCCATCTATCCCTCCATATCCCACTCACATCTCTCTCCCTCCATATGTCTCTCCTCCTCTGATCATTGTCCTACCCCTCTTATTTTCCCTCATCTCTTTCTATTCATCCCTCCCTATCCCTCCACCTCTCTCCCTCAATCCTCCCTCTCATTACTTCCCCATCTCCCTCTATCTCTCTATCTCTCTCACCCTCTCCCCTCCCTCTTTTCCTATCTTTAAGCTTCTTACCTCTCTCTCATCATATCTAGATCATCTTCCTCCATTCTAACTCATAATCCATAAAGATTAACCAATTCCAAAATCTCCCTATCTTACCTACCTTCCCTCGATACCTCTACCCCTCATCCTCTCTTCTTCACTCCCCCTCCTAACGCGCTCTCTCTCCTTTCATCTCCCCTCTCCCTCCATCAAAACTCTCTATCACTCTATCTATCCATCTCTCCCTCTCTCTCCCTACTCTCTCTCTCCATCTCCCACTCTCTCTCACCCCCTCCCTCTTACTTTTCCTCTCCCTCAACCTCTCACCCCACTTTCTCATCATTTGTAGATTATCCACCTCTCTCTACATCATATCCTCTCTCTTTTTCCTCTCTCCTTCTCTCTCATCTCACTCTCTCCCTCTCTCTTTCACTTCCACTCTCTCTTGGCCTCTCACCTCCCTCCCCTTCTCCTTCTTGCTCTCCTTCCCTCCCCCATCTCTCTCATTCACCCTCTCATTCCCCTATTCTCCCTCTCTCTCCCTCATCCTCTCCACTCTCTATCCCTCTCACGCATCTCCCTAACTCTCATATCCTTCTCCTCTTCAATCACCATTTCTCTTTCCCTCCCCATTTCTTTCTCTCTCGCTCCCTCTCTCTCTCACACTCTAACCTCCATCCCCATCCACCGCCATCTCTCCTCCCTCTCCAATATCTCTCACTCACCCTCTCTCATCCCTCTCCCTCTCCCTCTTTCTCCCTCATCCGTGCCCCTCTTTATCCCTCTTGTACCTCTCCCTAACTCTCATCTTCCTCTCCCTCTTCAATCCCCATTTCTGTCTCCCTCCCACATTTCTCTCCATTCCTCCCTCTCCCTCTCCCTCTCCCATATCTCTGCCTCCCCATCTCTCTCTTCCTATGTCTCTATCCCTTTCTCCCTTTCTTTCCTTCCCTCCCTCTCTTTACCCCTCTCCCCCTCTCCCCCTCCTTCCTTTCCTCCCTCTCCCTCTTCTCATCCTTGTCCTCACCCCATCTCTCCCTCTATCCCTCACCCCTTCCCCCTCCCAATCACAAACTCTCCTTTCCCCCTCTCCCTCTCCCTCTCTCTCATATCTTCATGTATCTTTCTTTGACTCTCTCCTCCCCATCCGTTTTCTTCTCATCCCTCCATCTCTCTCCCTCCTATATATTTGTATCTACATCTCGCTCCCCCATCTCGTTCCTTCCTCCCTTTATCCCCTCATACATGCTTTGCATCTCTCTGCAACTCTCTCCCTACCTCTCTCCCTCTCCCATTTATCTCCATACGTGTCTCTCTCCCCCTCTTTTCCTCTTTTCCTTATTTCCCTCTCTCCCTCCTATTATCATCCCTTTATCTCCTTCCCCCTTTTCCCTCTCTCTCTCTCTCTCGCATCTCTCTTTTCCATCTCTCTCTTTGTACATGTATCTCCCTCTCTCCCCATCTCTCTCTTCACATCTTTCCCTCCCCATCTCTCTCCCTACATCTAGACCCTCCCTCTCTCTTCATCCCTCTCCCTCTCTCTCATTGCATCTCTCCCTCCAATACTCTTTCTCTCTACCTCCCTCTCACTCTCATTCCCCCGCTCTCTCTCTCCCTACATCTCTCATTACCCCATCTATCTCCCTACGGCCTCTCTCTCCATACATCTTTCACTTCTCCCTCCCTCTCCCTCTCCATCCTTTTGTCTGCTCTCTCCATGCCTCTTCCTTCCTCCATCAAGACTCTTTCTCACTCTCTACCTCCCTCTCCCTCTCATTCCCTTATCTCTCTCTCCTACATCTCTTATTCTGCCATCTATCTCCCTACGTCTCTCTCTCTCTCCCCACATCTCTCGCTTCTCCTCTACATGCCTTTCCCTCCCTCCATCAAGACTCTTTCTCGCCTCTACCTCCTTCTCCCTCGCATTCCCCTGTCTCTCTCCCTACATCTCTCTCTCCTCATCCCTCTATCTCCTCCTTTCATCTCTCCCTCACTTACCCTTGCTCTTCCTCCCTATGTTCCTCTCCTTCCAATTACATCCATACCTCCCCATGTCTTTCTCTTCGTATCTCTTTCCCATCTCTTTTTCCCTCACCATTTCCCTCCCTCACTCCCTATGTGTATGTCTCTCTCCTATCTTTTTCTCTCTCCCTCACGTTACATCCCCCTCCCTACACCTCTATCTCCATCTTCTCCCTCTCCCTCCATCTCACCCTTTCTCTCCCCTATCCCCTTCTACCTCCCCATTTCTCTCTCTCCCCCTCCCCCTCCCTCTCCCTCTCCCATCTCTCTCCCTTCCCCACCTCCATCCATCTCCATACTTCCCTCCTTGTCTCTCTCCCTCGGTCCCTATCCATCCCTCCTCCCTCTCACTTACCCTCGCGCTTCCTCCCTCTGTTCCCCTCCTTCCAATTACATCCATACCTCCATATGTTTTTTTCTCTGTATCTCTTTTTCCTCACCATTTCCCCCTCTTTATCTCTCCCTCCCTCAATATCTCTCATTCCTATTAGATCTCTCCTCCTATATGTGTATGTCTCTCTCTACATCTCTCTACCTATCTCTCGTCTCTCTCCCTCACATTTCACCCCCTCCCTACACCTCTATCTCCATATTCTACCTCTCCCTACATCTCAGCCTTTCTCTCCCCCATCCCCTTCTCACTCCCCCTCCTCCCCATCTCTCTACCTCCCCATCTTCATCCCTCTCCTTACTTCCCCCTCCATCCCTCCATGTCCCCATACTCTCTCTCTCTCTCTCCATGTGTCTCTCTACACCTCTCTCCCTCAAGTTTCATCCCCCTCCTTATGCCTCTTTCTCCATCTCTCTCCCTATATCTCTTTTTACGTCTTTTCCCTCTCCCTCCCTCTCACCCTCTCTCCCCCCATCCCTCCCTCCTCCCCATTTCTCTCTCTCCGCCTCCCCTCCCTCCCCATCTCTCTCCCTCTCCTTACTTCCCTCCCTTGTCTCTCTCCTTCATCCTTTCCATCCCTCCTCCCTCTCCTTACTTCCCCCTCTCCATCCCTCCATGTTCCCCTACTCTCTCTCTCGCCTCTCCATCCCCATCTCTCTCTCCCTCCAAATACACTATTATCTCTCCCTATCTCACTCTATCTCATACCTTATTTCCCTTGATACCTCTCTCCCTCCTGCTCTCTACTTCTCCACTCTATCCCTCTTTTCCTCTCGCTTGCCATATTTAATCTCTCTCATCATTTCTAGAAAATTCGCCTCCCTTCCATAAATATTACCCAATTCCAAACTCTCTCCTCCTCTTACACTCTATCCCTCCTCGCTACCTCTCCCCTTCCCTCTCTCTTGATCTCTATCTCCCCCTCTCGTCTCCAACTTCTCACCCTTTCTCTCATAAATATTAGCCAATTTCAAACTCTCTCTCTCGTCCATCCCTCCTCTCGATTCCCTCCCCCTCTCTCTAACTATTTATCTCCCCACTTTGTCCACCTAGATTCCAACTCATAATCCATAAATATTACCCAATTCCAAACTTTCCTCGCTCTTTGTCTCTCCCATGTCCCTGCCTTTCCCACCCCCATCACCAATCCTAATCCATAAATATCACCCAATTCCAATCTCTCTCTCTACTCTACCACTCTTTATTCGCCCTCTCCATTTCTAGATCAATCACCTCCTTTCCAACTCCTAATCTATAAATATTACCCAATTCCAAACACTCTTTCCTACACTCTTGTCTCCTTCCTTTTGCACTCCATCCCTAATTCTAATCCATGAATATCTCCCCATTCCAATATCTCTCACCTACTCTACCACTCGTTATCTGCCCTCTCCATTTCTAGATCAATCACCTCCTTTCCAACTCCTAATCTATAAATATTACCCAATTCCAAACACTCTTTCCTCCTCTACCACTCTTTGTCTCCCTCCCTTTCGCACCCCCATCCCCAATTCTAATCCATGAATATCACCCCATTCCAATCTCTCTCTCCTCTACCACTCTTTGTCTCCTCTCGCCATTTCTAGATCATCCACCTCCCTTCCAACTCCTAATCCATAAATATTCCCCAATTCCAAACACTCTCTCACTCTCCGTCCCTCCCTCCCTTTCCCACCCCACATCCCCAATTCTAATCCATAAATATCACCCTATTCCAATCTCTCTCTCCTCCTCTACCACTCTGTCTCCCCTCTCTAATTCTAGATCATCCACCTCCTTTCCAACTCCTAATCCACAAATATTACCCAATACCACACACTCTCTACCACCCTCTCTCCCCCCATTCCTCTCACGTTCTCTCTCCATCCTCCTTCCCCTACCTCTCTCTCTCTCTATTACTAAAAATTCTTGGAAAAATCTTATCAATTACACCTACTTTTCCACCATTTACTCCAACCACCTTCTAAAATAACAAACTAAATGGAAATATGCCTATATTGTTTACAATAACCATTATATTTGCTGAAAATTATTAAGAAAATACAAAAGTGTATTGAATCAAGTAATTTAATTTTTGGTTAAATTATTTGTTACAAATATGATTCCATATTACTCGTTTTTTCTTTTCATAACATAAAAAACAAGATTTGAAATTTAAATTAGACAAGAATATCGAAATATGAACATGACACAATCCTTCCACTTTTCTACCATTTATATTTATATCCTCTATAATCCTCCATATCTCATCATTTCTATCATTCCTTTTCACTTTTGTCTTCTCCTAAATCCACAATCCACAAATATTACCCAATTCCACACTCTCCCCCCCTCTCTCCCCCCCTTCCTCTTGCCTTCTCTCTCCATCCTCCTTCCCCTACCTCTTCTCTCTATTACTAAAAATTATTGGGAAAATCTTATCAATTACACCTACTTTTCCACCATTTACTCCAACCACCTTCTAAAATCACAAACTAAATGGAAATATGCCTATATTGTTTACAATAACTATTATATTTGCTGAAAATTATTAAGAAAATGCAAAAGTGTATTGAATCAAGTAATTTATTTTTTTGGTTAAATTATTTGTTACAAATATTATTCCATATTACTCATTTTTTCTTTTCATAACATAACAAACAAGATTAGAAATTTAAATTAGAGAAGCATATCAAAATACGAACATGACACAATCCATCCACTTTTCTACCATTTATATTTATATCCTCTATAATCCTCCATCTCTCATCATTTCTATCATTCCTTTTCACTTTTGTCTTCTCCTAAATCCAACCTCCACACGACCATCCCCCTTCATCCTTACATTCCAATGTACACCTACCATCATTCAATCCTCTCTCATCATTCATACATATAACATCTTCTCCTAAATCCAGTCTCCATACTTTCATCGTACCTCTACAATCCATCCACTTTTCTACCATCTATATTTGTCTCTAATAATATCATCATTCACTCTTTTTCATCATTTTTCCCTTTAATTTTCAATTTTACCTTACTTCAAACCTCCATATCCTCTATAATCCTCCCTTTTCATCCCCTATCACAACCTTTACTCCCTCGATCATTTATGTCATCCATTCTCACTTCTTTCTTCTCCCAAATCTAAACTCCACATGACCATCCCCCTCCATCCTTACATTCCAATGTCCACACTACCCTCATTTAATCCTCTCTCATCATTCATACATCTTCTCCCAAATCCAATCTCCATACTTTCATCATTCATACATCTACCAATCATCTCTCATAATTTTCATCTCCTTCCAATTTTTAGTTGACCTAACTCCATTCTTCAATATGGCTACCGTATTCCTCTTTGTCACTACATTCCAACATCCAAACTATTGTCATTCATCATCATTATTGTCTTTCATTTCCATCTTCACCTAAATCCAACCTCCACACCTAGTACCTTAACATTTCCATAATCTCTTTTTCATTTCCATATCCAACATCTAATCCATAGTCATACTTCTTAGTTCACCCAAATCCATTCTTCACTATGGTTACCATACTCCCTCTTTGTCACTAAACTCCAACATCCAAACTACTACCATTCATCATAAGTATTCTATCCATTTCATTTCCATCTTCACCTAAATCCAACCTCCACACATCCATCCTTCCTCTCCATCTTTACATTAGTACCTTCACATTTCCATAATTTTCATCTCCTTCCACTTCTTAGTTCTCCCAACTCCATTCTTCACTATGGCTATCATACTCCCTCTTTATCACTACACTCCAACATCCAAAATATTGTCTTACATCAACATTATTGTCTTTCATTTCCATCTTCACCTAAATCCAACCTCCACACCTTTTTCCTTACATTAGTATATTCAAATTTCCATAATATCTCTTTCACTTCCATATCCAACGTCCACTCACTAGTTATACTTCTTCACTCGCTATCATACTCCCTCTTTATCACTACATTCCAACATCAAAACTACTTTCATTCATCGTCATTATTGTCTTTCATTTCCATCTTCACCTAAATCCAACCTCCACACCTCCATCCCTACATTAGCACCTTCACATTTGAATAATCTCTCTTTCACTTCCATATGCAATGTCCACTCAATAGTCATGCTATCGTACTCCCTATTTGTCACTACATTCCAACATGCAAACTACTTTCATTCGTCATCATTATTGTCTTTCATTTCCATCTTCGCCTAAATCCAACCTCCACATGCTCCATCCCTACATTAGTACCTTCACATTTGCATAATCTCTCTTTCACTTCCATATCCAACATTCCAACATGCAAACTACTTTCATTCATCATCATTATTGTCTTTCATTTCCATCTTCACCTAAATCCAACCTCCACAACTCCATCCCTACATTAGTACCTTCACATTTCCATAATCTCTCTTTCACTTCCATATCCAACATCCACTCATCATTATTGTCTTTCATTTCCATCTTCACCTAAATCCAACCTTTCACACCTCCATCCCTACATTAGTACCTTCACATTTGCATAATCTCTCACTTCCATATGCAACATCCACTATAGCTATAGTACTCCTCTTAATCACTACATTCCAACATCCGAATTATTGTCCTATCATTCATAATTATTGTATCCATTTCATTTCCATCTTCACCTAAATCCAACCTTCACCCCTCCATCCTTCCTCTCCATCTTTACATTAGTAGCTTCACATTTCCTTAATCTCTCTCACTTCCATATCCAATGTCCTCTCTCATCATTTCAAGATCCTAATGTATAAATTTAACCCAATCCTAACCTTTGGTAACTTTTTCACTCACACTTATTTATATATAATCAATATCTTTCAATAATAATAATAATAAATTGCCTATAATCATAAACTACAATACTACGATTAAAAAATGAATAAATAAGTCATAAATTATTTTAAATAATTTTGAAATATTATTTTTAACTTCATTTCTTAATCTAAAAATAATATAAAAATTTAATAGAAATTATTAGAAAAATAAATAAATATTATAAATTATTACACATCATAGTTGTTTCTAAATTACACCATAGAAAATTAACTTAACTATGTCAATTGTTTTTATGACATAGAGAACAAAATAAAAAGTTAATTCGCTGAAACTTATTGGAAAAATATACAAATTTATCTTATTAAATTTAAGTTAGTTTTTAGTTAAATTCAATTTTTACAAATTTTTCACTCTATTTTTTCATAGCCTAAAAAAACTAGACCATCGAGATAGTAAAAATTAACTAAGAAAATAAAAAACATATCAAACAACATGATCCAATCAAATTTTCTACCATTTAAATTTGTCTCCAAATTTAAAATCAAAAGATTATAAAGAAAAACAATCAAAATTAATTAATAGAACTTGCACAATAAAATATGTCAACCACAAAATCAATTTTTTTCGCTGTATTTTTCATAGCCTAAAAACCTAGATAGTCAAATTATTAAAAATAATTAAAAAAATAAAAGACCATATCAAACAACTAACATTATCCAATCAAATTTTCTACCACTTAAATTTGCCTCCAAATATAAAATCAATAGATTATAAAGAAAAACAAACAAAATAAATTGATAGAACATACACAATAAAATATGTCAACCACAATCTACTCCACTTTTCTAAGATTTTTTTTAAATGGGAGATAGAATATTAAAGTTCATCCAATAGGTGTGCTATATTATTTTCTATTTCTTTTATAACCTAAAAACAAATTAAAAAATAAATTTGTTTTTTAATAAAATTTAATTTTTTTAAAATTATTTGTTACAAAACCTATACCATATTGTTTGTTTTTTCTTTTCAAACACAAAGTATCTACTTTTCAACCATGTAATTTTGTCTAAGATCACGAACTAAATTAATTATACACAATTATAAATACAAAATATAAAATAATCCAATCAAGTCAAACAAAGCTTGAAAATATATTAATAAAATTTACACAATATTAACTTGAAAATATATTAATAAAATTTATACCACATTGCTTTGAAAATAAATTAATAAAATATATCGATAATTACATAATCCATCGCATATTAATAAAATTTATACCACATCGATTTGAAAATAAATTACTAAAATTTACATTATAAAATATATCAATAATTACATAATCCATCGCATCCACCCATCTTTTTCTCAAACTTTTTCCACAAAATTATAAACCAAGAAACAATGAATAAATTAATAAATTATATACAATAAAACATGTCAACTAACATCTACATTTCCATTCTATTCATATTTACTCGAGAGTAAGTCCATACCCTCTTCAATTCCAACTATAGGTGTGCAACATGTTACTCACCCATGTTTATTGGTGAAATTATAAACTAGTATTGATTTTTCATTATTAACTACGTGATTTGTCATTTATGCACGAACTAAATGCTCGCCTTCTTTTCTGACTTCATTTTTGGTATCATTTTGTGTATAATGCAACTTGTGATTGCTACTAACATACTTAAATGTAAAATATGTCAAGACCTATAATTTGCAAGGTGTCGATTCCACTTATGTCATGTTTTGATTTAATCCCCTAACCCCTAAGTCATACCCTTTTTTAATCCCCATATGTTACCCCCACACCCTTATCAACCATGCCTACCTTTTCCATAATTTATTTTGGAACTTTTTAATATTAAATTATGATTCAACCATTTGTGCGTGTAGTATAATAAGTTCCCGAAGATTGTTGGTGTAATGATTTCATGGTACAATTACTTCCTAAAGATTGTTGGTGTAATGATTTCAGAGTACAATTACTTCCTAAAGATTGTTGGTGAAATGATTTCGAGTATAATTACTTTCTCAAATGAAATATTAAAACTCCATTAAAACTACTACACTTGAAGTTGCTTCTAAAAACTACTATATTTTGATATTCTCAAAACAAAATCGCAAATTAAATTTAAAAAGTAATTATTTCATAATCGGGGTTTACACTTACATTTTTCACCGTATTTTAAATATTAATATTTGTATGTTATTTTATGGTTTGTTTTTATTGGTGTATTGGGATTAGAAAAGTCATTTGAAATTTAATATTTTTTTAATAGAAGATACTCTTTCTTTTATTTTCTAGGTAGATACAAATAAAATGAATAAAGATCCCCACTTAGAATTAGAAATCGAAACGATAGTTCAAAAGAATTAAAACATATTATAATGGTTCATTGACTAAACTCACAACTCTATTTTATATTATGTGAATTTTTAGAGTTTGTATTAGTGTGAGATATTGAGATATTTGTAATATTTATATACTTGGTTTAGACTTGGTATCAAAGTTGGTTCTCTGTTTCACGAGTAAAGGATTCTCGATTATAATGAGATATTATAATAAAATTTGCAAGTTTCTATCTGAGTTTCTGTTTCGAAGATCTATTCCATGTTCTTCTTTATTTCATCTGTGAATCAAGTTCATACCTCATTATTCAGGCAAAGAGGCGGGCCTCCCATCTTGTAAGTCGTCGTGGATGTGCGTAGTTTTAGGTTGAAGGTCGATACCATAAGCCTTGCAGAAGAGTTGCTTGGTAGTACCAGCTATGGAATTTGAAGATCGTGCTAGTCTTTCTGGTGGAGATTTAGATCAAGATCTTGTAAGTTTATCTGACGTATTTCCTGTTAATTCTGCTATTGATGTTCAGCAAGAATCAGATCCTTTACCGGCATGGAAATTGCCTAAGATCCCTTACAATCAAGTATATGATAAGTTGACTACATTTCATCTTATTGCTGCTACTACGTTAAAAACTAGAGAGTCTGTTATTCAAGTTTCTCAGACATCTTCTCATGAGTATGATATTCCCTTAATAGATCCTGCTGATATTCAGTCTTTAAAAAGTAAAAACCTTTAAGTTTTCCCATATAGGTTGTGTCCAAATAGGTATTACTCCTTTGTTCCGTCGAGGTCTTAATGCCTCTGTCTTATGTTGTCTTATGGATTTAAGATTTGAAAGTTTTAAAGATTCATTGTTAGTTGCTATTCAAACCAGTCTACACAATGGCCCTATTTCTTTTGAAGTATATCCAAACTATCCTGTCAGTTTGCAAAAAGAAGACTTGCTTAAACAAGTCCTATGCTTACATCTTGCCACTACTGGTCTGCATATGAAGCCTGGTGCTTGTCCACTTGCTATCCACTATAAAATCATTTATAGGCTTGTCAATACCATTCATACAGCTGTTAAACATGGTATTTCCAAAGGCAGTATGATGGTGAGTCATGCCGCTTTGAAAGTCAAAAGATTGAACTCGAGCTGATCTCTTGGTCGCAAATCAAAGTCCCCAAGGAATGGAATCACAAAAAGTTTCTTGAAAAGAATCAGCCCAAGTTGGAAAATGCCACTGCAGTTAATGAATCAAAGTCTAATGTTACTTTATCATTTAGATCTAAAAGTTCTTTATCTAATTTTCCTAGATCTAGTTTATTCAAATCTGATTAGTTCTGTCTTCTCATTGGGAGAACCCTCAAGAAAATATGTAAAAGAACAAACATATATGTAGCCATAATAGCTCTAGTTCATGACCCAAATACTGACTATTTATGGTGTAAAGACTGTGAACAACTTATTAAGTAGAAATATGTTCCTTCTAATGGTCCAACCATTAGCATGGCCTCCAAAGCATCTCATGTTTCCTCCTCATTTTCATCCCTTCACAGTACAGAAGTCTTGTCCCTAGATGAGTCCCAAAAAGTTGTGTTTTGGTATCAAAGATCTGTTGACAGGCATATAGATCCGTCTGAGTCCTCTAAAATGCTAAACTGGACTAACAAGGCTGTCAAAAATGTCCATGATAGACTACAGTCTCAAGAGTCTATTCTGACTGAAATGGAGAAAACTCTAAAAGCTATTAAATTGCATCAAAAAGGAGATGTTACTTCTGTTATTAGGTTGTTGAATACTAAGATAGATGATGTCAGTACATATGTGAGAAAAGTAGATAAGAATGTTGAAAATACTTCTGCATATGTGTCTACATGTCCTGATATACCCAAGGTTGTAACCAAAAATGTTGTAGATATTGTTCAACCTCTTATTGTCCATACTGATGATATCAAAAAGATATTTCTTCCAAATTAGGAACAACCCATAAACTTGTCTAAAATGGTCTACATCAATTAAATGAGTCCACTGTTGAGATAGGTCACAAGGTTGATTTTGTACATGAAGTTGTTAATCCTATACCTGTCATGGTTCCTCAAATAGAGAAAATTTTAGAAAATACCAAGAAGCCCGAAGAAATAGAACAGATTAGTCACAAAAATATCCTAGAACAAGGTTGCAGAACTTTCAGAACTTCTACTCAACATACACCTATTCTCACAAAACATAGTCCACTATTCCTCTTAGATAAAAATGATGCTATTAAGGATCAATTAGCATGGTAAAAATCATGCCTAAAGAAGCCAAGAACATGTTCTTAGGAGAATCATCTACCGTATCGGCCGAGCTACTGCATACTACTGCAAGAACTCAGACATTACAACCTAACTGGTATAAGTTAGATTGTCATTCTATTGCCCAAGTAAAAGAGATGATTCATGGAATGATCGGTTGGTCAAATTCTCGCCTTCTCTATAGAAAAGATCCGCATCAGATTGCTAAAATGCTAGCTAATGGTTTTGTTGGAATAGTTAGAGAATGGTGGGATGCTCACCCACACAAAGAAGATATTTTAAGTGGAGGATACTCTGCTTTGACTGCTGCTCTAATCAAAGAATTCATTGGTACTTGTAGATAGTGATAAACTTAAGAATACTTCTTTATTCTTAAGAGCAAGATTATGTGATATGAGTAGAATTAAAGAGTACCAATGCTATATGCAAAAGTTGTATTATAATTCTGGCAACATCAATCATCCTACAATGAGAATCAGATACATAGAATCTTTTCCTGCTTATTTTGCTACAAAATACAAAAGGCTATACATGGAAAAATTCTTGAAGAATTAAGCCTTGGAGCTATAAATCAAATAATTGATGAAACAAATGCTCGACTTTATCAAGAGAAAAAGGACCGCAAAGATGCAAGGCCCAAAAAGCCTTAGGTGCCGATTCGCTAGACGATCGATGTTGACCCTTTTGGTTGCAAATCCCCACATTCTTCTCACAAAAAGAAGGTATGTCATGATTGCTCATCTTTTTCAAAAGGGAAGGGTCAGGGTAAATATAGAAAATACAGAACTTTAAGAAAAGAAATAAAGATTCTTTTGAAAGTAAAAACCCATATAGAAAATCATACTTCAGAAAAAATAAGTATATGGCTAAAAAGAAAAAAATTATTCCTACATGTTTTATCTGCAAAGGGAAGCACTATGCAAATGAGTGCCCACAAAAGGAAATAGATAAAGGAAAAGCTAAAATAAATACTCTTGTTGCTAAGGACATTACAGATAAAGAGTATTGTTTAATTAGTGATTCTGATAATTATTCTTTAGACATTTCTTATAATTCTTCTAATGAAAAATTCCAGTAAATGTTATTCAAGACTCAAATACTTGATTCAGTAGGTATGATACTTTGCCATCATTTTTAAATATGATTGCAAGTTTTCCACGTCCAATGATGCAAGTATCTTCATAAATTCTTCTCAAGCAATTGGAGTTAAGACAGAGCGAGCGAGTTTGAAGAGTGTCCCCCTTGGGACACTGTAGAGAAAATATTTCTGTCACAAAAGGTCAGAGAATTAGAAAGAAAATATTCTCAACAATTAAGATCTGAATAAGAGTTCAGAGAAAGAAAAGAAGAAGAAGAAGAAGACAAAAAAATGGTATTCTTAGGAAAGATCATTAGTCCCTTCAAGGCCTCCATTACAAGGATGTGTCCAACAGAGACAGACTCCTTACAGAGGAAGAGGTCGTGGAAGAGGTGGAAGATATTCTCCTCCAAGGAGAAGTTTCCCATTCTTATTTCCTGAAGAAAATCCAGAAGAAGAGTTTTAGGTACCTACTACTCCTAGTACTGATGTTATGATTCCTACTCCTGAAACTATGAAAATATGGAGAAGAAACGGGACAAAGTTTCTTCAGAAAGTCATTGCAAAAGCGACCAATGAATACAAGCGTCTTTTTAAAGAAGAAAACAGAAATAAGAAAGAAGTTGAAGGCGAAGAAGATTTTGAAGAAGCCTACCAACAGATTCTACATCAAGACACAGAAGCATCAGTCTCAGTTGAAGAACCCAACACTGAGGTATGTACAATAAAAGGAGCCCAAAATCCTTTTATTTCAATCACATTTTGCATTCCCAACATCAAGCCATATTCCATTGATGTTATGATTGATACTGGAGCTGATATTAGTTTTCTAAGATCCAGGCTATACCTCCTGACTGTTGGATTGAGACATATCTCAAAATAAATTTTGATAAAAAAGAAGTCATTTCTAGGTTTATAGCCTATGTCCCTATTAGAATTGAAGGTTATGAGAGAACGTTACAGTTCTATCAACATGATATGCTCTCATATGACTGTCTAATAGGAGTCGATGCCTTACATGAATGTGGTAATTTTAGCCTCAATAAGGATTTTATATCCTTATTCAATCCAGATGTTCAAATTCCAAAGAAAGAACAATTATAGAGGTTTTGGGATGTGTTAATTATGTTGCTGGTTTTTACAAAGATATAGTTGCTGATAGAATTCTTCTCAATAAGAGATTGAAGAAGAATGCACCTGCCTAGTCTGATGAGATGACTCAGGCTGTTAAAAGAATAAAGAAACAAGTTTTGAATCTTCCTGCTATGTCCTTGCCTGGTCAAGGATTAAAGATAATTGAAACAGATGCCAGTGAGCATTATTGGGGAGTTGTCTTAAAAGAAAAAATAGACAATGATAAAGAGAAAATTTGCAGGTATGCATCTGGTTCTTTCCAAGGTTCTAGAATTAAAATACCATTCTACTCATAAGGAGATTTTAGCTGCTAAGAAAGCCATCAAAGCTTTCTTGTTTTTCATTCAGAATGAACACTTCATTCTTCACTCGACTGAAAGATTTTAAAGTCGATTGGGTAATCGTGACCCTGCAAATAAAACTACTTTTAATAGGTTGCAGCATTGGGGCATGTAGTTCAACAATTTCAGCTTTGAAGTCAAACACATTAAAGGAAAAGAAAATTCTCTTGCTGATATAGCCAGTAGAGAACTGAATCAATTAAAGAAAGTGAATATTACTTAGGTGTCACATGTAGTGCCCACACTTTTTATAGCTCAGTAGCTTTTTGTTTCTTTTCTCATAGACATGGTTTGACAGTGATTGGTTATATCTTGGACATTATATTTAGATATTTGATCTTATTAGACAGGTGTGGACATTTAGGCGTATAGCGCCAACTTAGCTTAATTTCTATATTGTCGCATTTTCTTGTTATGTCATGGAAACTAATGAATATGATGATGTGTTTGGAACCTAATTACATTGATGGATAGTTGTTGCATGGTGGGATTATATGTCACTTTATCATCTTGTCTAACTTTTGGAATATGGAATATAATTGTGCACGTTGTCGCATCTTGATTTCAGTAGGATGTTAGGTTAGTTTAGAATGCATTAATATCTTACTATGTCATTGAATTATATCAGACGGATAGGTGCGGTTAATAAGAGAACGTGGGACTCAGGCCAACTACACAATCTTGCACAAGCAGCCTAAGGGCTGAGCCCTAGCCATGTTCTTTGTGTGAAGCCTTAGTATAGGAGATTATTAATTTTGGGCACTATGAGTGACCCCAATGTATGTAAAGTATTGTGCTTTGAATTATTAATTTTTGTTTAGGGTTGCTAGTAAAGTTGTAAACTTGCTTTGGGAGTTAATAATCCCACTTTCTTTTAAATTGTTGATTTTGTTTAATGTGTCACTTAATCACAAGGGTTTAGGGTCACATGTGAGACCCTTGGGTGGTCCCCACACCCTCTACCCTTGTGCCAAAATGCAAAACCCGAAATTGGGTTATTTTGGGCATTTTTGGGGACCCCTTTGTAGCTTGGGAGTCCCCCTAACACAAAAATGAGCCCTTGGACCCTACCTAATGGGTAGGGGGGCTTATTTTCAAGGCTAGAGGGAGTTTTCCCTCCCTTTTTACCTCTTGTTTAGTCACATCCATGTAAGGGATGTGGATTTGTGTGTTTATCAAAAGTTCCACTTATTTTGTCTTGCTTACATTTAAGGGAATTTGGGAGAAGAGGGCAAAAAGATAATTTTACCCTTTCTCTCTTTTGTTTTGGCATCTTTGACCTTGATGAGGGAGAGGGGTGACACATGTCACCCCCTCATTTGTGAGGATGCTTGCTTGCTCCTCTTCAAATTCCCATTCATGGGAAAAGAGAGGGACTTTTCTTGAGAATTTCTTGCTTGGATGCTTGGGTGATTTGGAGCTTGTGATTTGCTTGGAGTCAAGAGTGGAAAAACTTGAAGTTGGAAAGCTTTTTGGAGAGCTTTCCTTGAGGTAGGCTCTCATGTCTTTTGTTGTGTTGTTGCCTTTTTAGTTGCTAGATTGGTTGCTTAAAATTGTTATTTGTTGTATGTGGATTTTGGTTGCTTGCTTGTTTTCTTTAACTCCCTCCATCATATGGCATGATGGAGTTTTGGAGTGTGGGGAAGAGAGGGAATTTTCCCTCTCAATCCTCAAGGCTTGATGGACAAGCCTTGTAGGGTCTTATATTTTTTCCCCTCAAATGGTTGAGGTGGGGAAGTTGATTCATTTGGCTTGAATATCCTTCCCCATTCTTGGTAAGGAAACCCCTTTGAGGTTTGAAAATCCTTCCAAGAAGGACTTGGAGAAAGGGTGGAGGAATAAGGAGGGTGTTGAGTGAATTTAGGAGCAATAAGGAGGGCATGGAGATTTTTACTTTGTGCAAGCAATTTGATATATATCTTTGGAGAACTTTCTCCTCTCTTCCCCACTTTTGAGGAAGAACATGGGTTTTCCTCCTTGTAAATTTTGGAGTCTTGTTTGTGTTTGTCTTATTTTTTTTTTTGCTTGTATCATTGTTGTTTCACCTCTTCTTGTGCATGATGTGGTTGTTGTCCTCTTTCCCATGGGCTTGGGGGAGGCTAGCATGCATCCCAACCTTGGGAAAGGCATGTGATGATGCCTATGGTTGGGTGGCAAACAAGCTCCTTCTCCTTGTTGGATCTCTTGAAGGCATGAAGGATGGATCTCAAGCTTGAAATCTCTTGTCTTCTTGGTGCTCATTGTCTCCTTCATTTTGTTGGCATTCCTCTCTTTGGACTCTAAACTATGGCTATTTGAAGAGTGTGCTTTTTGTTTGTAAAGCATCCTCCTTGTAAGATTGGAAGTCCTTGTATTTGAAGACTTTCTTCCAACCTTGGAAAGAAATTTTGTTGGATTGTTGCTTTGTATATTTAGCATGCTTGTATGAAGTATTGAGATTATTGAGGGGTTGTGCTAAAGGAAGAATTGTAAGATGATGTATTCCTCCAAATATATCTAATAGAAGTATTCTTGTTACATCTCTTAATCATGCAATGTCTTGGGATTTTATTTGGGCAAAAAAAAAAAAGTTGGTTATCCGAAATGAAAATATTTGCATTGAGCATTATGTTTCCTCTTGTAGTTTTCTCTTTTATACATATTGGCAAATGAAGAAAGGTAGATTTCTTTTGTTCCCTTGTACAGTCAAGATATTTACTTTCTTTTTGTATTCTTTTAAAAAATAAAAAAAATAAAGTAAATGAATAAATAGAAAGGAAAATTGCTATACCTCTTAACTGGTTGTTTTGTGGGTATATGCCTAGTATGTATAACTAGGTTGCTTCTAAATTATTTAATATACATTTTCATGTATTTCATATTGTCAATAAAATGCTGCTAAATTATTTAATATGCATGTTCTTGTATTTTTTTATATCATCAATAAAATGATTGATATTGATATATATATATATAAATCAAATATATATTAAAAAAAAATTGATTTGGGGAGGGTCGGGCCCCTCCCTGATCGTCCCCATCCCTTTCACTATCCCGGGGCGCCCCCACAAACCTTCCCTCCAGCGCGCCGCGGCGCGCCGCCTCCCTCCTGTCACCTCCGGACGCCATGGCTACCACAACTGCCTTCCCACGACCTCCCTTCACACCTACGACCTCCCCTGCCGCCTCCTTCCTTATCGGCGCCCTTCTCCTCTAACCTCCCGCTTTGCACTCTGCAGTGTCTTCCCTCCAACTCGTCCTGCACTGCTGTTCTCCCTCACGTCCACCTCCACAGGTCCCAAATACGAATTCCTACAAATAAACCCCCAAAATGAAAATGTTAGAGTAAAGTGGTAAGAGTAGAGGAAATGATTAATATATGAAGAAGAAAGATTTCAAAAGAAAATATTAAACAAGACTTTTTAGGTTTTCATTTCAATAAATAGATCTAGGGTGGATTCTTTTCATCCTAGGCCCATAAAGTATTTTAGATGGCTTGCTCCATTTGTTTTTGTTTTTAATTAACTTGTGAGAGAATACTACAAATCCCTCCTTTTATTGTAAATACATACATATATACATACATATATATATATATATATAATATATATATATATATATATATATATATATAATGGGGTACTTTAACCACGTTAATCTGATGTTTTCCTTCGGGGCATAAGTAAGTTATAATAATAAATAAATAGGTTTTTATGGTGCCAAGGGATTACTATAAATGATGATCAAGTTGAGTGATGTGAAAACACAAAATTGCCGTTTATCCCTAATTAAATCTTTTACCTTAGGATTATTCAAATCTTGTTATCATAACGAGTGAGATCAACCCGTATTGAAATATCATGACTCGTATTAAAACAATGTGGTCCTCATTTATCTTCCTCTCATGGTAAAAGATTACAATACTATATATTTATAAACGAAAGTGATATGAATAATTATTTAAATGTATAAAAGCATTACTCTGGCTTGGTCCCCACCCACATCAAAGCTACCTCTGGAAGGAACTCAAATAAGTTTGGGTTTTCTTTTGACGTAGGCATATACATATACATTTGAAATCTTGGTAAAGCTTTGGTTGCGAAGCGAAATAAACCCAACTAGCCTTAAACGCATCAACCTCTAATTGAGGTTCGAGTAATAATATTTCGTCTCTTATAAGAAAATGTAATTGTTTTAAATATTTAATCGTGTTTCTTTTTTTTAAAACTAAGCTTCACCATAAAAGTAAACTTTAAAAAAAAATTACCTGAAATTTTAGTCCGTTTGGTGCATTTTTCGGTGTCCCAGATGGGGCATTACATCACATGAAATTGTTGAATGCATATGGAATCTTTATGCTACATGTCAGAATTATCTAGAATCACTCAAAAGAAATGATAATGAGATGTCTTATGAAGCTCAACATTTGTTTCTCTCTCGGGGAATTATTTCGCCCTCCTATCAAACTACGGAGAGGTAGCATGCAGATTTATTGATCCAGAAATTCCAACAACAGAGTTCCACTCCAAATAAGATCTAATAATATTCTACGCTTTACAATGGTAGTGGAGACACTCAAGATATGTAGAGCCACTGCTGATGATATTCCTATTGAAGGGCGACGGTTAAGGCAATTGGTCCCTAGACCTAATACTCTCTGGAGATTTAAATTTTCCAGACTTTGGCCTGAAGGACATCCTCTGAAAAATGATGCATGGAACCGACCCAGTATTCCTGGAGATAGGCAGTATATCGCAAATCACTTTAAGTATTTTCTTTCTAAATTTCTGCCTACAAAGCTTTCTAACAGTCCATTGTTGAATATAGATCCTGACACTGTTAGAAATATTTTGATAAATTGTAAAATTCCTTGGTATGTAAAGTTTGCTATTATGTTAGGACTAATCCTGAACAAGGACATCATGCTCATCCTAATGGACAACTTTGGAGAAAGATCTTCCTCCATCACACAATGAATGTGCAACCTCCTGCACCTGGTCAATTCCTAAGGATTCCTGACCACTATCTTTTTCCGACAAGAAGACACCTCAATCGAGATATTGATGGAACTGCATCCATATCCAAATTATGGTATGAAAGGAATACCCGTGATATCTACTTTGTGGAAAGACAAGAGTGGGAAGAATCTTCCAGCTCATCTGATGATGATGATGGTCCCAGTGTCCTCTATAGTCCATAAAAGCTATGATGGCAGGCTTGTTGCCATCTTTAAATAAAGTTAGATATGACTCTGTTTTAAGTCATGTCGAAAGCATGGTGGACCTCCCCACTTACTAAAGGCGTTAAATTGAGTGGCGTGTACTCAATTATCTTTTCCTACTTTTCCTTAGTGGGAATCTTCTTGTTCACCTAGGTTACCGGTTTCGGTCTTTAGGTTGCCCTTTGATCCGGTGAAAAGCCTCTCGCATTCCTATATAAAGGCATGTTGAGACTCATTCACTACATCGGAGAATTGAGAGTTATTAGTAATAGAGTCTAAGCTTAAGAATTCAACTTGTTGTGAATTTTTAGAGTTTGTATTAGCGTGAGATATTGAGATATTTGTAACTAAACCAAGTATATAAATATTACAAATATCTCAATATCTCACACTAATACAAACTCTAAAAATTCACAACAGACTGAATTATTAAGCTTAGACTCTATTACTAATAGCTCTCAATTCTCCGATGTAGTGAATGAGTCTCAACATGCCTTTATATAGGAATGCGAGAGGCTTTTCACTGGATCAAAGGGCAACCTAGAGACCGGTAACCGGTAACCTAGGTGAACAAGAAGATTCCCACTAAGGAAAAGTAGGAAAAGATAATTGAGTACACGCCACTCAATTTAACGCCTTTAGTAAGTGGGGAGGTCCACCATGCTTTCAACATGACTTAAAGCGAGTCATATCTAACTTTATTTAAAGATGACAACAAGCCTGCCATCATAGCTTTTATGGACTATAAAGGACACTGGGACCATCATCATCGTCAGATGAGTTGGAAGATTCTTCCCACTCTTGTCTTTCTGCGAAGTAGATATCACGGGTATTCCTTTCATACCATAATCTGGATATGGATGCGCCCATAAGAAGCACGATTGAGGTGTCTTCTTGTTGGAAAAAATAATGGTCAGGAATCCTTAGGAATTGACCAGGTGCAGGAGGTTGCACATTCATTGTGTGATAGAGGAATATCTTTCTCCAAAGTTGTCCATTAGGATGAGCATGATGTCCTTATTCAGGATTAGTCCTAACATAATAACAAACTTTTACATACCAAGGGATTTTACAATTTATCAAAATATTTTTAACAATGTCAGGATCTATATTCAACAATGGACTATTAGAAAGTTTTGTAGGTAGAAATTTAGAAAGAAAATACTTGAAGTGATTTGCGATATACTTACCTATCTCCAGAATACTGGGTTGGTTCCATGCATCGTTTTTAGAGGATGTCCTTCAAGCCAAAGTCTAGAAAATTCAAATCTCCAGAGAGTATTAGGTCTAGGGACCAATTGCCTTAACCGTCGCCCTTCAACAGGAATATCATTAGCAGGTGGCTCTACATATCTTGAGTGTCTCCACTGCCATTGTAAAGTGCAGAATACTATTGGATCTTGTCTGGAGTGGAACTCTGTTGTTGGAATTTCTGGATCAACAAATCTGCATGCTACCTCTGTAGTTTGATAAGGAGAAATTGAAATAATTCCCGAGAGAGAAGCAAATGTTGAGCTTCATAAGACATCTCATTATCATTTCTTTTGAGTGATTCCAGATAATTCTGACAGGTAGAAGTATTCTAGATGCATTCAACAAATTCATGTGACACCTGAGTAATATTCACTTTCTTTGATTGATTCAGTTCTCTGCTGGCAAAATCAGCAAGAGAATTTTCTTTTCCTTTAATGTGTTTGACTTCAAAGCTGAAATTGTCGAACCACATGCCCCAACGCTGCAACCTATTAAAAGCAGTTTTATTTGCAGGGTCACCATTACCCAATCTGGCTTTAAAATCTTTCAGTCGGAGCGAAGAATGAAGTGTTCATTCTGAATGAAAAACAAGAAAGCTTTGATGGCTTTCTTAGCAGCTAAAATCTCCTTATGAGTAGAATGATATTTTAGTTCTGAACCTTGGAAAGAACCAGATGCATACCTGCAAATTTTCTCTTTATTATTGTCTATTTTTTCTTTTAAGATAGCTCCCAAGAATGCTCACTGGCATCTGTTTCAATTATCTTTAATCCTTGACCAGGAAAGGACATAGCAGGAAGATGCAAAACTTGTTTCTTTATTCTCTTGACGGCTGAGTCATCTCATCGAGACCAGCGCAAGTGCATTCTTCTTCAATTTTTATTGAGAATAATTCTATCAGCAGCTATATCTTTGTAAAAACTAACAACATAATTAACACATCCCAAAAACCTCTGTAATTGTTCTTTCTCTGGAATTTGGTCTGGGAATTCTGAATTTTGGACACAATGTGACCTTGCATCTCTATAGATCCATCTTTGATCTTAATCCCTAAAAAATTCATTTCATCCTTGAAAATTTCCATTTTAGTAGGAGACAAACACAAACCATTCTGATAGACTGTCTCATAAAATTTTTCAAGGTGATCTATATGATCTTTTGGTGACTTGGAGAAGATTAGTATATCATCAATATATACTATCAGAAATTCAGATAACTCACCAAATATTGAATCCATTTTCTTCTGGAAGATGGAAGGTGCAGTTTTCAAACCAAAAGGAAGGACTTTCCATTCATACTGTCCTCCTGGTACAACAAATGTTGTCTTGAATGTGTCTTCAGGCTTTAGAAAGATCTACCAAAAACCACTTTTCAAATCAAATTTACTATATACTTTAGAACCTTTGATTCGGGCTAACAGATCATCTTTGGCAGGGATTGGATGTTGGACTGCTGTGACAAACTTATTCAAAGGCTTATAATCCACAACAAGCCTTTTCTTCTATCTAATCTGCTCACTTCTTTTATTTACATAAAATGCAGCACAAGCCCAAGGAGAGTTAGATTCTTTTATAAATCCTCCTTGAAGTAATTTCTTTATCTCTTCTTGGCACTCTTTCCTTTCAGAGGGAATCATTCCCCTGTGATGAGCTTTAAATTTAGGAATGACCTCATTCCCTTTATCATCTTTTACAAGCTGCAGGAGTCAAGTGAACAAACATGCTTTCTTCTAGCTATGAAAGCATGAGGATTGTCAGAACAAAGATTATTTTTAATCTTTGTTATAATATCATCTATATTACTTTTACACAGAGCTATTGACTTATGAATCCATTCATGGTTGGATTCTTTCCTAGACTCTGGTAGAGGAATAATAGTCTTAAATGAGTACTTTCTTGGAATTTGAACATTTGGATTGAATAAGGATATAAAATCCTTATTGAGGCTAAAAGTACCACATTCTTATAAGGCATCAACTCCTATTAGACAATCATATATCATGTTGATAGAAGCGTAACGTTCTCTCATAACCTTCATTCTAATAGGGACATAGGTGTAGTAACCTAGAGATGACTTCTTTTTTATCAAAATTGATTTTAAGATATGTCTCAGTCCAACAATTAGGAGGTATAGCCTACGGATCTTAGCAAACTAATATCAGCTCCAGTATCAATCATAGCATCAATGGAATATGGCTTGATATTGGGAATGCAAAATGTGATTGAAATAAAAGGATTTTGGGCTCCTTTTATTGTACATACCTCAGTGTTGGGTTCTTCAACTGAGACTGATGCTTCTGCGTCTTGATGCAGAATCTGCTGGTAGGCTTCTTCAAAATCTTCTTCGCCTTCAGCTTCTTTCTTGTCTCTGTTTTCTTCTTCAAGAAGACGCTTGTATTCATTGGTAGCTTTTGCAATGACTTTCTGAAGAAACTCTATCTGTTTCTTCTCCATATTTTCATAGTTTCAGGAGTAGGAATCATAACATCAGTACTAGGAGTAGTAGGTACCTGAAACTCTTCTTCTGGATTTTCTTCAGGAAATAAGAATGGGAAACTTCTCCTTGGAGGAGAATATCTTCCACCTCTTCCACGACCTCTTCCTCTGTAAGGAGTCTGTCTCTGCTCGGACACGTCCTTGTAATGGAGGCCTTGAAGGGACTGATGATCTTTCCTGAGAATACCATTTTTGTTTCTCTTCTTCTTCTTCTTCTTCTTCTTCTTCTTCTTCTTTTCTAAACTCTTGTTCAGATCTTAATTGCTGAGAATATTTTCTTTCTAATTCTCTGACCTTTTGTGACAGAAATATTTTCTTTGCAGTGTCCCAAGGGGGACAGTCTTCAAACTCACTCTGTCTTAACTCCAATTGCTTGAGAAGAATTTCAGAAGATACTTGCATCATTGGATGAGGAAAACTTGCAATCATATTTACAAATGATGGCAAAGTATCATATCCTGAATCAGTACTGTCTGAATTAATATCTGAATGTTGAATAGCATTTACTTGGAATTCTTCATTAGAAGAATTATAAGAAATATCTGAAGAATAATTATCAGAATCACTAATTAAACAATACTCTTTATCTGTAATGCCCTTAGCAACAAGAGTATTTATCTTAGCTTTTCCTTTATCTGTTTCTCTTTTGTGGGCACTCATTTGCATAGTGCTTCCCTTTGCAGATAAAACATGTAGGAATAAACTTTTTCTTTTTACCCATATACTTTTTTTTCTTAAAGTATGATTTTCTATATGGGCTTTTACTTTCAAAAGAATCTTTATTTCTTTTCTTGAACTTGTTGTATTTTCTATATTTACCTTGACCCTTCCCTTTTGAAAAAGATGAGCAATCATGACATACCTTCTTTTTGTGAGAAGAATGTGGGATTGGCAACCAAAAGGGTCAACATCGATCATCTGGCAAAATTTAGTACCTAAGGATTTTTGGCCTTAACTGCATCTTTGTGGTCATTTTCTCTTGACAAATTCGAGCATTTGTTTCATCAATTATTTGATTTATAGCTCCAAGGCTTAATTCTTCAGAAGTTTTCCATGCATAGCCTTTTTTGTATTCTGTAGAAAAATAAGCAGGAAAAGATTCTATATATCTGATTCTCATTGTAGGATCATTGATGTTGCCAGAATTATAATACAACTTTTGCATATAGCATTGGTACTCTTTAATTCTACTCATATCACATAATCTTGCTCTTAAGAATAAAGAAGTATTCTTAAGTTTATCACTATCTACAGTACCAATGAATTCTTTGATTAGAGCAACAGTAATGCAGAGTATCCTCCACTTAAAATATCTTTTTGATGTGGGTGAGCATCCCACCATTCTCTAACTATTCCAACAAAACCATTAGCTAGCATTGCAACAATCTGATGCGGATCTTTTCTATAGAGAAGTAACTAAGAATTTGACCAACCGATCATTCCATGAATCATCTCTTTTACTTGGGCAATAGAATGACAATCTAACTTATACCAGTTAGGCTGTAATGTCTGAGTTCTTGCAGTAGTATGCAGTGGCTCAGCTGATGCGGTAGATGATTCTCCTAAGAACATGCTCTCGGCTTCTTCAGGCATGATTTTTACCATGCTAATTGATCCTTTACTAGCATCCTTTTTATCTGAGAGGAATAGTGGACTATGTTTTGACAAAACAACTTTATGTTGAGAAGAAGTTCTGAAAGTTCGTAACCTCGTTCCAAGATACTTTTTGTGACCAATCTGGTTCTATTTCTTCGGGCTTCTTGGTATTTTCTAAAATTTGCTCTATTTGAGGAACCATGACAGGTATAGGATTAACAGCTTCATGTACAAGATCAACCTTGTGACCTATATCAACAGTGGACTCATTTAATTGATGTAGACTACTTTGGACAAGTTTATGGGTTGTTCCTAATTTGGAAGAAATATCTTTTTTGATATCATCAGTATGGACAATAAGAGGTTGAACAATATCTACAACATTTCTAGTTACAACCTTGGGTATGTCAGGACATGTAGACACATATGCAGAAGTATTTTCAACATTCTTATCTACTTTTCTCACATATGTATTGACATCATCTATCTTAGTATTCAACAGCTTAATAACAGAAGTAACATCTCCTTTTTGATGTAATTCAATAGCTTTTAGTGTTTTCTCCATTTCGGCAAATAGACTCTTGAGATTGAAGTCTATCATGGACATTTTTGACAGCCTTGTTAGTCCAGTTTAGCATTTTAGAGGACTCGAGACGGATCTATGTGCTGTCAACAGATCTTTGATACCAAAACACAACTTTTTGGGACTCATCTGGGACAAGACTTATGTACTGTCAAGGGACAGAAATGAGGAGGAAACATGAGATGCTCTTGAGGCCATACTAATGGTTGGACCATTAGAGGGAACATATTTCTGCTTAATAAGTTGTTCACAATCTTTACACCACAAATAATCAGTATTTGGGTCATGAACTAGACTGTTATGGCTACATATATATGTTTGTTCTTTTACAGATTTTCTCGAGGGTTCTCCCAATGAGAAGACAAACGAATCAGATCTGAATGAACTAGATCTAGGCAAAATTAGATAAAGAACTTTTAGATCTAAATGATAAAGTAACATTAGACTTTGATTCATTAACTGCAGTGGCATTTTCCAACTTGGGCTGACTTTTATCAAGAAACTTTTTTGACAGAGTCCATTCCTTGGGGACTTTGATTTGCGACCAAGAGATCAGCTCAGGTTCAATCTTTTGACTTTCCAAACTGGCATGACTCACCACACTACTGCCTTTGGAAATACCATGTTTAACAACTAGGATGCATGGTATTGACAAGCCTATAAATGATTTTATAGTGGATAGCAAGAGGACAAGCACCAGGCTTCATGTGCAGACCAGTAGTGGCAAGATGTAAGCGTAGGACTTGTTTAAGCAAGTCTTCTTTTTGCAAACTGACAGGATAGTTTGGATATACTTCAAAAGAAATAGGGCCATTATGTAGACCGGTTTGAATAGCAACTAACAATGAATCTTTAAAACTTTCAAATCTTAAATCCATAAGACAACACAAGACAAAGGCATTAAGACCTCGATGGAACAAAGGAGTAATACCTATCTGGACACAACCTATATGGGAAAACTTAATTTTTTTTTTTTTTTTAAAGATTGAATATTAGCAGGATCTATTAAGGGAATATCATACTCATGAGAAGACGTCTGAGAAACTTGAATAACAGACTCTCTAGTTTTTAACGTAGTAGCAGCAATAAGATGAAATGCAGTTAACTTATCATATACTTGATTGTAAGGGATCTTAGGCAATTTCCATGTCGGCAAAGGATCTAATTCTTGTTGAACATCAATAGCAGAATTAACAAGGAATACGTCAGATAAACTTACAAGATCTTGATCTAAATCTCCACCAGAAAGACTAGCACGATCTTCAAATTCCATAGCTGGTAATCTTGCTAAGCAACTCTTCAGCAGGGCTTACGGTATCGGCCTTCAACCTAAAACTGCGCACATCCACGGCTGACTTACAAGACGGGAGGCTCGCCTCTTTGCCTGACTTACGAGGTATGAACTTGATTCACAGATGAAATAAAGAAGAACATGCAATAGATCTTCAAGACAGAAACTCAGATAGAAACTTGCAAATTTTATTATAATATCTCATTACAATCGAAATCATTTTACTCTGTGAAATAGAGAACCACTACGATATCAAGTCTATACCAAGTATATAAATATTACAACTATCTCAATATCTCACACTAATACAAACTCTAAAAATTCACACAGGCTAAATTCTTAAGCTTAGACTCTATTACTAATAGCTCCCAATTCTCCGATGTAGTGAATGAGTCTCAACATGCCTTTCTATAGGAATGCGAGAAGCTTTTCACCAGATCAAAGGGCAACCTAGAGACCGGTAACCGGTAAATTTGGACAAAATAAATAAAAAATAGGGAGGATCTCAGGTAAATTTACACCTCTATCCTACGTGATGTGCATTGATGCCCACTGACAAGATATAATAAGTTGAAACTTTATTTTCACTTATAGAACCTTCCTAATGCCGCTAACAATTTGGTAAAATGCAAATTAAATAAAACATATCGATCTGAAGCTTCCAAAAGGTTCTTCGCCAACTGGTTTCATGATATAGCACCATGTAGAATCCTCCCTTTCGTATTGGAATTAGAATTGTTAGTTCCTCTGGTTTCAACATCTTCCTTTTCAAGATGGATATTTTATTTTTACTTTTAGTTAATCATAATTATTATTAAATAATTAGGCATGGGAAATTTCTCAAAACAACTTTCAAATAGTGTTGCATCTAAGCGTTTCAAAATGACAAACAGAATGCACCACTGTCAGCGTTGGCAGAATCACCTTCTCCGCCCTGATATATATAGCAATGATAGCTTAAAGGGCCTTACAATGCTCAGTGTCGTGATCCAGGGTACGATGGTAGGTGCAAATTCAATTAGGATTGAACCACGATGGTTTCCTACTACGAGGATTAAAAGCTATCATTGCAAACAAGCTTTAAATAAGTCTGCAAACAAGCTCTAAACATTTAACGGTTTAAGCTTTGGAGAGATGCACGAGATGATGAACAACATGCATAAAACCAGGTAACATAATCTTCAATTTATTTGCTATTGCTTTTTTACATATTTACAACGTTTTTCATCCGTCCTTGAAGATGTTACACAATCTTGTATTACATGTCAATAAACGTAAAGTGTGCCATACGCACCAGCAAACATAGGAACAAAAATGCACACATCCAAGAAACAAGAGTGGTTTATCTCTAAAGTAATGAGGAAGTCACATGAGAAGGACGAAAAAAAAAAATTAAGGTAGATGAGATGGTCATAGAACCAAAACCAGAATGTAACACACACCCATATTTTGCGCAACATAGAAATCATTCCTACAAATCCTATTCAAGCGTAGCCTAATATCGATAGCTCCAACTCCCTTATCTATGCCACCCATTTATTTTTGGCCGATAGGGTTTAGGGTTTAGGGTCTTCAATGGTTTGTTTGCTCCCGGGTGGAGAGATGATGCCCAGGGAGTTTGTATAGGACTAACTAGATTCACAACAAAAGGCCACATAGCTCGAGTTGTGCTTGAAAGTATGTGCTTTCAAGTAAAATAAGTCTTTAATGCTATGAGCATAGATGCTAAATAAGAAGAGAGGACACATGAGAAAGGAGAGTTTCTTCTGAGAGTTATGGGGGAGCAACGATTAATAACCTTCTAATGCAGATACAAGTAAGTTGCATATCACCCTTGCACACTATGAACTTAATTTGTATCTAAGTTCACATTCATTTAGGTTGGATGGTTAGTTTTCCAATTTAAGGCATTTTTCAGTGAAGTGCAAGAAGATTTGATCTCTTGTTAATCGTATATATGAATTCTCCTTGTCAAGATAAATGGCACTTGCTGATTTCCCAAGTTTGCTTGTATGCAGACTGATCTATTGGGAAGCGCCGTGGTAAGACGTGCAGATACAGAATCTACTGCATTGGGGGCAGCATATGCGGCAGGTCTTGCTGCTGGTGTTTGGACCGAGGATCAAGTCTTTTCCTCTGAAGTTGAAAAGGAAGAAACTTCTGCGTTTTATCCAAAAAATTGACGATGAGCAGAGAAAGAATCGATATGACTCATGGTGTAAGACTGTAGAAAGGACATTCGACCTTGCAAATCTCTCTTTCTGATGCAAATCCTGATCCTTGTCTAGTGTTCGAACACAACATTTTAATAAGTTACTCTTTCAAGAAAATTCGCTCTATGTTATACTGAATTCCACTTTTACTTTTCAAAAGCTAATGAAATTTGACCAGCCTCTCAAATTCATATGCATTTTCAAAGTGCCCCTTTGGAGTGTAAAATGAATGTTACGGTGTCTTGATGAGTTTCCATGCTTAATGTTATTGACTGATGGAAAAACGCTTTTTAGGATTTTTAATTTGCCTTTAAAGATGTAACTTGTAGACAATCACTCCAACGAAAATCTTGAAATTAAGGACTAAATTTCATAGTGCCAGAAATAGGAAGACAATGCTAAGGTCACAAATTCAGGAGCTCTGTATCGAGCAATCCCCATACATTCACAAAATTTGGTTTTTGGTGAGACAAATTAACCGTTGTTTTTACATAATTTCCTTCATGAATATATTTTGTAATACTCTTTGGGTCTGCACCCTGATCGCAAGAAATGCAACAGGTTGGATATGTTCACATTTTCTTGGTATAAACCAGTCTGCAATTGAAAATGCCATTTGCAAACGGGCCTGACCATTTTCTGACAGCACTAAAGAACAGGTCTGGCAATTTTCGGAGAGCACTGAAACATTTCACCATTTAGTGGCTTTCCAAACTATTAAAGCATGTAGTTTTAGCAGATAACTATTGATGTTTTAGTCCTACTTAGATGGAAAGGAGGGTCTTATAAAGCACACTGCACCAAATCCAGCACTGACGTGAACAAGTGAAGGAAAAATATCTTATAGGGAGTAAAGTGATTTATTTAAAGGGAATAAATCAGGTGGGAATTACCCCCACTGCCACTCTCCTCCAACTTCGCCTCTGAATACCAGTAAGATCCTTCAACTGGCATTAGCCAATTCACCACTCTAGGGGTAGGAAAAAACAAATGACTAATAGAAGAAGGGCACTGATGCCACTTCCATTGGCTGTGGAGCCGTTCTCGATTGGCAAGACTTTCCAGTTGCGAGGAAAGCAATACTGTCTAATAAGAGGAAAGTCTAATAAGGGAGAGAGTTGCTACTGGTGTTTGGACCGGGGATCAAGTCTTTTCCTCTGAAGTTGAAAAGGAAGAAACTACTGTGTTGTCCGTTGAAACTACAAAGTTCGAAGCATCTTTTTGTTGATATATGAGTGGTGATAGGCCACTAATGTGTGCAGGTGAAGAATAGGGGTTTTGACTCTTTTAAGTAAATCCTCTCAACTTCTAATGGAGTCTCAGAACACAACAACTAGATTTTCGACGGTTTACTCTTAACATTTGTTTAAACATGGTTCATACCCGGTATAAGGTTTATTTAATGAATAACCAAGACACAGAATAGAGGTTTAAATGAAGTTAAATCTTCACATCCAAACTTGACATAGAGCACATTCCCTTTTCCTGTATAGGTCATCTCAGGGCAAACGGTACCGGACAGTAGTAGGACTGGCATTCCCTTTTCCTGTATAGGTCGTCTCAGGACAGACAGTACTGGACAGCAGTAAAGAGTGGAATTCATTTGTAATCAATATATTTTCTTGTGTCAAGATTTCTACAGGACTCCTACAAGACTGCACCATCTTCTAAACGTTTTTTTAACTCTCCAATGAGTTCTAAGTAACTGTCCGTATTAAGAAATGGAGGAAAACACAATACAGTTCAACTATGACAATCAGAGCAAATGAGAGTAAGGATACAAGATGTTATTTGATCTTCAACACCCAGATTAGATTTAAAATTCAGTTTACTTAACCCTCTTAGATTGTACAGTTCTATCAACACATTGTCAAGCTTCTTTGTAGAAAGAAAACTGGGTAAAGATGACACTGTGTGAAGACTCTCCAGCGAGTTTTAAGTACATGTAAATATCAATAAATGGCGGAAAACACCTTTGTAATCAATATATTTTCTGGTGTTCTAAACGTTTTTGGACTCTCCAATGAGTTCTAAATACCTGTAAATACAATTCAACTATGACAATTAGAGCAACTTTAAGAAACCCTCATCTTTGATCTTTAACATTATTATAGTCTTTGCAACAAGATTTTATTTATTTTTAAACTCCCCCTCGAATGCATGAGCTCTCTCCTTTAATTTTTGCCAAAAGAAAACTGCAAACTGAACAAAATCAGACCTTGGCAATAAGTGGGTATGAAGTAATGATTCAGTGGGTAAAAGAATAAAGTGATTCCAAATAGTTACTCTGTTTCAGTCAATTTTCTATATTTTTTTGAATTTCATTTGGGTTTTGGTGTAAATTAAACCGATTTAAGGTATTCTAGTTTTAGTTTTATAAGAGGCCAGTTTAGTTAACCTTCTGATTTTATGATGTTTTAAACTTTTTGGTGGAGTGGCCTCTAATATATGCCTTGGACATTACGTCTACTGATCGCTATAGAGACTGGGGAGGCTTTAGCATCTCAGCCTATTTTCCACCGGGATGTAAAATCTTCCAACATTCTTTTGGACCACAGCTTCTCTCCAAAAGTTGCAGACTTCGGGATATCTCGTCTAATCTCTACTACCGGTCAAACACATCTGACCAGTAATATCATGGGCACAAGCGGTTACTTGGATCCTGAGTACTTCCAACCATATCAGCTCATAGACAAAAGCGACATATACAGTTTTGGTGTTACGTCTCAGCTCACAAGAGGTTACTTGGATCCCGAGTCCTTAATTCTTGCCAATGTTATTACTTCGTGGGAATAGATGTGTTTTGTGGAATTAAAAAGTCACTACCCCTCCAGCTGTGTCCAATTCTAGACAAAGTGGAGTGACATCAAGCGGCAACAAAAGTCTTATAATTGCAGCCTGGAGAGCTGCACCATAAGTAACAGCTTATTAGGGTGGATGCTGTAACATACCTCCATGCCATTGAAGAAATCTGATGGAGCCAAATAGACATCAATAATCCACTAGAGATGCTTGAGAAGAAGTGAATGAAATTATTTTGAGTGTTTTGATTATAAGGTTGACTGTCATTGTTATAGGCATAGTAGCAACTTTCGTACGGAGAGTATTAAACGGTGGACACAAAATATGGAAAAAAAACGGTCCATAGAAAAAATACGATAAATACGGAAAAAAATACGGTAATTTGTATATATAAAAAATATGGTAATTTTAATAATTAAACACAACTATACAACAAAATAATAATTATTACACTTTCAGTCTCTAACTGCCTTTAATTAATATGGTATGAGCTATTATAAAAATAGAAAATTCCAAACAGATGCCCTCGATTCTAGGTAATTCCGCAATTTTTGGCTTTTACGGTTTGGTAAATAGATTTGATAAATTTATAATTATTCACAGCTGAGATTTTAGCTTTTTCTGATTTTTAACAATCAAAGCCCGAAAGTTTCGGAGTTCCATACGGTGGACTGGGCAGAATGCAAAAATACGGGATTTTTTTAAAAAACGGCCGTATTTGGTAACTATGGTTATAGGATAGGGCACAAGTTCTCAAGGCACTTTGACTCTTTATCATCTAAACAGCTCTGGACTCCTTACTTCTTCCAAGGTTAGGAGGAGATATTCAACAAGCCTTCAAATACAAAAACAGAATAACGAGATTCAAACGGGGTTTAAAGTAAAGATTACAATGATCACAAATACAATGGATGTGGCATCAAGCACTTGGCTTTCAATGCATATAAGTATACTTCTATTGTTTTTCTCATTCATCCTTTGATGGAAATCTTGGTGAACACAACTAGTATTCACAAGTCTCTTTGCCTTGCAAATATTGGAAATGGTTCTAAGACCCTAAAACATTTATTTGGAAGATTACAATCACTAGTCCGGATGATGAGTTTATTCAACACTTCAATCCTACACATCCACTCACAAGCATATCTCACCTTCCTCCTAATTTTCTAAATAATGTTAAAAACAATTGCAAGCCTCTACTAGGCGGTGATTTGAGCGTGATTGAATCCTAAATAAAAACAGGGGTTCACCGTAACATTGATGGAGTAATGCAATGTCTCGGGGTTTTGACTCTTTTAAGTAAAGCCTCGAACACAACTACATTTTCAACGGTTTACTAGATTTTCGATGGTTTACGATATGAGGTTTATTTAATCATCTTCACATCCAAACTTGACTCAGGGAACATTCCCTTTTCCGGTATATGTCATCTCAAGATAGACGATCTTGGATGGTAGTAAGGGACTGGCAAGATTTTCTCGGTTTCAAGATTTCTACGGGATGCCCGTAAGACTCCACAATCTTCTAAAATTTTTGACTCTCCAATGAGTTCTAAGTACTGTAAATGGACGAAAACACCATACATGAAAGTTAGAGCAAACGATGGTAGGGATAGAGCCAGGGATAATTTTAGTGGCGAATATTCGTAATATGGCAAATATTCCATTTTTGAAAAATTTGAAAAGGTGAATTTTCTAGCGCGGGTCAGTGACCTGTTCGCCTAAAAATTACAGTTTAAATTTTTTTAGGGGTCGGCTTCGCCTACCCTTGAAACTATCCCCTATATAATCCTATATTATTCGCCAGGTAGAACACTACTAGCTCACTCATACCACCTGGGGGCATATGTATTATCAAGTACAGAAACGCGTGACAGGAGGGCGGAGGCTACAGATGTGCGACAAAGAGTTTGTTGACGCGCGATAGGGAGAGTTTGTTGACGTGCGACAGGGTGCGAGAGGAAGTAGGCGCGACGAGAGAGTTTTTTTGATACGCGACATGGAGATTTTTTTGTTGCGCGACCATATGGCGGAGGCTACAGATACGCAATAGAGATTTGTTGTCGCGCGTCAACAAGGTGGTTGACGTGCGTCAACGAACCTCGCTGACATGCGTCAAGCGTCAATGAACCTCATTGGCGAGTGTCTGCAACCTCCTGTCCCCCCACTTAAAAATCGGGGAAATTTTTCTGTCAGACCCCAAAAATTGCTTTCCCGCGAAACCGGTTCCAAGGATATTCACCAGGTATTTTCCACCTCTGATTTCTAAGAGGTTTCTTAAAATGAACCCTGGATAGAACAAAATTGCTGCTTTGCTTATTATACAATCTCTTTTAACATTACTTTTATTTGACTTAGCATTCTCTTTCACTTGTGGTTGAATTCGCCATTTTATGTTTGGGCAAGACATGATTATGAACTAAAATAATATATTTTAATGATTACCACACGCCAAGAGTCAAAATAACACAATTAACGCATTTTAGTTGTATCGGATAAAAACATAAATTCAATTAAAACGAGTAATTAAAGTAAAAAAAAAAAAACTGCAATCCGAACAAAATCAGAGAGTAAGTGGGTACAAGGATAAAGTGATTCATTGTATCGGATAGAAACATAAATTCAAATAAAATGACTAATTAAAGTAAAAAAAAAAAACTGCAATCTGAACAAAATCAGAGAGTAAGTGGGTACAAGAATAAAGTGATTCCAAACAGTTACTCTGTTTCAGTCCATTTTTTATATTTTTTTGAATTGTATTTGGGATTTGAATTAAATGGATTTAAGGTTTTCTAGTCTTAGTTTTATAGGTGGTCAATTTAGTTAACCTTCTGATTTTATTCTGTTTTTTACTTTTTGGTGGAGTGGCCTCTAATATATCACTATTTACTTACCATCAAGAACAGAGGGTAAAACACTAAAAGAAATGAAATTATACTTTTCGTATGAATAATATTTTAAATAGAACAATCAATCCCCACCGAGATAAAAAGAAAAATTAAAACTCTAACTTTGTAGCAAATGCATCGCAATTATTCTTTGGCTAAAAACTTACTAGAATGATGCCTTGTTTATTACATCAAACAGACAAGCGGGAATACTCTACCCCAAAGAGTTCAAGAAGGTAGAACCTTCATGTAATCCGAAGATAATAAGGTGGGAGTAGGTTGAGTGCATCATAATTATTCTTTGGCTAAAACTTACTACTAGAATGATGCCTGTTTGCTGCACCAAGCATACTTGACAAGAAGAATGCTTTACCCCAAGAGGTTAGAACTCAGTAGTGCCCACATTTTACGCACTCAAATACAACATGAAAAATACCAGGGATAAATTTTTTTGATTTACATTGCTCACGACACACAACACAGTAAGGGCTCCAAGTACAAAACTCGACACACATGCGACAATCACATAAGTCATCGACTCACATAGACACATGCAGGCGACATCGACATGTCGATACCACACTCTTCCCAACGAACGAATACTAGGAAAGACCCAACCACAAGAAACGTGACTATAGGAACGGTGAACCCACGACATATCATTACTTTAACTGTATTTTTGGTTAAAGTTAACATTCCAAGGACATTTCAAGCAAGGATAAATTTCCTCGTTTGTCCACCTAAATTTTCTTAACTTTGTTCCAGATTAAAAAAACAATTCCACCTTTTCAAGTTGGTTTCTTAAACTTTATATAAATTTCCATAACTAACATACATATTTGGCATAAATCAAATTGCATACAAAGTACTTAATTATCCTATTATTATGCAAAAATATTCTTCTCCAACGTTTATTTGATGCCTACAGTTTTACCCTTACAACTCAAACGAAAGTGACTTGATGCCCAAAACGCAATCAAAGGATTTGACGGAGATATTAGATACAGGGCAACCTTGCACCAAAATGATTCTCGATTCACACAGAATTTATTTCTCTACCATTGTTATTATAATTTGAAACTTATTGAATTCCAACAAGATTTATATATATCTATATATACATATCTTTTGTTTTCTCATAGTTTGGTAGCACCAAGGTGACTCATATTCTTTGAAACACTTGATTATGTTTAATTAAGTTTTAAGGACTTCATGAGTGACCTCCATCCTAATCTTAAATCTCGTTCTCATCTTAGGATATGCTTATACATCGCACTATGGTCTCATTCATAGCATTGTTGTGTAATCAGGAGTTACAGAAGTATTTGACTACCATCAGGAAAGGGGTATATGGTCGGAAGAATTGTAAACCATACACGAACCACAAGTGACACCTCCTAATCAGCTGAGGTTTGGTTTCTTCCATTATGCACTCAATGACCTACGCCTCAACTATATAAGAGTTTAAGGCAGGTGGACAAAATTATACTAAACCACATTCAAGGACATACCAAGGTGTTATTTTGATAGAATCCAGGGTTGCACCGCTTAGTCGTTCCTTCGAACAAGGACTCATAAGGTGACTTCTAAGGTGATCTTCAACACTCAGCATGGTGTTGGACCTGAAGAGAGGACATTCTTCTCGCGATTACCAAAACTAGAAGGAAACCGCATACTCTGGATAAGGTTGGACCATGTTATTCCTAAAATATGGGTTCACGACAATGTCGCTAAACCTAATGACTATGACGGTATACTCCAACGAGGGGTTTTATTTACCTAACCTATGAGGTCTCATCAAGTGCACAAGCTTTAAGGTCATTCTTCGGTTTTAATTTTCTTATTTGGTAGAACGGATCACACATACGGGGAAGTTATGCATGAATATTTTATTAGGGTTGAGTGTTCCCATTAAAACTCTTTAATGTGTCTCGTAATGTGTAAGAAGGTAACCCAATAATTAATTTAATCATTTATTGAATACTAAGAAGGTACCACAATATCTTAACTTCAATTTCAAAATTGCTTTATATAATTCAAACCACCCTTTTTTATACACAACTAAAATCAAATTGAATCGGTGATTAGAGGCACATTTCCTAAGTATCCCTAAACTCGGCATATCATACATATTAACAGATTTCATTTATAACTTTTCAAAGAATAAGAGACTACATTACACGCTTATTCATTTTACAATGACCTATAAAAATTACAATAATAATAATTAAATTACACATCGCCTTTCAAGTGCGTGCGTCATTCATCCATCCTGCAAAACCCACGTGAGCATGATATCAGCGATAAATCGCTGGCATGGCATCCACCCTAAAACAATCATAATTATCATTTTTCAGTTCCCATTTACATCTGACAATAACTACAATATGCAATCGAAATAAAAATAAAACCTAGAAACATGTAATCATTGCATTTCATTTTTCTTCATTTTATAAACTCAGAAGAGAGAGAGAGAGAGAAAGGAAGAGAGAGAAAATATCATTTTGTCTAAAGTTCCAATACACACAAGTTTCATTCTAGTGTTTTAAACAGTTATTTACATGTGTTGAAAGTTTCCAAAGGGGATTTGGCAACCCTACGAGGGTCCGCAGCTTTCTACTTTTACATTTTCTCACTAATTACAAAAACGTTCAAAACGGGCTCAGAGGCTAAGAAACTGCTTCCAAAAGTTACCTTCCAATGAGAACGCCCTCCACGATCAACTTGCTACGTGTTCCCGGATATACCAAGAGTTCATAGCAACTGACGGAATTGAAAAAGAGCGCACGGTTTGCGTTTGGCGGCTAGTTTTCTGGGGCCACTGGTCGTAGTTCACCCAGTTGTAAAGAGACAAAAGTTAGCTCGAATGGCCCAGAAACCGTGTCCCAAACGACGTTCGACGGATGCGCACACAACGAGACTCTTCCTACTAGTTCCCCTATATAAGGAGAATTCGTCAGAGTCGACGGAAAGGAGGACTAGAAAACCATGTTCAAACGGCGACAAGCTTTCTGGAGCGACAAGGAAAAATACCGGATAATTTTTTTGACTTACCAGATAAGCTTTAATACCATATGTAGTGCCCACATTTTACGCACCCAAATACAACAGAAAAATACCAGGATAATTTTTTTTTGACTTACATTGCTCACGACACACAACACAGTAAGGGCTCCAAGTACAAAACTCGACACACATGCGACAATCACATAAGTCATCGACTCACATAAACACATGCAGTGACATCGACATGTCGATACCACACTCTTCCCAACGAACGAATACTAGGAAAGACCCAACCACAAGAAATGTGACTATAGGAATGGCGAACCCACGACATATCATTACTTTAACTGTATTTTTGGTTAAAGTTAACATTCCAAGGACATTTTGAGCAAGGATAAATTTCCTCGTTTGTCCACCTAAATTTTCTTAAGTTTGTTCCGCGGTTAAAAAAACAATTCCACCTTCTCAAGTTGGCTTCTTATACTTTATATAAATTTCCATAACTGACATACATATTTGGCATAAATCAAATTGCATACAAAGTACTTAATTATCCTATTATTATGCAAAAATATTCTTCTCCAACGTTTATTTGATGTCTACAGTTTTACCCTTACAACTCAAACGAAAGTGACTTGATGCCCAAAACGCAATCAAAGGATTTGACGGAGATATTAGATACAGGGCAGCTTTGCACCAAAATGATTCTCGATTCACACTGAATTTATTTCTCTACCATTGTTATTATAATTTGAAAACTTATTGAATTCCAATAAGATTTATATATATCTATATATACATATCTTTTGTTTTCTCATAGTTTGGTCGCACCAAGGTGACTTATATTCTTTGAAACATTTGATTATGTTTAATTAAGTTTTAAGGACTTCATGAGTGACCTCCATCCTAATCTTAAATCTCGTTCTCATCTTAGGATATGCTTATACATCGCACTATGGTCTCGTTCATAGCATTGTTGTGTAATCAGGAGTTACAGAAGTATTTGACTACCATCAGGAAAGGGGTATATGGTCGGAAGAATTGAAACCATACAAGAACCACAAGTGACACCTCCTAATCAGCTAAGGTTTGGTTTCTTCCATTATGCACTCAATGACCTACGCCTCAACTATATAAGAGTTTAAGGCAGGTGGACAAAATTATACTAAACCACATTCAAGGACATACCAAGGTGTTATTTTGATAGAATCCAGGGTTGCACCACTTAGTTGTTCCTTTGAACAAGGACTCATAAGGTGACTTCTAAGGCGGTCTTCAACACTCAGCATGGTGTTGGACCTAAAGAGAGGACATTCTTCTCTCGATTACCAAAACTAGAAGGAAACCGCATACTCTGGATAAGGTTGGACCATGTTATTCCTAAAATATGGGTTCACGATAATGCCACTAAACCTAATGACTATGACGGTATACTCCAACGAGGGGTTTTATTTACCTAACCTATGAGGTCTCATCAAGTGCAAAGTTTAAGGTCGTTCTTCGGTTTTAATTTTCTTATTTGGTAGAACGGGATCACACATACAGGCAAGTTATGCATGAATATTTTATTAGGGTTGAGTGTTCCCATTAAAACTCTTTAATGTGTCTGCAATGTAAGAAGGTAACCCAATAATTAATTTAATCATTTATTGAATACTGAGAAGGTACCACAATATCTTAACTTCAATTTCAAAATTGTTTTATATAAATCAAACCCCCTTTTTTTTATACACAACTAAAATCAAATTGAACTGGTGATTAGAGGCACATTTCCTAAGTATCCCTAAAACTGGCATATCATACATATTAACAAATTTCATTTATAACTTTTTAGTAACAAGAGACTACATTACACAGTTATTCATTTTACAATGACCTATAAAAATTACAATAATAATAATTAAATTACACATCGCCCTTTGCGTCGTCATTCTTCCATCCTGCAAAACCCACGTGAGCATGATATCAACGATAAATCGCTGGCATGGCATCCACCCTAAAACAATCATAATTATCATTTTTCAGTTCCCATTTACATCTGACAATAACTACAATATGCAATCGAAATAAAAATAAAACCTAGAAACATGTAATCATTGCATTTCATTTTTTCTTCATTTTATAAACTCGAAGAGAGAGAGAGAGAGAAAGGAAGAGAGAGAAAATATCATTTTGTCTAAAGTTCCAATACACACAACAAGTTTCATTCTAGTGTTTTAAACAGTTATTTACGTGTGTTGAAAGTTTCCAAAGGGGATTTGGCAACCCTACGAGGGTCCGCAACTTTCTACTTTTACATTTTCTCACTAATTACAAAAACGTTCAAAACGGGCTCGGAGGCTAAGAAACTGCTTCCAAAAGTTACCTTCCAATGAGAACGCCCTCCATGATCAACTTGCTACGTGTTCCCGGATATACCAAGAGTTCATAGCAACTGACGGAATTGAAAAAGAGCGCACGGTTTGCGTTTGGCAGCTAGTTTTCCAGGGCCACTGGTCGTAGTTCACCCAGTTGTAAAGAGACAAAAGTTAGCTCGAATGGCCCAGAAACCATGTCCCAAACGACGTTCGACGGATGCGCACACAACGAGACTCTTCCTACTAGTTCCCCTATATAAGGAGAATTCGTCAGAGTCGACGGAAAGGAGGACTAGAAAACCATGTTCAAACGGCGACAAGCTTTCTGGAGCGACAAGGCAAAAATGGACCAGTTTGACCTCGTCAAACTGCGATCGGAGGCCTACAAAACGGCTTCGCCAAACTATCCCGAAAAGTTCTCTTTCCTATACTGAAAGTTCCATGCATTTGTCTAGTGTAATCGCTAGAGGTTTGTGAAGACAGGAAGTGATTTCTCTTTCCAGGTTTCAAATGGCGATCCAAAACGAAAGCCAACTTTCTAGTTTTAACAACTTTCTACTGTTGTAAACCAGTGTTACAGGGCTCCTATAAGGGCGTCAAAAGGATGTCACATGATCGTTTCGGGTCAAACCAAAAATCAAGGCGACTCCTCGTATACCAAGGTACCCGAATGAAACTTCACATCTCGTTTCCAGAGTTGCGAAGGGTACTTAGTGAGTCTCTGAAAATTGTAAAATTTAACTATTTTAAGTAGGAAGAAGGTCATCTTAATCAATGGAGAGTCAAATTTGTCTGGTCGATAAAACGATATTGAATAGGTCAAAAGAGTAAGAGTTTTCTAGATCATCTCGAAGCGAGGGTGATAGTTCGTGGTTTAAAGTAGGCGAGTTATAATGGCTTCGAGAGTTGCGACACGACACTAGATTGTTTTGTAATGAGTTGAAGGGACATTTAACTATATTAAAAGTCCTAATGATTTAAAATTATATTTAATTGCAAAAGAGAACTAAAACACGAGAATTATGAGAGGTAAGGGAAGAAGGACCATGCCTGGAAAACGGTCGAAACCGCAGGCTTGGGTTCAGTCTCGTGCTTGGGCACTTCGTCAACCAGATCACGAGCATCAACAGCTCCACCATTTGACATACACGTCTATCAAGGAAGTTGCATTGTAAACAAAAACATCTTGTTTTCTATGCCTTGATGGTTTTCCATGGTCAATTCTAAAGCTCTTATTTTTGCACATGCGGGGAGGAAGCTGACAAAGGTTGCTGAGTTTGGCTTTACCTCTGCCAATTGCATTTGCTTGAAAATCTCCATGGCCCTTTCAAGAAGCCCATTCTGTGAGCATCCTGCAATGAATGCATTCCATGAGACCACGTTCCTCTCAGGCATTGTATTGGAAAGGCTGAAAGCCTCATCAAGAAGGCCATTTTGTGCATACCCTACAAATCATTGCAGTCCACGAGAATGCATCTCGTTGAATCATTTTGTCAAACAGTTCGTGTGCCTTTTTAACAGACTTTTTTGCATGCCTGCTATCATAGCAGTCTAGGAAACCGCACATCTTTCAGGTATTTTGTCAAACAGTTCACACGCGTGGTGTAAGCCTTCACATTTTGCAACTAATTTGTGCATAACCCGAAATCATTGCAGTCCATGGAACTGCATTTCTGCCACGCATTTAGTTGAACCGGTCGCATGCTTTCACACTTTACATACGCATCTACAATGGCACTTGCAACTGCAACATCTGACAAGGTTCCAAGGCGTTTTTTGGCCTTGATGGGAGCCCACGCAGGCCTGGGCGCAGGTTGGAAGAGTGTGCTGGCCGTGTTGCAAAAAGAACAGACACAAAATGCCTTCGTTTTTGCATTATTTTCCACGCGGTGAGAGTGGCGCGGCCTGGGCGCATGCTGGACGTTTTGTGGAGTCTGGCCTGCCTGAATCACAGTGTTTGCATGAAAGTTTCCAAGGCCGTTTCAATAAACTCATTTTTTTGTGTGCACAAAACCTGTGCCCCAAGCCAGCCGCCCATTCCAAATGCAGCGACCAAACCCTAGCATGAAATTTTGGGGCTTTTTCCGCCCTTCTTCACTTGCCCTAATCCGCCCCCACAAACACGATTAATTTAAATTTTAGTTCTTTTATTTTATTTTTTCTTGTTTGTTTTAACCAGATAAAAACACAAACAAGCCTAAAATGAAGAAAAAGATAATAAACACACAGTAATGATCGCCAAATTATTAATAATGATAACACGAATTTAATAATAGTAATAATAATAATAATAACACAATTTTATTAACCGTATTACTAAAAATCGCCCGACAACGAGGAGTAATACAATTAATAAGCACAGATCGACCATAAAATTATAATATTATTACCAACATTATTATTATGATTTTACGGCTTAAAATAATAATAATAATTATTTATCCTATTAATGTCGACGACCCGACAAACTCGAAGAGCCGAGAACCAAATTTTCCTTTACCCGTATAACCGTCCATGACGCTACGGGGTCCACAGCTTTGGGGTGTCGACAATGACCCGAAGGGCAAGAAGGAGAGGGGGAAGGTGAAAAATCTTCACTGCGACCCGGACAAGGTCAACAACGGTCAACGAGAGCACACACACACAGGGTCGGCAGGTCAGGGACTAGGAACATTGAACGGGCATTACAGAACCTTACTGTCTGTTATACAAATATACAATGATTATTCATATATACTAACATCAGAAAATATAGGGCACTCCATGTATGATCAAAGTGTGCAAAGTTGATTTGTTGAGAGGGGAGAGACGCGAGAATGGCTAGAGTCTATACAAACAAATCTAGACAGAAACCAAGGTGGTGTCAAACAAGGCATATCAATGGTGAATCTGAGCTAAAGCCACAATATTTAGTAAGCAAACATGGAGGTAACCGATTCCAGTCAAGCAAGGAGATTCAGAGACGATATTGGATACTTATTTGAGTAATCATATTCCAAGTGAAAATGAAGCTAGTGGGAAAAATCAGACAGAGATGAAATCATGACTGCTACATATACCAGACAGAGCTTACAACATTGAACGTCCTCACTAATGTTTGAAAACATGCAAGGTGTAGAGACACAAGCTGGTAGCACAAAAAAATAAAGCCACTAATCTGTGCAGGTGAAGAATAGAGGTGAACTATATATGATGTTATTTTCCTTGTAAACACAAAACTATCCTTGTTTAAGATAAATTTGAGACTTCAGATCCAATGCAGGGGAAGCTTAAAACCATTGCAGATGGATGGAGCATAAATTAAGAATTATTTTATCCCTTTGTTTTGAAGATTTTTGGATATAAGAAGGAATGTTTTCACACAACTTGTTTCCTTTGCACATAGGAAATGTAAGTTTTCTTCTCTTAAGGCAAACAAAAGTACAGAACTAGAGGTTTTCAATTTCTGTGCATTCTCAGCTAGCTGTGTAAACAAGTATAGGAATGGAAATGAGCTTTGAGCCCTTTTTAAGGAATCAATTCCTTCCCCACCGCGGGTTAAAAAATAATCTGACGAGAAATGAGAAGCCCTAAATAAAAATCAAGACGAATATGTAACAGGGAGTAACAGAAATTAGTACATATATATCATTGGAGATTTCATTTGCTGGAGTAAGGGAAATTAGTTCTTTACAATATTTTCACAATATCACACGAACTATGTTTAAACATCAAATTGCATGCTAAATAACAAATCAACAACTGAATTGCCAGCCATAAATTAAAATAAATGAAAAACACTAACAAGAAATTACTGTAAACAAGTATAGAGTCTTAAATAAAATATAAAAAATCTCATACTGAATATTTAAGGAAAAACTGTAACGAATATAGACACTGTCTTATAGAGTACTTACCACGCTTAACCATGCTTATTGAGGTAGAAGAGCTTCCTTTATATCCTCCATGCTCTGTTTTATTCGGACATTGTCTCCTCCACCAAAACTTGCATAGGACAACTGTTGCAAAGTTGTTTGAGAATCAGCTACAAAGGGTAAAGGCGTCCACAGGAAATCGCACATGGAAGTTCGAAAGTTAAATGCACACAGGAAAAATGGGAAAAGAAAATCAAAAGAAAAACACAGAGAATACACAAAGGCAGACGCAGACGAAGAATTAGAGAGCATGGCCATGCATGAACAACGAGGAACAAAACCCCAAACAAGGGCACAGTTAAAAACAGAAATAATCCAGAGCAGAAAAAACAATCCTCTGTGCGAGCTGCGACAACACAAGGCCTTGAATAAAATCTTTTCTATGAGCAGCTTTTATGCTTCTATTCTCGAACGGCTAGTCCACCTGTAATCCAGCTGTCATTTTCAATGACTAGTCCAACGGTAATATGTGGTCCCGATGACAGCTGTCGCGAAGTTTCTGATACTATTTGAAAAGCTCAGGCTTTAAAATGTCGAGAAATGCCTCTAGTTTGTCCAAACCGCTATTTAATATAGTATCGCTAATTTATCAGACGTTGCAACTATTTTCCTATTTAACATATGATGTTTATCCGCGCAAATTTCGTACCGAATCAATGGCCTGGAAATTGACAGGCTGTAGGCTGTTTTTTGTGATTTTAACCGTATAGGTGAAATTTTTAAAACCGTAGATAATGACAGGCTGCAAATTTTGAAAACCGTAATTTTTTTAAGTAGTTTATATAAAAACATAATACCTATCTATATATATATAAACATATTACAGATATATCTATAAAAATTACTGGAATTTACAACCACCTGAAAGAGTTAAGTTGTCGGTGAATTTTGATCCTGAGCACGCACGTATAATTTGAAATTCCAACCCCGTACCGATTGATTATTTTTTACGTGGCACGGCGTAGTCGGGCAACACTTATAGCAAGTATTAAGCATAAATTTACAATGTGTTTTGTGTGTATTTTTTATTTAACAAATGAATTTGACAAACGTTAATTTTTGGAAATGTGGTTTAACATTTCTACCTTTTTTACGCCGATAGGCATTATACATTGGGAAGAAGTCCCCTAATGAAGTGAATCAACAATGGACATACACGTTGTATAGATGGACAACCAAATGCCCAATCCAAACCATTCATGTCATAGTAGACAAATTTCATCTACTTGCTCTACGGAAATAATGCTTGCATTAATTATGATATGGACTTGTCACGATTTCCCTACATCAAAGACAAACGATATTCAACCAAGTACCATGACTTTGTAGTGCCCCTAATTTTTGGTCACTAGTGTCTGAAAGGAATGCTTGGTGACAAAGTAGAGCATTGTTTTGTCATTTTCAATTGTGAACCATTTTAAGGTCATCCGATCATTTAGGGTTATATTACAATTGTTTCACATAAATTGAACGATCAATCCTTTGGAGTCTTGTGTAGACCTAGGTTAATGTGTAGGCGAGGATTCGCATCCATAAGTCAACGAACTGTCCTTTGATCCTCGCTGCTCATGGCAAGTCATTGTCAAACAAACTTAATTGTTTCGCTGACCGAGGGTCGATAATTCCCAAGATTCGAAGGAAACCTCGTCAAAACTCCATTTGGAGGTTAGATAGAAGGGTGTGCATGAGTGATCGACTCTATACCCACCTTTGAACTCTTAATGTTAGGCGTTAGTAATATGACCATTATTATTGTTTTTTAAGAACCAACAAATATAAATTATTTATAGAAAAAATCAATAGTGAATTACGAATGAAAGGAGAAAATAAAATAAATAAAACCATAAGAAAAGGATGATAAAATAAATAAATAAAAAAAGAGCTCGTGACGAGGCAAATTGTGCAAAAGGGATTAGGGTTTCTTGTTTTTTGTTTCCACTATTTTTCTCCTCCCGCATTTAGAGAAGGGAATGATGACATGTTTGGGAGGAAAATGGAATGACAGGGTTGGAGGCGTTGCTTCCATGAAGAGGGCGGTAGAAACCTGCAAAAAATGTGGATTGATATGTGTAAAGCTAGATTCCACTACCTTTCTCAACATTCTCCCATGCTTCATGCAAAAATAAGAGTTGGAGATAGGGTATGGGAGCTATCAAAAAAATAATGGAGATGGTTTAGAGGAAGATCTTATGTTGTAAGCAGTGGCAGACATGTAGGCAAGATGTGGAATCTTATAAGGCACACACACAGCAGGATGAACCATCCGACAAAGGCCCTGAAAGAAATGAGGTCTCATTGATTCAAACAAGGTAGGGGTAGGGCATTTGTTCTAATGTGTCTTTGTAAGGGTGTTGGCAGACACATGTATGCAAAAGGTGGATGCATTCTCTACATGCCCCAAGCAGATCAATTCCTTGTTCATGTAATCTTCTATATATGTTGTTTTTAGCATGTCGTGGCCATATTTTATTGTGGACATGGGTTGTCTTCCCAAAATGCCCCTTTTGGCATGGCTTTAGACTATTGTTGGTTATTGGTTTTGCACTAAATGGGTGAGTTGACAAGGCCTTGAAAACCTTCTAGCTAAGGCATTTGGCGCAGATGTAAATCTAAAGTTTAAAATCTTTCCAACATCCTCCTCTTCATGCGTGTCTAAACAAGAGCTTCAAAATAGGTGGGACATGCTCCAAAACATGAGAGGCAAAGAATTTGGCAGTCATTTTGGTTGCGAAGTGTTACAAAGAATATGCAAAATGTGGAGGTATGTGAATTGTTTGACAAAATGCCCCATAGGAGATAGTCGTTTCATAAATTTTTGTTACGTATCTAGGAGCCACCAAGTCAATATTGCAACGTTTATGGATGAAAATCCTAGTCAAACTTTAGTTTTGATAAAATCATCTTGGAAGCTTGTGATGTAAGGGTATTTTGTAGGCCTTCGTTCATACAAAGACAAGTCAAACTGGAACGATCACAATGAGTAGCTCCAGATAAGTGACCTCCATTTGAACCCTAGTCGCCAAATATTAGTTCCGTTAACTTCTTGGGTATCCCTATAGATAGGAGAAAAGAGGAAAATTTACTCTTGGTGAGTTTGATTTCGGAAAAATGGTTTTTCGAACCCAATTTCTAGACCATTTGGGCTAAATTGGACATTCCTTTAAACTTTCTACAATATTAGAAAATTGTCGTTGAATCCTTCTCCTAGCTGAATAACTATTGACAAGTCTATCAACAACATAGTACATGAACCTATAGAAATCCTTTATGTTTCTTGTTTGGTCAAAATAGCTTGTGGGTAATATAGTGTTTCTCTCTGTCTCTCTCTTCCCCTTTTTCACTCTCTAGTTTGATAACGAAAAGAAACTCGCATCTATGATTTTTACTCTCTTTTATTTCACACAAGTGCGTAATTCCTTTGTAAATGGATAATTATATATATATATATGTGAAAAATGTTAGTTGTGGGGAAAACCGTACAACGTCTTTTTCACCGACCTTGTTTACATTAACGTGGCAGGTTGTAGGTAGCATAAGTATGATTAAAAATGATGATGGAAATATAAGTTTAATGTTCCTCACTAAAAACGTGTAATTGGGATGGGAATAGAAATGTAGATTATTTTAACAATCGTACATGTTGTAATATTAAAGAAAGAAGAACTCCTTTCATTGTGCATATATGTTAAATAAAGAAATGGTGAAATTTCATTTTGTAACTTGATTTAACAAATATAGAAATGAATGCTTATTGTTAAACCCTAGATATTGCAGAGTCACGTATGATAAATAAATGCTAAAGTACATATTTAACACAAGCAATAAGTTAATGAGATATGAAACCTTAAGTGCAAGAGAGAGTAGAAGACTTAGCTAATTTCACACTTGATCCTAAAGTGTAATGGACTTGAAAATTGATGAATAGGAAGGGAAAATTTTCGCAATTGTGTTAAGGAAATTTTTAACTCATCAAACAAGTCTAGACCAGTGGCACTTAAGATAGGACTAGGGCACCTAGGACAAGACTATGACATTTAGGCATCGAGAACTCTGTTATGCACTGTGGACTCGTGAAGGAGCTTGGAACCTAATTTTTCTAGTGTCACAAGGTAGTTGGTAACCTTCACAGTTGGTCACCCTTATGTCGTTAGATGATCTCCAAATTCTCTTATAACCTGCAAAGAGAAGATACCCTGCAAAACCCTCAAACTACATCAAATCCCAAAAATAAAAGATGCAATATGGGGAGTCGATTGACCCTGGCGGTCACCCAACTGAGTGAATTTACGACCAAGCATTGCACTACATCTCAAACTCCATGTAGTTTTTACAAGTGTGTTAAAGAATTGTGCCCTAGGAAGCGCTTGTGTAAGCACGCATAATAACAGTGATAACTATATGTACCAATGTAAATAGATGTGTGGATGGAAAAATGAACTTCCCTTCCTATAAATTTATGTAGAAAATGTAGTCTCTTGTCCCTTGAATGAAAGCTAGATATACGCCTTTAGTTATCTTAGACGCCTTTGGATGTAAGCTTAGATGATGATAATAGATTTTTAGAGCTTGGTCCTTTATTTTGGTCATATAGCTTTGTATTTATATGTTTCCCTTCGTTGAAATTCGTAATTGACAACTAGAAGGTCGACCCATAAGAAAATAAGATACCTAAAAGAGAAAAGAGGCTCAAAAGAAGTGAGTATGATAAAAAGAGGTCAGGGGTGCCTGTGAGGGGACTTATGCACATGAGCATTGGCGTCCTGGCTAAGCGCTACTATCCAAAGTCATAAAAGATAAAGAAGTAAAGTATCAAATGGGTTGTAGGGTGTGAAAGACCAGAAAGAAGACAAGAAACTTAGGAATCATATGAATGCAAGTATGTTCTTATGACCTTGACATGTACCCAATTGCATGATTTTATGTCTACATTTCCACCCACTTTATGTTATTGAGTGAATAATTGACAACATAAAGTAGTTAGAAGATGTGTACCTTTTTTCCTCATAGATTGATAGCGAAAGCATGTCGAGTGGACAAGTGAAAGCGCGAATCGATAAAAATGAAGTGTGAAAGCTAAGAAAGAGGAAGTGACCCTAGGGGTGAAGCGTATGATTATATTGTGTTATACATGTTGTTGTGTCTCGATGAAGGTTTGTTTCTTGTTGCATATTAAGGATGAACCTACAAAAGAAGATCAAAAGAGTAGTCAAAGTCATGTATTATGAAACCTCTTGTAAAAGTATGTGTTGGTCATCAAACTTGTACCCGTGTCACGGATCTCGGAAGAACCAAGTCGTTTGTGACAATAATGGAACCGTCCCTAAGTTGTGTAAAATTGCATGCTTGGGACGAATCTCTGAGAAGGCCGCTTCCTCTATCTAATTCTACTGCTACTACTACTCCTAGTGCCGAAAGGTAAAACTAAACTAACAATGCCAAGGGACCAGGGATAGAAGGATAACATGAAAGAAAACTACACAAAAAGGTGATAAGACCAAAAAAGAGGGATTTACACTATCTATTTTGAGCGAAAATAAAATAAAATGCATGAATGAAGGATAGATACATGTAGCATAACTAAAACGTATTTACCATATCAGTTTCATGGATCATAACTAAATAAGGATCTGCAATGGATGTAGAATGACACAACGAGCACACAATGCAAAAGGAAAGGTAAGAAGAAGGAATACAAACTCCTTACGATAGAAAGTAGTCACAAAATGATGTTTCTATTGCTTCTTCAAATGCACAGAGCTATTACAATGATGAAAGAGACTGATATCCACATGCAAGAGCCAAACGGAGGTCTACGACTCAGATTATAGAAAAAATTGAAGTCCTTAGCAAAAATGCATAAGGATCCAAAATTTCCAACGTTAATAATGATCCCCGCTCTTACATTTATAGATGAATCCATGGAAGAAGAAGAAAAGGAGGGGAAACCTATATTTGAAATATAACCACCAAAAAGAAGCATTCAATGCCTGTAAATCTGCCTGTAAATATGTCAAATACATTTCCCCAAGTCTGTTTGGCGTGTTGGAGAAAGGAGGGCAGATCATATAAAATTGGGTGGTTAAAGCAATCAGATTTGCTCATTAATTCCCGTAAAGATGTTTTCCCATTTATCACCTTCCAAATCCATCAAGAATTTGAATTTGGATGTTTAAAGCACTATAGCCCATGTCAAGAATATTGATTGAGACTAGGCACATGCTGATCGGAGCTCTGTAGAAAAAGATATGGATGTCAGAAGATGTCGAGCCATATCCGCATGAAAGACATGTGGCTCACACCGATTAATGTAAGAAATTGGTCAACCGCTCATTTTATTTTTCGTTTCGCCATATGTCGCTCATTAGTTAGTTGTCGAGGATTCAACACCTAGTTGGTGCACTTTAACTAGTCATGTGTGGCACACTCAAGCATGTCAAAGGATGACATAGCATGGAGAGGCACGAAGGAGGGCACAAAGATAATGCACACGAAAGAATGAGGCACGGGAAGGAGGAAGAAGGAAGGTGCATAAGGGGAAGATGAAACAATGAGGAAAAGGAAAAGGGAAGAAGGGGAAGCGCGTAAGGGTGCATGAGGAAGAGAAGGGGGCGTGAGGAAATGCAATCAAGAGAATGTGCCAAGTGAACTTGAGCACGCACAACCTTGCAATGGAGAATTCAGAGCCATAAAGTGTATACAAGTTACCCAAATAACTGGGAGAGTTATTTGGATAACTTTGGTGAATTTCGGGCTATTTACCTCCTAGATGAAGGAGATCAAGAACTCAAGCATCCATCGGGCATGGAATCTATTAAATAATCATGAAATTCTGATCTGCAGCTTTGAAGAACCGCCTCAAGTCACTTGAAGGATCATTTCTTGACTCTATTCCGAATCCCGAAAATGTCGACATCCCGGAGGAAAAATAAGAGCGCAAAGGAAGCACGTGAGAAGAAAGAATTGTGTATAAAAAAACAACATGCATGCAACACGCTTACGACGCAATTGAAACTACTCTAATACATATAAAATGATGCCACTATTTTCCTATTTAATATATGATGTTTATTCTCTCCGAAACCGCTTCCCATGGAAAATTTCAGATCTTGGTTGATTATTTTTATGTGGCACGGGCCCATCGGTCGACACTTAAGACAATTATTAAGCATAAATTTAAAATGCATTTTGTGTGTATTTTGATTTAATGAATAAATTTTACGAATGTTAATTTTTCTATTTTACGATATATATTTTTCTTTCTTTTTTCTTTTGAGTTATTTTCATGTGTAGATATTTAATTCATCATTTTATAAATGTTATAGAAGAGAGGAGGGATGGAATTTTTTTCTTCTTCTTTTTGGAAATGTGGTTTAATATTTCATCCTATTTTTATGACGATAGACAATATATAGTGGGAAGAAGTCCCCTAATGAGGCGGATCAACGATGGAAAGGAACGTTGTATAGATGGACAACCAAATTCCCAATCCAAACCATTGATGTCATAGTAGATGTATTTCATCTACTTGATCTATGGAAATAATGCTTGCATTAACTATGATATGGACTTGTCACGATTTTTCGCATCAAAGAGGAATGATATTCAACAAAGTACCATGATTTTGTAGTGCCCCTAATTTTTGGTCACCCGTGTCTCAGCAAGGAATGCTTGGTGACTTGTAAAGCATTGTTTCATCATTTTCAATTGGTTAACCATTTAAAGGTCATTGAGATCATTTAGGGTTACATTACAATTGTTTCACACAAATTGAATGATCAATCCTTCATAGTCTTGTGTAGACCTAGGTTAATGTGTAGGTGAGGATTGGCATCCATAAGTCAATAGACTCATCCTTTGATTTTTGTTGTTCATAGAAGGTTGTTGTCAAACAAACTTAATCATTTCTATTGACTAAGGGTCGATAATTCCCTAGTATTCGAAGGAAACCTCGTCAAAAATCCATTTGGAGGTTAGATAGAAGGGTGTGCATGTGTGATCGGACTCTATACCCTCCTTTGAACTCTTAATGCTAGCGTTAGTAATATGACCATTATTATTGTTTTTTAAGAACCAACAAATACACATTATTAATAGAAACATCAATAGTGAATTATGAATGAAAGGAGAAAATAAAATAAATAAAACAATAAGAAAAGGATAGTAAAATACATAAATAAAAAGAGAGCTTGTGAAGGTGAGAATCGTGCAAAAGGGATTAGGGTTTCTTTCTTTTTGTTTCCACTATTTTTCTCCTCTTGCATTTAGAGAAGGGAATGATGACATGTTTAGGAGGAAAGATGTAAATCTAGATTCATTGCTACCATGAAGAAGGCGGTAGAAATTGATATGTGTAAATCTAGATTCCACTATGGTTCTCAACATTCTCCCATGCTTGAGAAAAACTAACAGCTGGAGACAGAGTATGAGAGCTATCATAAAATTAATGGAGATGATTTAGAGGAAGATCTTATGTTGCAAGCGCTGACAGACATGTTCGCAAGACGTGGAATCTAATAAGGCACACACACAGCAAGGGTGAACCATATGACTAATTCTTGAAAGAAATGTCATTTGGCAAGACGTGGAATCACTGGCTTCAAACAAGGCAAGGGCGGGGCATTTGTTCCGATGTGTCTTTGTAAGCGCACTGGAAGACATGTATGCAAAAGGTGGATGCATTCTTTACGCGCCCCAAGGAGATCAAGTCCCAGAGAGTAGACCTTGACCGGTGTAATCTTCATTTATGTTATTTTTAGCATGTCGTGGACATACTTTATTGTGGACATGGGTTGTCTTCCCAAAATGCCCCTTTTGGCATTGCTTTGGACTGTTGTTGGTTGTTGATTTTGCACTAAATGGGTGCATTGACAAGGCCATGGAAACCTTCTTGCTAAGGCATACGGAAGATGTAAATATAAACTTTAAAACCTTTCCAACATCCTCCTCTGCCTACATCTGAAACATGAGCTTTAAAACACGTCAAACATCCTCCAAAAACATGAGAGGAAAGGATTTTTGGCAAACATTTTAGTTACAAGCATTACAATAATATGCAAAATGTGGAGGTATGTGAACTGTTTGACAAAATTTCCCAAAGGAGTGTAACTCCATTAAAGATGATAGTTACAGGACGTGCTCTACCAGGAATAGTAAATAGGCCTTGAAACACACGCAATGTATATGAACCAATTAACGAATTCACTTGAAGCGGACTTGTAGCTTGTACGCATTCAATTGATTAAAGGCTCTCACACCGCTTCTTTGGTTAACATGCATGGTTTTCTCTCTATTCTAACATGTCTTCGCATTTATAGTTTTTCTTTTTTTTATGTAGTTAGAAAATTAAAATGAAGAAAAAAGTATAGCTTTTGTATAAAATTTGGAAATATGTTGTAGTTCGAAAATGTTGAATTTGCTTTATTGCTTCACATTTAAAGGATTTATATTGAATGTTAATCTCACTTGGTAAAACTTACTGTAACAATACAAAACTTAGATGATGGGTTAGGATAACAACAACCTCCCAAACGACAAAAAATTGAACTTGAGACTTAATGATAATTGTCAATTGTATTCTTACAAAATTTAATTAAACATAATTTTTCTTAGACGTGCAAAACACCCCTCCAAATACTCGTGGCGAGAGAAATGCGTTAAATATGTTAACTCGATGACATGAGATGTCACATCAACCCATAACGTGATCGAAGATAGTCATTTCATAAATTTTTATTCCATATTTAGGAGCTAGTTGGTCAATATTGCAGCATTGGATAGTTGTCACAAGTTAAAAATTTCCATTTGGTTTTGTCTCATGGTTTTGGTACCACATCGAGAAAAAAAGTTCCGTAGCTTCATACTTTTAGTATTTATGGATGAAAATCCTGGTCAAACTTTAGTTTTGATAAAATCATCTTGGAAGCTTGTGATGTAAGGGTATTTTGTAGGCCTTCGTTCATACAAAGACAAGTCGAACTAGAATGATCACGATGAGTAGCTCCAGACAAGTGACCTCCATTTGAACCCTAGTCATCAAATATTAGTTCCATTAACTTCTTGGGTATCCCTGTAGATAGGAGAAAAGAGGAAACTTTACTCTTGGTGAGTTTGATTTCGGAAAAATGGTTTTTCGAACCCAATTTCTAGGCCATTTGGGCTAAATTGGACATTCCTTTAAACTTTCTACAATATTAGAAAATTGTCGTTGAACCTTCTCCTAGCTGAATAACTATTGGCAAGTCTATCAACAATATTACATAAACCTATAGAAATCCTTTATGTTTCTTGTTTGGTCAAAATAGCTTGTGGGTAATATGGTGTTTCTCTCTCTCTCTCTTCCCCTTTTTCTCTCTCTAGTTTGATAATGAAAAGAAACGCATCTATGATTTTTACTCTCTTTTATTTCACACAAGTGTGTAATTCCTTTGTAAATGGATAATTATATATATGTGAAAAATGTTAGTCATGGGGAAAACCATGCCAACGTCTTTTTCATTGACCATGTTTACATTAACATGGCAGGTTGTAGGTAGCATAAACATGATTAAAATGGATGATGGAAATATAAGTTTAATGTTCCTCACTAAAAACATGTAATTAGGATGGGAATAGAAATGTATATTATTTTAACAATCATACATGTTGTATTATTAAAGAAAGAAGAACTCCTTTCATTGTGCATGTATGTTAAATAAAGAAATGGTGAAATTTCATTTTGTAACTTGATTTAACAAATATAGAAATGAATGCTTATTGTTAAACCCTAGATATTGCGAGTCACGTATGATAAATAAATGCTAAAGTACATATTTAACACAAGCCATAAGTTTATGAGATATGAAACCTTAAGTGCAAGAGAGAGAGTAGAAGACTTAGTTGATTTCACACTTGATCCTAAAGTGTAATGGACTTGAAAATTGATGAACAGGGGAAGGGAAAAATTTTGCAATTGTGCTAAGGAAAATTTTTATCTGTCAAACAAGTCTGGACCGGGCACTTGAGATAGGACTAGGGCGCCAGGACAAGACTACGACACTTAGGCGTCGAGAGAACTTTGTTATGCACCCGTGACTGTGAAGGAGCTTGGAACCTAGTTTTTCTAGTGTCGCAGGTAGTTTGGTAACCTTCATAGTTGGTCACCCTTATGTCGTTAGATGATCTCCAAACTCTCCTATAACCCGCAAAGAGAAGATACCTGCAAAACCCTCAAACTACATCAAATCCCAAAAAGAAAAGATGTAATATGGGGAATCGATCGACCACTGTAAATCACCCCACCGAGTGAAATTATGACCAAGCATTGCACCACATCTCAAACTCCATGTATTTTTAGAATTGTGTTAAAGAATCGTGCCTTAGGAAGCGCTTGTTTAAGCATACGTAATAATAGGTGATAACTATATATACTAATGTAAATATATGTGTGGATGGAAAAATGAACTTCCCCTTCCTATAAATTTATGTAGAAAATGTAGTCCCTTGTCCCTTGAATGAAAGCTAGATAAATGCCTTTAGTTCTCTTAAACACCTTTGGTTGTAAGCTTAGATGATGATAATATATGCTTAGAGCTTGGTCCTTTATTTTGGTCATATAGCTTTGTATTTATATGTTTCGCTTGGTTGAAATTCGTAATTGATGTAATGGAAGGCCGACCCATAAGAAAATAAGATGCCTAAAATATAAAAGATGCTCAAAAGAGACGAGTATGATAAATAGAGGTTAGGGGTGCCCAGAGGGGATGTAGATACTGAGCAACGGCGTCTTGGCCAAGCGCTGCTATCCAAAGTCATTAAAGATAAATAAGTAAAGCACTAGATGGGTTGTAGGGTGTGAAAGACCAGAAAGAAGAAAAGAACCATAGTACGAGAGGCCAAAAACAACAATCAATTACTAGTTTTCTCACTTAGGAATCATATGAATGCAAGTATGTTCTTAGGACCTAGAAATGTACCCAAGTGCATGATTTTATGTCTACATTTTCCCCCACTTTATGTTATTGAGTGAATACTTGATAACATAAAGTAGTTAGAAGATGTGTACCTTTTGTTCCTCCTAGATTGATGGCGAAAGGATGTCGAGTGGACAAGTGAAAGTGTGAAGTGATAAAAATGAAGTGTGAACTAAGAAAGAGGAAGTGACCCTAGGGGTGAAGTGTATGATGTTATATTGTGTTGTACATGTTGTTGTTTCTAATGAAGGGTTATTTCTTGTTGTGTACTAAGGACGGTCCTACAAAAGAAGATCAAACGAGTAGTCAAAGTCATGTATTATGAAACCTCTTATAAAATTATGTGTTGGTCGTCAAACTTGTACCCATGTCTCGGATCTGGAAGAACCAAGTTGTTTGTGACAACAATGGAACCGTCCCTAAGTTGTGGGACCTTACATGCTTTGGATGGATCTCCGAGAAGGCCGGTTCTTCTATCTAATTCTACTACTACTCTGCTACTCCTAGTGCTGAAAGGAAAAACTAAACTAATAGTGCCAAGGGACTAGGGATAGAAGGATAACATGAAAGAAACTACACTAAAATGTGATAACACCAAAAAGAGGGATGAACATTATCTATTCAGTGAAAATGAAAGAAAATGTGTGAATGAAGGCTGACACGTGTAACACAACTAATACGTATTTATCGATCCGTTTCATGGATCACAACTAAATAAGGAGTTGTAATGGATGTAGAATGACACAATGAGCACACAATGCAAAATGAAATGCAAGAAGAAGGAATACAAACTCCTTAGGAAAGAAAGTAGTCACAAAATGATGTTTCTATTGCTTCCATAAATGTCTGAGAGTTCTGATGATTGAAGAGACCAATATCCACATGTAAGAGCCGATCTAGAGGTTTGCAACTTAGATTACGAGAAAATTGAAGTCCTTAGCAAAAATGCGTAAGGATCCAAAATGTCCAACGTTAATAATGAGCCCCACTTTTACATTTATAGATGAATCCATGGAAGAATAAGACAAGGAGGAAAACCTTAATTTTAAATACAACCACCAATAAGAAGCATTCAATGCCTATAAATTTGCCTGTAAATCTATCAAATACGTTTATTCAAGTTTGTTTGGTGTGTTTGAGAAAGGAGGAAGATCATATAAAATTAGGTGGTTGAAGCAATCGATCTACTCATTAATTCCCTAAAAGATGTTTTCCCATTTCTCACCTACCAAGATCCATCAAGAATTTGAATTTGAATGTTTAGCACTATAGCCCATGTCAGAACTATTGATTAAGACTAGGCACACGATCGGAGCTCTGTAGAAAAATATATGGATGTCAGAAGATGTCATAGCTGTCTCGACACAAAAGACACAATGCACACTGGATTGATGAAGAAATTGGTGAACCATTCATTTTATTTGTCATTTCTATCACGTGTCGTTCATTGGCTAGTTTTCGATTCAACACCCGGTTGGTGCACTTTAACCGGTCACGTGTGGCACACTCAAGCGTGTTAAAGGATTACATGAAACAGAAAGGCATGAATGAGGGCAAAAGATAATGCACAGAAGAATGAGGCATGGGAAGGAGGCAGAGGAAGGCACGTAAGGGGAAGATGAAACAAAAGGAAAAGGAAAAGGGAAGAAGGGAAACACGTAAAGGCGCATGAGGAAGAGAACGGGCGTGTGAGGAAATGCAACCAAGGGAATGTGCCAAGTGAACATGAGCGTGCACAACATTGCAATGGAGAATTCAGAGCCAAAAAGTGTATACAAGTTACCCAAATAACCAGGAGAGTTATTTGGATAATATTTTTGGTGACTTTTAGGGCTATTTGCCTCCTAGATAAAGGAGATCAGTAGCCTGAACCATCCATTGGGCATGGAGTCTATTAAATAATCATGAAATTTTGATCTGTAGCTTTGAAGAACTACGTCTAAATTCACTTGAAGGATCATTTCTTGACTCTATTTTGAATCCTAAAAACTACTGAAAAATGTCGGCATCCTGGAGGAAAAAGAAGAGTGCACGCAGGAAGCACGTGAGAAGAAAAAACTATGTACAAAAAAACAACGTGTATGCAACACATTAGAGGAATTGAAACTACTCTAATATACAAAAATGATGCAAAGACACTTAATATGTAGTATTGCTAATTTATCATACGTTGCAGTATTTTCCTATTTAACATATGATGTTTATCCTCACCAAACTACTTCCCCTAGAAAATTTCGTGACTTAGGTTGATTATTTTTACATGACATGGGCCCAAATCGGTTGACACTTATAGCCATGACAAGTATTAAGCATAAATTTAAAATGCATTTTGTGTGTATTTTTATTTAACGAATGAATTTGACAAACAATAATTTTTCTATTTTACGATATATTTTTATTTCTTTTTTCTTTTGAGTTATTTTTGTGTGTAAATATTTAATTCATCTTTTTATAAATGTTATAGAAGAGAGGAGGGATGGATTTTTTCTTATTTTTTTTGGAAATGTGGTTTAACATTTCAACCTATTTTAATGTTGATAGACATTATATAGTGGGAAGAAGTCCCCGATGAGGCGGATCAACGATGGAAAGGCACATTGTATAGATGGAAAACCAAGTGCCCAATCCAAACCATTGATGTCATAGTAGACATATTTCATTTACGTAATCTACGGAAATAGTTTTTGCATTAACTATGATATGGACATGTCAGAAATTTTTTGCATCAAAGATGAACAATATTCAGCCAAGTACCATGATTTTGTAGTGCCCCTAATTTTTGGTCACCTATGTTTAGCAAGGAATGCTTGGTGACGGTGTAGAGCATTGTTTCGTCATTTTAAATTGGTGAACCATTTAAAGGTCATTGAGATCATTTAGGGTTATATTACAATTTTTTCACACAAATTGATTGATCAATCCTTCGTAGTCTTGTGTAGACCTAGGTTAATGTGTAGGCAAGGATTTGCATCCATAGGTCAACATACCCATCCTTTGATTCTTGTTGTTCATGCGCAAGTCTTTGTCAAACAAACTTAATCATTTCTATTGACTAAGGGTTGATAATTCCCAGTATCGAAGGAAAACTCGTCAAAAATTCCATTTGAAGGTTAGATACAAGGGTGTGCATGTGTGATCAAACTTTTATACCCACCTTTGAACTCTTAATGCTAGGCGTTAGTAATATGACCATTATTATTGTTTTTTAAGAACCAAAAATAATAAATTATTTATAGAAAAATTAATAGTGAATTATGAATGAAAGGAGAAAATAAAATAAATAAAACAATAAGAAAAGGATAAGAAAATACATAAATAAAAAGAGAGCTCATGAAGGGGTGAATCGTGTAAAAGTGATTAGGGTTTCTTGTTTCTTGTTTCCTCTAATTTTCTCCTCCTACGTTTAGAGAAGGGAATGATGACATGTTTAGGAGGAAAGATGTAATGAAAAGGTTGGAGTCATTCTACCATGAAGAAGGTGGTAGAAACCTGAAAATAAATTTGGATTGATAGGTGTAAATCTAGATTCCACTACCTTTTTCAACATTTTCCCATGCTTGAGAAAAAGTAATAGCCTGGAGACAGGGTATGGGAGCTATCATAAAATTAATGGAGATGATTTAGAGGTAGATATTATGTTGCAAGTGTTGATAGACATGTTGGCAAGACGTGGAATCTTATAAGGCACACACACAACAAGGGTGAACCAAATGATAAATTCTTGAAATAAATGATGTATCATTGGCTTCAAATAGGGCAAGGGAAGGGCATTTTTCTTAGGTGTCTTTGTAAGCACGATGGAAGACATGTATGCAAAAGGTGGATGCATTCTCTTTGCGCCCCAAGGAGATCAAGTCACCGAGAGTAGACCTTGGCCGTGTAATCTTCATTTATGTTGTTTTTAACATGTCATGGGCATATTTTATTGTGGACATGGGTTGTCTTTTGTCTTCCCAAAACACCCCTTTTGGCATGGCTTTAAATCAGCTGTTGTTGGTTGTTGATTTTGCACTAAATGGGTGCATTGACAAGGCCATGGAAAGCTTCTAGCTAAGGCATATGGAAGATGTAAACATAAACTTTAAAACCTTTCCAACATCCTCCCCGCCTACATCTGAAACAAGAGCTTTAAAACAGGTCAAACATCCTTCAAACACATGAGAGGAAAGGATTTTTGGCAAACATTTTAGTTGTAAGCATTACAATGATATGTAAAATGTGGAGGTATGTGAACTATTTGACAAAATTCCGCAAAGGAGTGCAACTCCATTAAAGATGATAGTTGCAAGATGTTCTCTAACTAGAATAGTAAATAGGCCTTGAAACACATGCAATGTACATGAACCGATTAACGAATTCACTTGCAGCGACTTGTAGCTTGTACACATTCAATTGATTGAAGGCTCGACACCGTTTCTTTGGTTAACATGCATGGTTTTCTCTCTATTCTAACATGTCTTTGCATTTATAGTTTTTCTTTTTTATGTAGTTAGAAAATTTAAATGAAGAAAAAGTATAGCTTTTGTATAAAATTTGGAAATATGTTGTAGTTCAAAAATGTTGACATTGCTTTATTACTTCACATTTAAAGGATTTATAAAATGAATGTTAATCTCACTTGGTAAAACTTAATTTAACAATGCAAAACTTAGATGAGCGGTTAGGATAATGACAACCTCCCAAATGACAAAAATTGAACTTGAGACTTCATGATAATTGTCAATTATATTCTTACAAAATTTAATTAAACATAATTTTTCTTAGATGTGCAAAACATCCCTCCAAATATTGTGGCAGAAAAAAATGAGTTAAATATGTTAACCGATGACATGGGATGTCACGTAAACCCCTAAGATGATCAAATATAGTCATTTCATAAATTTTTGTTGCATATCTAGGAGCCAATTGGTGAATATTGTAGCATTGGATAGTTGTCACAAGTTAAAAATTCCATTTGGTTTTGTCTCATGGTTCGTACCACATTGAAATTTTTTTCCGTAACTTCATACTTCTAGTATTTATGGATGAAAATCCTGGTCAAACTTTAATTTTGATAAAATCATCTTGGAAGCTTGTGTTGTAAGGGTATTTTGTAGGCCTTCATTCATACAAAGACAAGTTGAATTGAACAATCATGATGAGTAGCTCCAGACAAGTGACCTTCATTTGGACCTTAGCCGTCAAATATTAGTTATGTTAACTTCTTGGGCATCCCCATGCATAGGAGAAAAGAGGAAACTTTACTCTTGGTGAGTTTGATTTCGGAAAAATGGTTTTTCGAACCCAATTTCTAGACCATTTGGGCTAAATTGGACATTCCTTTAAACTTTATACAATATTAGAAAATTGTCGTTGAATCCTTCTCCTAGATGAATAACTATAGGAAAGTCTATCAAAAATATTACATGAACCTAAAGAAAACCTTTATGTTTCTCGTTTGGTCAAAATAGCTTGTGGGTAATTATAGTGTTTCTCTTTCTCTCTTCCCCTTTTTCTCTCTCTAGTTTGATAATGAGAAGAAACTGCTTCTATGATTTTTACTCTCTTTTCTTTCATACAAGTGTGTGAATTCCTTTGTAAATGGATAATTATATATATGTGAACAATGTTAGTCATGGGGAAAACCATGCCAACGCTCTTTTTCACGACGTTGTTTACATTAACATGGTAGGTTGTAGATAGCATAAGCATGATTAAAAATGATGATGGAAATATAAGTTTAATGTTCCTCACTAAAAATGTGTAATAAGGATGGGAATAGAAATGTATGTTATTTTAACAATAGTACATGTTGTATTATTAAATAAAGAAGAACTCCTTTCATTTTACATATATGTTAAATAAAGAAATGGTGAACTTTCATTTTGTAACTTGATTTAACAAATATAGAAATGAATGATTATTGTTAAACCGTAGATATTGCAGAGTCACATATGATAAATAAATGCTAAAGTACATATTTAACACAAGCCATAAGTTAATGAGATATGAAACCCTAAGTGCAAGAGAGAGAGTAGAAGACTTAGTTGATTTCACACTTGATCCTGAAGTGTAATGGAATTGAAAATTGGTGAACAGAAGTGAAAACTTTCACAGTTGTGCTAAGGAAATTTTTTAACTATCAAACAAGTCTGGACTAGGGCACCGAGATAGGACTAGGGCCCCTAGACAAGACTAGGATGCTTATGCGTCGAGACCTCTGTTATGCACTGTGTGACTGTGAAGGAGCTTAGAACCTAGTTTTTCTAGTCTCACAAGGTAGTTTGGTAACCTTCACATTTGGTCACCTTTATGTCATTAGATGATCTCCAAATTCTCCTATATCATGCAAAGAGAAGATACCTGCAAAACTCTCAAACCGCATCAAATCCCATAAAGAAAATATGCAATAGGGGAGCTCTGACCACTGATGGTCACTCAATTGAGTTAACTTACGACCAAGCATTGCACTACATCTAAAACCGCATGTAGTTTTTTCGAGTGTGTTAAAGAATTGCGCCCTAGGAAGCGCTTGTGTAAGCATGCGTAATAACATGTGATAGCTATATGTACCAATGTAAATAGATGTGTGGATGGAAAAATGAACTTCCCATTTCTATAAATTTATGTAGAAATTGTAGTCCCTTGTCCCTTGAATGAAAGTTAGATATATTCCTTTAGTTATCTTAGACGGTTTTGGATGTAAGCTTAGATCATGATAATAGATGGTTAGAGATTAGTCCTTTATTTTGGTCATACAACTTTGTAAATATATGTTTCCCGTAGTTGAAATTCGTAATTGACAAATGGAAGGCCGACCCATAACAAAATAAGATGCCCAAAAAATAAAAGAGGCGAGTATGATAAAAAGAGGTTAGGGGCGCCTAGGGGGATGAAGGCACCCGAGCACCGGCATTCTAGCTAAGTGTTGCTATCTAAAGTCATAAGAGATAAATAAGTAATGTATCAAATGGACTGTAGGGTGTCAAAAACTAGAAAGAAGATAAGAAACATAGTAAAGAGGCCAAAGACAACAATCAATTACTAGTTTTGTCACTTAGGAATAGTATGAATGCAAGTATGTTCTTATGAACTTGACATGTACCCAAATGCATGATTTTATATCTACATTTTCACCCACTTTATGTTATTGAGTGAATACTTGATAACATAAAGTATTTATAAGACGTGTACCTTTTTTTTCCTCCTAGATCGATGGCAAAGCATGTTGAGTGGTCAAGTGAAAGCGTGAAGTGATAAAAATGAAGTGACCCTAGGGGTGAAGCATATGATGTTATATTGTGTTGTACATGTTGTTATGTCTGATGAAGGGTTGTTTCTTGTTCCTTATTAAGGACGGACCTACAAAAGAAGATCAAAAGAGTAGTCAAAGTCATGTATTATGAAACCTCTTATAAAAGTATGTGCTAGCCGTCAAACTTTTACTCGTGTCTCGGATCTGGAAGAACCAAGTCGTTTGTGATAACAATGGAACCATCCCTAAATTTTGGGACCTTGCACACTTGGGAAAAATCTCTGGAGAAGGCTAGTTCCTCTATCTAATTCTCTGCACATCGGTACTCCTAGTGCTAAAAGGGAAAACTAAACTAACAATGCCAAGGGACCAGGGATATAAGGATAACATGAAAGGAAACTACACTAAAAGGTGATAACACAAAAAAAGAGGGATGTACACTATCTATTTTGAGTGAAAATGAAAGAAAATGCATTTATGAAGGATAAACACGTGTAGCACAACTAAAATATAATTACCCGATCAATTTCATGGATCATAACTAAATAAGGAGTTGCAATGGATGTAGAATGACACAATAAGCACAGAATGCCAAAGGAAAGGCAAGAAGAAGGAATACAAACTCCTTAGGACAGAAAGTAGTCACAAAATGATGTTTTTATTGCTTCTAGAAATGCACAGAGCTGCTACAATGATGAAAGAGACTGATATCCACATGCAAAAGCCGGATCTAGAGGTCTCGTGACTCAGATTATAGAAAAAAATTGAAGTCCTTAGCAAAAATGCATAAGGATAAAAATGTCCAATGTTAATAATGAGCCCGCTCTTACATTTATGGATGAATCTATGAAAGAAGAAGACAAGGAGGGAAAACCTAAATTTGAAATACAACCACCAACAAGAAACATTCAATGCCTCGCAAAATCACAAATACATTTCCCAAGTCTATTTGGCGTGTTGGAGAGAAAGGAAGGCGAGATCATATCAAATAGGGTGGTTGAAGCAATCGAATCTGATCATTAATTCCCTAGAAAAGACATTTTCCCATTTCTCAACTACCAGATCCATCAAGAATTTTAATTTGAATGTTTAGCACTATAGCCCATGTCAACAACTATTGATTGAGACTAGGCATGCACCGATCAGCTTTGTAGAAAAAGATATGGATGTCATAAGATGTCAAAGCCATCTCAACACGAAAGACACATGACACACATAAATTGACTGAAGAAATTGGTCGATGTTCATTTTATTTATTGTTTCTACCACGTGTCTTTCATTGGCTAGTTGTCAGGATTCAACACCTAGTTTGTGCACTTTGACTAGTCACATGTGGCACACTCAAGCATGTCAAAGGATGACATGGCATGAAAAGGTGCAAAGGAGGGCACAAAGATAATGCACATAGAAGAATGAGGCATAGGAAGAAGGCAGAAGGAAGGCGCGTAAGGGGAAGATGAAACAAAGAGGAAAAGGAAAAGGGAAGAAGGGGAAGCGCACAAGGGCGCATGAGGAAAAGAAGGATGGTGCATGAGGAAATGCAACCAAGGGAATGTGCCAAGTGAACTTGAGCATGCACAACCTTGCAATGGAGAATTCAGAGCCAGAAAGTGTATACAAGTTACCCAAATAACTAGGAGAGTTATTTGATAACAATTTTGGTGACTTTCGGGGCTATTTTCCTCCTCGATGAAGGAGATCAAGAGCCTAAACCATCCATTAGGCATGGAGTTTGTTAAATAATCATGAAATTTTGATCTACAGCTTTAAAGAACTACCTTTGAAGTCACTTGAAGGATCATTTCTTGACTCTATTATGAATCCTGAAAATTGCTGAAAAATGTCGACATCCCGGAGGAAAAAGAAGAGCGCGCGAGAAAACACAAGAGAAGAAAGAAATATGTAAAAAAAACAACGTGCATGCAACACAATTAGAGGAATTGAAACTACTCTAATATATACAAAATGGTGTAGCAAACTTAATGGAAGGGTTTGAGATGGATCGTATTTACTGGGATTTACAGCACGCCTACATCAAGATGAGTTAACTCAAAAGAGTTAGCCTCTTTGCATGAACTGATGATATATGGGCCACTCCAAATTGCATCAAACTTTGAATGGTGCCCTGGTTTAGCTCTATCAGCATCCCATTTTAAGACTAAGTCTCTAAATTTGAAAGCTTGAGGCCTAACATTTCTATCAAACCATTTCTTTGTTGCTTGTTGATGCTATTACAACCTTGATCATGATAGAGTTCATTAATTCTTTAAGATTGAATAACTCTACCATTTTTATTTCTCTCTAGTCTGTGCCTTCAAATTCTAGTTGTTGGGTAAACACCAATGAGTTCAACTCCGCATCAAAGGAAGGATATACTATTTTCCATAGACACGATTTTAAGGAGAAGTTCCTATTTCCTTTTTAATTTTGATTCTATTTTCCCAAAGCACCCGTGAGACCTTTGTATGCCACTACTTTTGGCCAATGTTCATTGTGCACTTTATAATCCTAACTAGGTTCTTGTTTGTTGAATTTTCCAGACCATTTCCTTGAGGTAATAGTTATAAGAATTCTTTAGATAGATGCCTAGATTTAGAGCCCAATCGGTGATTTTAGTGCCAAGGAAGGATTTTTCTTTATTAGAGATAATGGTTTTAGGAATGCTAAACCTTGTGACTATACCGTCGAGAAAGTCAAGGATGACTGACTTGATTGATTCTTTGAGCGTGACACCTTTATTCCATCTAGTGAAGTACTCTATAGTTGTCAGCACCCACTTGTGTCCAACACTTGAAGGTGGATTGATTATGCCTATAAAGTTGAGACCCCATTGCGCAAAAGGATGATCCTCTTTGATTGGTTGGAGGGAAAACACTGTCAATCTCTTCTTTCTTAAAAAGAATACACATTCCTTGCATTTTTGACCCACTTGTGTGTGTCGCAAACATAGTAGGCCAAAATATTCCTGTCATTATGACCTTCATCACTATAGTTTTGTGAAAAGTGTCCACCAAAAAAACCATCGTGGAATTTTGGCAACACTTTCTCGATCTTTGTAATGTCGATACACTTTAACAACATGTCATCAAGATTTTTCTTGAAGAGAAATACATTAATCAAAACATAAGGGATAGATTCTAACCTCGATGTCTTCTCTTTTCCTTGTTTAAGCTAGGAGGGTATGTGCCTTTGGAAAGGAATGTGATCATGTCCTTCATCTAGTCACACGCGCTAGGATTTGTATTCTGCTGAAGTTCTATACGCTGGAGAGCTTCATCAAGAAATAAAGAAGTCTTAGATTCATTATCTCGTATCCTCAAAGAATCTGTTTGCAGAGAACACTACCTCTTACTAGTTTTGTGGCTTTGATAGTCACATCATATTCCATGATTTTGGTCACCCATCGTGCTCTCTTTTCACTAATCTCTACTCCCATGATGAAGTCCCCGACAAAGAGTGGGAGACTAACAACTTGATATGATTTGTGGAAAGCATACTTTTGAATTTCTTGAGTGCGTGCATGATGACGAAGACCTATTTCTTCGTGTGAATGTATTTTAATTCATAATCCTTCAACGTCTGGCTGAAGAAAGCCACTGGTTGTTCTAGCCCTTGTTCATTTTCTTGTGTTAGGACAACAAAAACACTCGCATCTGCCATAAGTATAAAGGATAAAATACCTTGGATAATCTGGGTTGATGAGTGTTGGCACGCAAGCAATTTCTTATTTGATCTTGTTGAAGCTTGTTTTTACTTCTATTGTCCATCTAAAAGCTATGTCCTTTTTAGCATCAGGGTGATGGGCCGAACGAGTCCTAAAAAGTTAGGAATAAAGCGCCCAACAAAATTGATCTTACTGAGGAAGGATTACGAAGGCCTTTATGCACACCCGACAAGGAAAGAGATAGGATGGTTGAAAATTGTTCAAGATTAATTATGATGCCATCCTTTGAAACCACATGACCAAAAATATTTCCCTACATGATCATAGAAAAATTACACTTCTTGTGGTTAAGGGATACCCCAAATTTTCTGCATCTCTCAAAGACTTTCTCCAGTGTGCCATATGATCCATGCTTTACTTTGAGAAGACTGTAATATCATCGAGGTAAACCAAGATGAACTCATTAATATAACCTTTGTAGGCAATGTCCATGGTGTGCTAAAACATCACACCTGCATTTAATAGACCAAAGGGAATATTTTGGTATGCATATGTTCCCCACTTGGTTGTAAATGTTTCTTTGAATTGATCCTCTTCCTTAACCAAGATCTGATTGAAACTTGAATACCTATCCAACATTGAGAATCTTTGTGTGTCATCCACAGTCTGCAAAATCTTCTCTATGGAGGGAAAAGGATAATGATCCTTTAGATATGCCTTGTTCAAATATCTGAAATCAACACAGAGCCTAATTTCACTATTCTTCTTGTGCACTGGAACCAGATTCGTGACCCAAGTAGAGTACTTGATGGGAAATTATCATGAGGAATTTATCTTTGGATTAGCCGATCAGCGCTTCTATCTAATGGGCTTGATACTTTCGACAGATCAAGGTTCAATGGAGTGTTGAGAAACACTTGGATCAAAACCTTTGAGGTCTTCATACTCCCATGAGAAGATATCACTACATTTTTGACAGAGAAAAATGAAGGCCTAATTTTCATTGTGTGTATAAGTCTAACTCGAGAAGCAAATCCTTTCCATGCGCAATAATGACTGGGGAGTAGTCTTCTTGCGCGGTGCACATATACTTTTCTTCACCATTGAACTCATTGTCAAGGCCAAACATTTTTTCTTAGGCTACCAACCCTTTAGGAAGCTTATTTGAATTTAGTTGAATCACTTGGTCACCATAGTTGTCATACAAGTCAATTTGCATGCTTGATGAGAACTCAGCTTCATTTTGAATGAACTGGATGATCTGCACATCACTTTCAAACATTTTCCAATTGGTATTGTTATCTGGAATGGATGGTCTAATCACCATCATAATGTGTTGAGTGTTTCATTTGACAAAGTCTTTAACCTGAGAGAATTGTGAACCAAGTGCGGCCATTTGATCAGCTTCCTTATTCATTTTACGCAGCACCACTTATATATTTAGAGCATCAAAGCTCTCAAGGAGGTCCCAAAATCTATGCTTATAAGCTTTAAGAAGTTTATTATTTACAGCACTTGTTGGTAACTTGGTGAATAACCAATTCTGTGTCCCCAAATATTTGCAGCGCCTTAATCTTCTTCTTTTCAACAATAAGCATACCATGCACCAGCGCCTCATACTCTTCCACATTATTGGAACATGTAAACTGTAATTTGTGAGCGAAGAATAATTTCTCATCCATATGAGAAATGAGAACAACTCCTACTCTTGCACCATTTCTGCTTCTAGATCCATCAAAGTATAGCTTCCATAGACTAGGGTTCTCCTCCCTTTGCTTGAGTGCGTGCCAAAACATAGCTTCTTCTTCAAGAATGCAAGTAGGTACCAAGCCCAATTTCATAAGCTTCTAGTTCTTCAACATATGGGTCAAATTTATGGTGCCTCTCTTCCCACTCATCAAGTACTAGATCAGAATAACAGGTGGAAGAGGATGTTATTCAGGAACTGAAGCTAATTCTTCTTGGATTAAACAGTTGGCTTGGAGAGAGGATGGGACATATGACTCTATATGATAGGAAAATATTGGCTCAAATTGTATGGTAAATCGAGTACCATACCTTGTCTTGAGTAACATATGAGACCAATTAGAAGACAAGTAACCACCCACTTTTGCAGTAAAATCTCTTGATAGACATAGGGAAAACAAAGGAGGTAGGTCAATAATAGACACATCTTGAGTTATGGTGAGGCTTGGGCATGCATGAAGGGTCAACTCAAGATCCTTGATGATTCCTAGGGTGGTGACAGTTGAGCCATCGAGTTGCAGGACTCCTTTAGACAAGGGGCTATACTCAAGACCTAGGACATCAACTATCTTCTTGGGCATAACAAAAGTGCTAGCGCCTGAGTCTATCATGTAATTATGCACTAGGTGTTTGCCTATGATCAAGGACATATAAAAGGGTGGGGTTTTAACATTATTACTTACTTGTTTCTCCTTTATCTGACAAATATTGATAGAATCATGTGGTTTGTGAATAGTTGGATCAATGCGCGGAAGTTGGGACAAGGCCTCATGCCACAGATTCTGTTGAGACAAAATGGTTAGAGCATATGACATTGTGACATTTATATTAGTATTCTTCATATGGTCCACAATGTTAAATGGAAGACCCACTTACTTGCGCATTTGTGGAATAACAACATCCTTTCTTGACTATTCAAGCACGGAAGTGGGGGATTTAGTCAAATCTGAGGCTTGACCTACCAAAGGAGGGTCGTGTGCTACTTTAGGGAGAGCTTTGTGTGGAGTCTCTTGTTTAGGGACTTGAGTGATTTTTCCCCTAGATGACCAGTTGCATCTTTTTGGTTACGAGGGTTTACTTGTTTTGCTGGTATAGTGACCTATGCACCAAACTCGAGCATTCTCTTCTTCTATCTTGTGTTGTCTGCAACTTGGGCATGGGGTCTGATTTTATCCTCTACAACTTGGTTGATTGAACAAAAGTATTCAAAGCAAAGAACATCAAATTGGAATCGAAAGAACCTATATCATGTCTTGGTTCTTTATTTTAGGTGCACTCGTTGAAGGTTCACAATTGGAAGCATTATGAATCATTTAGGCTTGTGCATGAGCAAGATATTGGCACAATGATATTGAATATGAGGAATTTTAAAAGGGAAGCACCATTTTGACTCACGTGCCAAATTTTTTTAAACGGAAAAATCTCGACTTGCGTATCTTTGGTTGGGTGCGTATCTTTGGTTTCCATAATGATTCCTCAAGGCATACTACTTTGGCTATGTGCACGATTAGAATTACTGTATAGGCTTACGCTTGTTGTTTTTCTAATGATATGACCTTGTTTGATAAATTTTTAATCAGGGTCTTCAATTCTTCATCTTTTTTATAATGCCTTGAAGAGTAGGATGTTGATGCAACATGTTGTGCGCTTTGCTTAGGAATAGGAATGGGGACCACAGAAGGATGGGATGCTTGTTACATTTCTGGGAACAAGGGCATAGGTGGTCTAAGAGCTATCTTTCCCACCTGAATAAGACTATTTTCCATCCTTATTGTAATATTATAAGCGGCCGGTAAAGTCCTACCTACCATGTATTGAATCATGACTGAGATATCATTGTTCAATTCCTTTAGATAATACACAAAAATCATGTTAGGTTGTAGGTCTGACCACAAGAGGGATTCTATCCCAAGTCTTCTGAAATTTGATGTTGAAATCAATCATATACTCGTTGGGTGCCCTCCTTGTTGTTGTCATTTTCTCCACCAGAGATAAATGATCTGATTTATCTTCAAAGTAATTGTAAATAAATTTTCCACACTCATCCCAGGTGGTAATAGAGTTTCAAGCCTTGGTACCACTAGAGCGCTTTACCTTTGAAAAAGGCCACAAGTAACAACTTTGAGTGCTACATCATCATGTGTGATCAAATAGAGTGAACATACATTTGCTACATCCTGAATATGCTCATGAGGGGTGAATTGATTCTCACTAGTAAAGTATGGAATACTTTTGAGCGCGTCATTTGGCATATCATGTTGCACGACCAGAACTAGGGACTTCCTCCGGTGAAGTTAGCAAAGTTTCTTAGTGGAGGAGGTGGCTGATGCACCATAACAGGGTGCATTGGTTGTCTGCTATGAGAAGAAGTTCAATGGGCGTGGTACTGTTGTAGATGGAGATGCGCATGCGGGATTTTGGAATGAACTCTTCTTGGGGATAGTTGGAGGTACTCAAAAGAATCTTCAGCTGTTGCACTTCTCCTTGTATGCACTCTTCTCATGAAAGGCACTCAGGGCTACTAAAACAGAGATATGTAGATATTAGGAGTCACCAAATGTGTTGAAATGAGCCTCCAAAGGTTGAAATGCTATGTCCATACACTAGAACTTAGCAATATGAAATTTAAGCTTTCATTGTTGGTCCCATTGGGCATTCCAAAAATTTTGGTCATCAAACTTGCACTTATGTCTGGATATGGAAGAGCAGAATCATTTGTGACAATAATGGAACCGGCCCTAAATTGTGGGATCTTGCGTGCTTGGGATGGATCTCTAGAGAAGGTCGGTTCCTCTATCTAATTCTACTGCTATTGATAATCCTGTGCTGAAAGGAAAACTGAACTAAAATGCCAAGGGACCAAGGATAGAAGGATACCATGAAAGGAAACTACACTAAAAGGCTATAACACCAAAAAATAGGGATGCACACTATCTATTTTAAGTGAAAATGAAAGGAAATGCATGAATGAAGGATAGACACGTGTAGTGCAACTAAAACATATTTACCAAATTAGTTTCATGGAACAAAACAAAAAGGAGTTGCAAGGATGTAGAAGGGCACAATGAGCACATAATGCAAAAGGAAAGACAAGAAGAAGGAATACAAACTCATTAGGATAGAAAGTAGTCATAAAATGATGTTTCTATTACTTCCATAAATGTACAGAGTTGTGACAATGGTGAAAGAGACCGATATCCATATGCATGAGCGATTTAGAGGTATGCGACTCTATAATATAGAAAAAAATGAAGTCCTTAGAAAAAATGAATAAGGATCCAAAAATTTCAACATTAGTAATGAGCACTACTCTTCCATTTATAGATGAATCCATGGAAGAAGAAGAGGAGGAGAGCCCAAATTTGAAATACAACCACTAATAAGAAGCATTCAATGCTTTTAAATCCACACAATAAATTTGTCAAATACATTTCCCCAAGTCTCATTTGGTGTGTTGGAGAAGGAAGTAGGGAAGATCATGTCAAATCGATGGTTGAAGCAATCGATATGCTTATTAATGCTTAAAAAGATGTTTTCCCATGTCTCACATACCGAGATCCATCAAGAATTTGAATTTGAATGTTTAACACTGTAGTAGCCCATGTTAGTAGCTATTAATTGAGGCTAGGTACATGCCGATCGGAGCTCAGTAGAAAAACATATAGCTGTCGAAAGATGTTCGAGCCGTCTTGGAATGCAAGACATGTGACGTACATACGATTGAATGAAGAAATTGGTTAATCATTCATTTGATTTTTCATTTCTACCACATGTCATTCATTAGCTTGTTGTCAAGATTTGGCACCTGTTGGCATGATTTGATTGGTCACATGTCGCACACTCAAGTATGTCAAAGGATGGCATAGCAAAGAAAGGAACAAAGGAGGGTACAAAGATAATGTGCACAGAAGAATGAGGTGTAGGAAGGATGCAAAAGGAAGGCATGCAAGGGGAAGATGGAACAAAGAGGAAAAGGAAAAGGAAAAGGAAAAGGAAAAGGGAAGAATGGGAAATGCGTAAGGCGCGTGAGTAAGAGAAGGGAGGTGCACGAGGAAATGCAACCAAGTGAACTTGAGTGCACACAACATTGCGAATGGAGAATTCAAAGCCATAAAGTGTATACAAGTTATCCAAATAACTAGGAGAGTTATTTGGATAACATTATGTATTAGCATGTAAAATCATGTAAAAATGAAACTGCACTTTGATTCGTGAAGAGTGAAAAGGATAGAAAATATCCTGAAAATGGTAGAGAAGAGCGAGTTTTTGGGTGATCTCATCCCAAGAAGCGAGTGTTTTGGACAATCTCAATGCCAAGAATGAGTTTTTCGGCGATCTCATGCCATAACAAAATATTTTTGAGGAGAGAATTATAGTGTTACCCTCCTTCCATGAATTCTTCACAAATAAGCACCATTACGAGATGATACGTCTTGTGTTTTTCATGTTTAGTTCCGTATTGTACTAAGTTAAAATGGAGAAAGAGTGCATTCTTCTTGCTTTGGAAGACTATGCAACTACTCTAAAACTCTGTTGTGAACCATGTTGAACTGAGAAAATAACTATAATTGTCCCCAGTCGAGGCTCCTTGGAGAGGTCATGAGCACTGGGAGCTAGTGTCTCGTATCTTGGCGCCGGTGTTTATACTTGAACCGAGGACCCAAGTCGATTCTAGGTCATTTATGAAACTATAACTTGTGTTGATTCTCTATTGTAGATATCTCGAACCGTGGCTTTGAGATGTTGTATGAGGTGATTGATTCACCCAATGTATACCCCCCTCATTTGGGGTGCATGCAACATCGGTAGGAGAATGTAGATAAAAGGAGAGGCCCTGAAGCTGATTTGAACTATATCCCTATAGGGGGAGGGGGAATGTGCATGGTAGAAACTAAGTCACATGCAAACAAATTAGCTAGATACATGTGTTAGTATAGTCAAAGACAAGTATACGAGAAAGAAGACAAAGTGCAATCAAGTAAGCAAGAAGACAAGATAGACTACGAGAAGCAGGGTTTAAACATGGGACATCGATCACAATATCACAATAAAATCATGGTCGAAGCGAATGGAATCAAATATTGTGCACACAAGACAAAGGACATATCCTGAAAACAATGACATGCAATGGAAAACAAGATAAATTATACAACCATGGTGGAAAATAGTTCATGCAAAGAAAATGTTGTACAAGAAGCGCCCATTAACATGTTAGAAAGATAAAAACTATTTGAAAGTGAGTATAGACCAATGGAAATTAATGCACTAATAAGAATAGGAAGTAGTATATAATGAAACAATATCACCTATGATGTGTGATAAAGTAGATCTCCCCAGGAGCCTTGGTGGGACTAGTAAAAGGTAGTGCACCGAACACCATTACTTTTTGTAAAGATCTAGAGGAAGTCTACATTCACAACTAGAGAACAAGTGAATGCACATGTGTATATAGAAAAAGAGAATGACATACTATGTATCTGTCTAGCATGAAAAAGAAAGTATACATGTAAGTATAAGTAAGCAAAGAAAACTGCAACCAAGGTATGCAATATGTTATGAATGAGTGGATTGGAATGGAATGGAATGCAATGTGAATGTGATAGGGCATCTTTCCCCCAAGTGTATGTGTATGTATGAGATGAGGTTCATTTATAAAAGACCCCTTGATAGTCAAGAATGAACCATAGAACAAGAGTGCATCATCAAGAAATGGTTTGATAATGTATGGGTTAGAAATATTGATCAATGAAGTATACAACATAAGGATTGAATGGGGGTGATGTTCATTTCATATTTAGACCCTCGGTTGTTCAAGATGAACCATGGAACTAGAGTGCATCATATGGTAATGATGATACAAGTGGTGTGTATCAAGTTGTGTATGATTGGTGCGTATAAATAGGAAGTATGAAGCAAAAAACGTAATAGTAGAAAGGAAAGACACCTTACAAGGTCGGGAGGGGAAGAATAAATGTGATTCCCGTGAAGCGTATGATGTACAAAATAATCAAGTAACATTGTCTAAGAGATCATCATTTTCATGGTTAAAATTGAATAGAGAAGTGTCGAGAGACTTGATAAGCAATAATATGAGGTTAATCATATAAAGATCCACTGCGCGCGTAAAACATACATGCCCATTGTATATTCTTCATCAGTGAAAGGTGGTAATGGACAACCATGTACATACCAGCGAGTAAGATTTTGTGTATAGCCAAGAAATGAATCATTATAAATAGAAACATGACCAAAAGGCATGGGAAATGTGATATCAATATAATCAGGATCCAAGGTGCCACCAATGTATTTAAGCCAATATTTCACAAGTGTAAGTGGAGAAGAGAAAGAAGTGTGTGCAAGGAAGACCGATGAGTGAAAGACATGAAATCCATAAGAAGAAATGATGTATACAAATCCATGATAGAGGTGAGAAGAATGAGATGGAGGAAGGAGGTCATCAAGTCTAAATCCTAGCCAAGCCAAGCCATCATGTGTGCAAACAGTTTCATAGAAAGTGGGATCGAATGGAATGTGAGGCCAATAAGAGTTGTTCATGAAAAGAGTGGATGTGAAAGAAGGAAGCATCAATGTAGGGTGTACATGGGAAGATGACGAAGATGGTATGACATCCAATGTATGGATAAACCCCTGAAAAAGTACCATGGTATTACTAGAAGAAGGGTTTTTTTAATTGATATTCACTAGGCCCAATAATGATGAAAGTATCATTGAAATGTGACTCATCTATCTCAATAGGAGTAAAGTTAAGGTTACGTAAGGTATCATCAGTAATATGGACGATATCAACCTCATCATAAAAATCATTAGTGTTGGCATTGTCATGTTGAAAAACAATATCAAGAATATTAGTATGAGTAGATCTAGATGTAGGAGTGAGAGGAGTCTCTACAGGTGGAATAGTGGTAGCTATAGGAGTAGAAAAAGTGGTGGAATGACAACATTAGTGTGAGTGGGAATAGATGGTATGTTTACGAGAGGTGGAAGAAGACTATGAAGAACTAGATTTACCAACATCATATGCATAAATATTGCTATATAGGACAGGTTGCGATGGAGGAATATGAATAGAAGTAACAAGGTCTATGCGAGCGTAATTGGAATGGATTAGATCAATGACAATGATATGCTCATATCCATCATGTAATAATTTAACACATCGATGAACTATAGATGGTACAATGTGCATTGAATGAATCCATAGTCTACCCAAAAAATATTAAACTCAAATGATGCATTGGTAACAAATAATATTGTAGGAACAATTTTAGGACCATCTTGCATAGGTAAAGTGATGGTGCTCATGCATGTACTAGTAGTAGAGTCGTATCCACGAATGTGAGTGGGAATTTTAGTAATTAGATTATTAGTAACACTAATTTCCCTAAGCAAGCATGCACACATAAGTTAATAGTAGATCCATTGTTGATGAGTACACGTTTGATGCAAATGGTACTAATAATAGTGGAAATAAGCAAAGGTACAAGTGGACTGTCTTCAACGGTGGAGGTATATCTTGATCATTAAATGATATAACATGTGGCATGTTTTTTAAGAGATTGAATAAGATGTGCAAAGGCCACGAGTGAATTATTTATTTCAATGTGGATAGAATGAAGGGTGGCCTCTAATATATGACAATAATCCGAAAAGCTGTAACATATCATAAAGATACATTTTTGTAGGTGTATTATTAGGCTTCTCAATGATGTAATATCCCTTAGAGCTTGTAGTAGGCATTGTTGAAGTAATTGGTTATGGAATAGAATCCTATGGAACCGTAGGGGAGATGAGTGCGATGAGTAGTGACTACATTGATGGATGGATCAACCATAGGAGTGATAAAGAGGGGAGGATGATGAATACGAATTTGCATGAAATCAGCAAAAATAGTAACCATACAAAAACCTTAGTTGGGGTGAAAGAAGTATAAAAAGATTGATCCATGAATTCAGAAGAAGGAGATAGATTTCAATACATTCTCATAAGGTAGGGTTTTAACTAGCGGGTTCACTAAATGATTTAACAAATATCGAAATGAATGCTTATTGTTAAACCCTAGATATTGCAGAGTCATGTATGATAAATAAATGCTAAAGTACATATTTGACACAAGCAATAAGCTAATGAAATATGAAACCCTAAGTGCAAGAGAGAGATTATAAGACTTAGTTGATTTTTCACTTGATCCAAAGTATGTTGGATTGGAAAATTGATGAACATGAAGGGAAGACTGCCACAAATGTGCTCAATAAATGATGTAACTCTCAAATAAGCTTGGACCAGGCACTGGGACGGGATTAGGGTTCTAAGAGCTAGAAAATTCTGCTAGGTGCACTCGTGACTACGCGGGAGCTCAAAACTTGGTTTTCTAGTGTCACAAGGTGGTTGCTAACCTTTTTGTTATTCTCCTAGATGTCATAGGATGATCACCAAATTCACCCGTAACTTTGTAAATAGAAGATGCCCTATAAAACCTTGAAACTACATCAAATCCCAAAAAGAATAGATACAATATGGGAGTCGAATGACCCCAGGTGGTCACCAAATTGAGTGAAATTATGACTAAACATTACACTATATCTCAGATTCCATGTAGTTCTTGCGAGTGTGTGAAATAATCATGCCCTAGGAATCCCTTGTGAAAGAACATGTGATAGCGGGAAATAACTATATGTATAAATGTAAATAGATGTGTGGATGGAAAAATGAACTTCTCCATTCTATGAATTGTATGAATAAAATATAGTCCATTTTCCCTTAAATAAAAGATAGATGGATGCCTTTAGTGCTCTTAGATGCCTTTGGATGAAATCTTAGGTGATGATAATACATTCTTAGAGATTGGTCCTTTATTTTGGTCACAAATATTTGTATTTATATGATTCGCTTGGTTGAATTTTGTAATTGACATCTAGAATGGCAACTCATAAGAAAATAATATTCCTAAAATAGAAAAGAGGATGAAAAGAGGTGAGTAAGATAGAAAGATGTCGGGGAAAATGGTCACTAGTGTCCAGAGTCATAAAACACGAAGAAGTAAAGTACCGATTGGACTATAGGGTGTGAAAGACCATAAAGAAGATAAGAAACAAAGAAAATACACCAAAGAAAATAATCGATTACTAGTTTTATTGATTAGGAATCATATGAATGTAAGTATGTTCTTAGGACCTAAAAATGTACCCAAGTGTTTGATTTTTGTCTACACTTTGCAATTCAACTATATGGTAGAATAGTGTATTTAGTTAACTATGATATATTTTCATAATTTTGTATAGTTGCATGGTAGTGATCTAAAAATGGAAAGTTATGTCACCATAAGCATATAAGGAAAAATGTTTTCTTTAGGTCATGTGCCAATCCTTTGAGATTCTGTTACACTATTACTGACTTAAAGAATTCATGTGATTCCGGACATTGTAGGTAGCCCACTTATCATCTTGCATTGTATTTGTATTAATAAATTTGAAATGGGAAGGTGAATATTTAATTGATATGTGTTGTTATGCCACTCGGTTTTACTCGATCAAGGTTACCTTGTATTAACCTTAAATAGTTATTCCTTGTTACAATAACCTTGGAACAACCTTCACTTCATGGGGTAAACAATGTTCTCCCATGTACGAGTAGATCCGATGTGCATCTTATCCTACATAAGGTATTATCAGGTAAGATTGACGGTATCGATCAACCTCATAATCAAAATCATCGGTGTTGGAATTTCCATGTGAAATAAAAGTATCAAGAATATTGGTAGGAGTAGAGCCCGATGTAGGAGTGGGAGGAGTCTCGACATGAGGAATATTGGTAGCTATAGGAGTACACAAAGTGGGTGAAATGATAGAAGTATTATGAGTGGGAATAGACGGTATGCTTGCAGAGGTTGAAGAAGACTATGATGCACTAGATTGACCAACATCATCTGTATTAATATTGTGTTATGGGATAAGATGTGATGGAGGAATAGGAATAGTAGTAATAGGGTCTATGTGATAGAATTGGAATGGATCGGGATCAATGGAAATGGTATGCTCATAGACATCGTGTAATAATGTAACACACCAATGAAGTGTAGATGGGACAACACACATTGTATGAATCCATGGTTTACCCAACAAAATATTAAACTGAAATGAGTCATCGATAATGAAGAATACCGTAGGAACAATCTTAGGACCAAATTGTATAGGTAAAGTGATGGTGCCCATGCATGTGCAAGTAGTAGAGTCATAGCCACGATGAGAGTGGGATTTTTAGTAATTAGATTATCAACAATGTCAATTTTCCTAAGGAGGGAATTCACACATAAGTTGATAGCAGATCCATTGTCAATGAATACAAGCTTGATGCAAATGGCAATGATAAAAAAGGTGCAAGTGGATTGTCTTGAGCAGATGGAGGTATATCCTCATCATTAAATAATATAGCATGTGGCATGTTTTTAAGGTATTAAATAAGATGTGCAAGGGTCGCGAGTGAATTATTTATTTTGATATGGATAGAACGAAGGGTGGCCTCTAATGTATGACAAGAATCAGGTGCACTGTGGGAAAATACCATAAAGATAATTTTTTCTCATGTATTATCAAGTTACTCAATGATTTCATATCCCTTAGAGGTGGTGGTAGCCATTGTAAAATTAACTGGTTGTGGAATAGGATCTTGTGGAATTATAGGGGGCGAGTGCAATGAGTAATGACTACATTGATGGATGAATAAACCATAGGAGTGATAAAGTGAGGATGATTATGAGTAAAAATTACATGAAATCAACATAAGTAGTAACCATGTCGAAACCTTAGTTGGGGTGAAATAAGGATAAGAATATTGATCCATGAATTTAGAATAAGGAGATAGATTTCGATGCATTCTCAAGAGGTAGGGTTTGAACTAGTGGGTTCACCAAATGATTTAACAAATTTAGAAATGAATGCTTATTGTTAAACCCTAGATATTGAAGAGTCACGTATGATAAATAAATGATAAATTACATATTTGACACAAGCCATAAGCTAATGAAATATGAAACCCTAAGTGAGAGAGAGAGAGAGAGAGAGAGAGAGAGAGAGAGAGAGAGAGAGAGAGAGAGAGAGAGAGAGAGAGAGAGAGAGAGAGAGAGAGAGAGAGAGAGAGAGAGAGAGAGAGAGAGAGAGAGAGAGAGAGAGAGAGAGAGAGAGAGAGAGAGAGAGAGTTGATTTCACAGAGAGATCCCAAAGTGTACTAGAGAGAGAAAAGAGAGAGATGAGACATTAAGGAGAGAGAGAGAGAGAGAGTTCTCGAGAGAGAAGATTATGAGAGAGAGAGAGAGAAGAGAAATCTGAGATCGAGGAGAGAGACAGGAGAGAGAGAGAGACTAGGTGCCACAAACTGATAAGTGCTAGATATCTTTGAACATTAAGGGCCTATGTTCTCAGAAATTATGTAATCACAAGCTCAAAACCTAGTTTTATGGTATCATGAGGTGGTTCTTAGCTTTTTATGGTATCGCAAGGTGGTTTTTTTGGTCACTGTATATATTGGTGGATGATCACCAAATTCACCTATAGCCTACAAAGAGAATATGCCCTACAAAACCCTTAAAATACATCAAATCCCAAAAAGAAAACATGAAGTATGGGAGGAGTAAGAATTAACCACATAGTCACCCGACTAAGTGAACTTATGACTGATAACTACACTAAATCTCGGACTTCATGTATTTCTTGTGAGTGTGTGAAATAATCATGCCCTAGGAATCCCTTGTGCAAGCACACATGATAGTGGGTGATAGCTATATGTATCAATGTAAATAGATGTGTTGATGGAAAAATCAAATTCCCCTTTGAATGAAGTGTATGTAGAAAATAGAGTCCTTTGTCCCTAAATGAAAGCTAGATGGATTTCTTTAGTGCTCTTAGATGCATTTTGGTCATATAGCTTTGTATTTATATGATTCCCTTAGTTGAATTTCGTAATTGAAAATGTTGGGAAATGTGTCATAAGGTTACTATTGATTTCAATCTATAAATTGATGTCAAATTATTCCCAAGGTGTCCAAGTGGTTCCATGAGGTGTCAAGTCATGTCAAATCATGAATTCATGGTGTGCAAACATAAGCTAGGTGTATGGTCAAGCAAGTTAGTTGTGTGGTCAGTCATCCCAAGGTAGTATGCAAGACTTAATAAGGTCAAACATGGTCAATAATGTGTTTTTTGAGGTGTTAACAAGTTTGTAACAAGTCTCCATGGTCAACTCATGAAGTTTCAGGTAGCTCTAGGCCTAATCCTAGTCCCAAATCAAGCAGGAAGGCATGGAAACATGAGAAATGGATCAAGGAAAAGCATGAATAACTGGTTTAAGAAATATAAGATGGAATAACATGTGTGGAAGGAGTATTAGGTCAATACTCAGGCTTATAGGGCATGAAGGTAACCATTTTGGGGCATTTTAGTGAAGATAAGGCTAGTAGGCAAGTGTGAATGATGAAATAAGGAATGATGATGAAAACCAAGAATTGAAGGAGCATAATATGATGGTATATGAGGTGTGTAGGGATTCATAAAGGTATAAGGAGGTAAATTAAGAAATTACCTAGGTTGGCATAATACACCCTTCAGGACTAGAGAAAAAAAGCTACACAAATGAGATGGGGCATAGATTTCCATAGAAATATATGATAATTTTGTCATCCGAATGCATGGAGGGGTGAATTGAGAAGGTGTAGTAAACATTTCAAGACCTAAGGAGGTGTTTTGCAAAATTTATGCATGTTTTACCAAGATCGGAGTTTTAGAAAAGGTCAAAATAAGAACCTAGACTTCTTAGCAGTTGTGATAAATTGAAAAAGCTTCTTTAGATAAATCATAGACCAATTTTTTTGCGGGTAATTTGGATAAAAATAAAATGAAAAAGGTTTGAGATAAATTGGTTATGTGGTTAAAATTTTTTGACCATTTTTCTAAGTTCAGGTTGATGGCCTCCATGACTCCCTCCTTAAGTGATAGAATAAATATGCAAATTTTAGACATAAAATGTATTGGAAAATATAATTTCATGTGTTATACAAGTAAAGGAATCCTCGGGCATTCATAAAAGTCAAGTGTGCATGTATAGGTAGGATTGTATGGAAGAAAAATCACAGCCTTTGATAGTTTTTGCAGTACATGTGTTTACTTGAATGTTCCATGAAGAAAACCTCAAAGGTATAGAAATTTTATGATATCCTTCAAGTGGTCATTAAGTTCCTTGAGAAAAGTGTGTGAAGAGAACCTAAGTTTAAGATGCACTTTCCTTTGACTATTACTTGAGAAATGTGCATTCTAAGACCAGTCATGGTATTTTGAGGAAGTATTCATGTGTAAACCTGATATTAGAGCATAAAAAAATTGTGACTATATGATACAGTCTGAAATGACCTACTAGAATCAAATTTATGCTTCCGAAAGTGTGTTGGGGCTAATCCTTTTAGTCTTCTAACTGTCACCATGGCATGCTTAAGAAGGTTAGGAACCCGATATGATTTGACATTCCTATCATGGTAAATCATGTATTCAAGTGATTGATTTTATTTACAATCCTATAGTAAGGATATAATTTAATCAAACTTACATGAAAATTAATAACACATTGGTTTGAACTTTCAAACTCCATGCTAGGGTTTAGTGTGACAAAACCCTCCTTTTGCCATGATTTGGAGGAAAACAAGATTGGTTGATCCTAGAGATATTATCTTAGACAAGGAAATGGTTTTGAGAAGTGGAAAATTTCTCATGATTTCCTTGAAGGATGTTGCTAAGTCATGATGTACCAAAATTGTTGATGAATCCTTCAAATCTCTCGTGGTTTCAGTATGTGTTGAGAAATCGGTGAGTGTAGTGATTTGGAGTTTGTAAACTAAAGAAGTTTTTGGTGAATGGATATCCACGAGTATGGTAGCTGATCATGTGGTTCTAAAGCATTGTATTCATGCCATGAAAATGTAAGTTTGGGTTCTTCATGTGTTAGCAATAATATGCTCAACTGTTCAAATTTCATTGAGACTATGATTTCCCAGTTCAAAGCATGTAAATGGAGTTATCTTGTGATTATTTGATCTCCAAGTTCTTGACCATTGGTGAGAAACTCCTAAAAATATTCACACTCGATCACAAGCCCGAGGTGAAATCATATGCACGTTCTTTCTTCATGATCATTACTTGTGATGAACTATCTCTATAACTATTTTGCCTATGTGTCTCGAGATGGAAGATTATGGGATGAATGGTAAAGTTCGAAAATTGAGTGAAGGATGTAGAAGTTCCTAAGACTTTGTGAAAATTATTTGATCCCTTTGGAAGATGTTTTTAAAGTTGTAGCTGAGCGAGAAAGTGCAAAATTAGTTGAAACCACAAGAAACTATACCGTACTAGCTCCCAATGTATTCTTGTGTGCTTAGATGAAGGATATAAGAAAATAACAAAGCTTAAAGACTGAAATGAGATTCCAACTGATGGTGTAAGGTGCATATAACATATTTTATTTATGTAACTCCTCTACAGGCCTTGTTAGCACTAGAATAAAAATCTCACTCACCACATTAGGAGACAAAGCTTATGTAACGGTTGGAAAAGGAAGGTTACAGGTCCTAACTCAATTTATCTAAGTTTGTAACTAAATTTCAGATAACTAAAACACGTTCCTTGACTTTTGTAGGATCATTAAGAGTCATGAAAACAAAGGCAATGAAGGAAACATGATAATGAACTTGTAAACGAATATGTGCTCATTTTTACGCTTTTGTGTCTTGTCACTTAGTCTTCTTGGTTCAAATTGAAAAGGTGAAGGAAGATGTATATAAAGAATGTGAAGTGTAAGATCCAATAATAATAATGAGAAGTATTCTGATGTACAAATAGGATAGATAGTTTCTTTTGATATTTGTTTTTATAATGTTGAATTTTTTAGAGCTTGAGATGTATGTAGAAGTAAGATGAGCTTATTGAACATATAGAGCCTACTAAGGGGAGTGTTGTGAAATGAAATTTAGGGTGCAAAAACACATGTTGAGGACCTGATATTAGTTGTATGACCAAAAGATCAAATTTATATGTTGAGAGAGGATTGAAAATGAAACAATGAGTGTGAAACATAGATAAGATTAGGTTGGTGTGAGAAACCAAGTGGTTAATGTGATCAAAATAAATTCTTGTGTGATTCAAGTCTGAGTTGTTGCTCGATAATTTAGGAGTGAGATTCCGAGAAAGTTATTTCTTTTAGAAAAACATCCAAGTGGGTGCTTTATAACTGGAGTTAGATCTTCAAGGTGATTGGTTGCTCACCATCTGGTGAGATCATTTTAATTCTTGATGGAAATTTGTCCTTAATATTGCGTTTATTTCTCCTTTACGTGGGATTTCTCCTCATTAGTTTTCCCACATTAAATAATGTCTCCTCATGTGTATAGTTGTGTTTGTTACTCTCTCTCTCTCTCTCTCTCTCTGTCATGGTTGGATGCTCATGTTATTCATGGTTAACATAATCAAATTTTGTTGATTGAATCATTGTAAATCACACAAAAATTTAATAAGCAAGGATTCACCCCCTTCTCAGTTCCTAGATTTATAACAATTGGTATTTGAGTTGGTTCTCTTTGTAAAATTTTAACAACTAAGAGAAGATCCCCATAGTACAATCATGGGTAGTCAATTTGATATAGTACTGAAGAAGAAGTATGATATTTCTCAAGCCCTGATTAAAGACTTAAAGAATGAAATTTCAGCTAAATGACGAAAATAATCTTGAAGAAATCAAATAAGTGGCACCATTTTTTGGTAAGTTGTCAAAATATCTAAGTTTCAAAGAAAAACCTATATAAAACTTGAGGAAGAATTAAAGACTTCAAAGGATGAGCTAGAACAAGTTAAAGGTAAATTGATGGCATATCAAAGACACCCTAATGACTGATTAGGTCTGGTTCATAAAAATAAAGGAACTTAGTTTGAATTAGAGCATGAATCTAGTCATGATCCATGCAAAGTATGCATCAAGACCAATGATGAAGAATTTGATAGACTAAATGCTGATTTGAAGACACTAAGAGAGGAACTTGAACAAAGCAAGATAAAAATATTTGAAGGGAAAGTAAATTCATGTCTCATTTCAAGGACACAAGAAGACCATCAAGCAGCCAAATGCAAGGAGATTCCCTGGTAAGTTTCATGGAATTTTCTTTTCATGTCATGTCTTTGGACATAGAGCTAGGGATTGCATAAGGAAAATAGACAAGGAACACCCATGGAGGGATTGCAGGATTGAATTTGAAAAGAACATAATTTTTTTCAATTGCCATGAGAAGGGTCACATAGCCAAATTATGTCTTGAAGAGCCTATGGAGAAAGATTGGATAAAGGAGACATCTAGATTTGTATGTTTTAAGTGCAACAAAGAAGGTAAATTTTTAGACATTTTCATAAAAGGAAGCTCATCTACAAGAAGAAGGATGAAGTCAAGCCTACACTTATAGAAATAGTGAAGGGAAAAAAATTAGTCAATGAAGATCCAAGCCTAACTAAGATGTCGAGTGCACGAGATAAATATAGAAATGAGTTAGTTGGATGAGTCAAGCTCATAAAGAAAAATCATCCATTAGATCCTATAAGAGGTATGTTTTCCCTAGTTGAGAAAAATTTCATGCATAAGGAGGAACACATGTGCTTGATGAGAAAAAAATGAGACCGTCATACCAAGAAAACCATTCAAAGGAAGCACAAAGTTAATTTGAAAAAGGGAAATAAATGTGTGATCAATGGATTCTCTTTAATATTTAATGATGTTTTAGTGCTCTTAGGAGCATAACATGCCTTCTCTAAGCTTCTATAAGGAAGTTTTCTATTAAAGGAATAACTGTGAGGCATTGAATAACATCTTATCATCTTACAAATATCAAATCCCAAGAAAATAATTTCCCATGATGATAGTGAACCAACCAAAGAGTTTCCATGCATGTAAGTTGCTATTAGTATTTGTTGATTGAAGTATCCATCCCACTCGCAAAGGTATGTCGGAAAAAAATTTGTTTGGCCTCTTGTTTAAGTACCAATATTCTTGAATGTCCTTCTTGTATGTGAATACAAAAGGAGTATGGTAACAAGTTTCAACACATGTGTTATTCTTCCCATGTGGTCTATTTTGAGTCATGAGTGAATCATTCCTTCTTAGAGTGTATTCAAGTGAGAGAGATATTCAAGAGTTTATCTTGAGTCAAATGATCAAGGTAACAATCCTGTTGTACTATGAACAAGTTAGTATTGAGTCAAAATTTTAATTTCAACTGAAATAAGAACGTGTGATTATCAATAACATGTTTCAATCTTTTTCTAAATCTCGAACTCTAAAAGGAATAAACGAGCTCTTCACAATACAAATTGCACCATTGTGTATGATGAAGAGACCACAATTACTGATTTTAAGCTTTTCAATGTTGCAAGATAATCATGTTGCTTAAAGGTTATCTAATGGGTCAATAATGCCTAAGTATGTCTTAATCCTATCAAAGTGTGTTAGTACAATGGTTTTGGGAAAGGTTTCTAAAATGATGAAGAAGATGATTTGAAAATATAGTGTAGATGTTCATAGTTGAAGTGTCACAAATTGGTGTGAGTTTGAAAAAAGACAAGATCAAAATTAGACAAGGTGGTATAAACATCAAGAAGGTACAACAAGCCCAAAAGGAATCTCGATGCAAGATTGAAAGCATTATAGTCTCAAGAAATGCATCAAAAGTAGGATGATAAGAAGAAATATAGATGGTGAGGTGTGAAACTCAGAAGTAACCTTCTACAGTCCTAATTTTCCAAGAATGAGTGCAATGCCAAAAAGTGATTCAAATTCATCAATCATGTTGTTTGATCAAAGTGTGCGAAGTGAGAAATGATGGTGATTAAATTAAATTAACTAAATCTATAGTTAGCTAAGAACTAGTTAATCTAATCTAGGAGGACATATAACGTAGTAGGTAAATGTACTAAAATAGTATGTAAATTAAATAGCTGAAGTAAACTAAAGAAATCAAACCCTAATATGAAATAAGAAAGTAAGGAAGGAATCATCTAATAATTTGTGACTTTCGTAAGTATGACTGGAAATTTCGGGAACAAGAACAAACATGTAGAAGTCCTAAAAATATTGGATCTGGAGGATCTAACTGGACTGGGGTGCCTAGGACTAGGCTGGGGCACCCACATGCACTCTAGTATGAATTCTGGGTACTCTGGTCTATGGAAAATCTCCAGAACTAGTTTGTGCAGGGTCACAAGATAATTTGTAACCCTCACCAGTTGTTGTACTAATTTTTCTAAACTACATCGAATGTTTCTGAATATTCCAATATGAATAAATGACCTGTAAGAGACAAAAGAGAAGTATAAAAACCATAAAAAATAATAAGTAGAATGAATGGGTCAGGCTGACCTCAACTACTACAATAGTGGGCTTATGAAGCTGAGCATTGCACTACATTTCAGACCCGGATGTAGTTTTGGTGTGTTTGTGCATGTCATGCCCTAAGTGATCTAGTATCAGTCACACTTTGTGAAAATGAGAGAAATAACTAGATTTAAAAAATTTAATAGTATGTGTGTATGGAATAGAATGGAATCCCTCCCCCTATGAAGTGTTATACAGATGTCCTTACTTGTGCTTTGATGATGGAGCTAAGTGGATGCCAATGCAATAGATGGATGCAACTCTAGATGGAGTGATAATAGTGTATGATGCTAGGTCCCCCATTATAGTCTCATAAGTTTATATTTATAAGGTTCTCTTGGTTTAATTTCATAATTAATCTAGAAAATGAAGACCACATAAAAGATAAGAATGAAAAAATGGCTAGAAAAGACCCAAAAATGGCAAGCAAGTGGAAAGTAAACCGAGAGAACCCCAAAGTGGGACCAATGCACCCATGGGTGACCTAGTATTAAATATAGGCACCCCGGTTAGGGTTTAAACGATGCGGGATCTTTGAAAATGAATGGGTAAGTAGGTGCCACAGGTCGCAAAAATATGAAATAAAATAAGTAAGATGGCCAAAAAGGATAGGGGTTAATTAGTACTTTCTTTCCTTGAGAACCTTCTAAATAGTAGTATGAGACTAGGATATATAAATGTCTAAAATGCATGATATTGTGACTATAGATGGATTATGAAAGTAAAAAGGTTAGAAATGAAGTCATAGTCCCGAAATTATAAATCGATTCATCAAGACATTTAGTTTCCATTATATAGAGTCAATGACAAGATCAAATAATGAATGAGTTCACCATAGACCAAGATGGGGTATATGGAAAATGTTCAAGAAATAATTATCAATTGGTAGTAGCTGGACAAGTTAGTAATGTATCAAGTTGATGACCGTGGTAAAGGGAGTCGATTTGGAAGGTTTTATCAAGCTCACTCAATCTAGGATGCTAAGAAAGTAAGGTCTGTATATTCATTTAAGTAATGATAACCAAGTTAGTGTGAGTTATAGTTAAGTACTATTGTAGAGTGAAGCATGTATGTGTTCCACTTTCAAGTATCATAGAATATTCTAAGACCATGAAGGTGAGGCATGAATGAGAAGAACAAAGAAGATTATGAACTGCGTTGGAAAACACTATGTTAAGAGGAAAAATAGGAATTGTTTTGACCAAAGAAAACATTTCAAGGGAAGATTGTCTCTACTAGTAAGGAAATATCAAGGAGGGCATTAAGACAAACAAGTGTGACAAGTTTTAAGTTTTGAAACCAAATTCCAAGCATTTTATGTTCATTTACCTTCACCCGGGTTCTCTAGGAGGGTTTTAGTGTGTTAGTGATAGGGTTTATGATTCAAGGAACTTAACCAGTTATTTTTCTCTGAATATCTCAAGATATCATGGTAACTAATCAAGGAAAAGGATTATGCAAGAAATTTGAAGAGTTAAGGGTTTAAATATGATATTTCTATGACATTTTGGGGAAGGGTGCATAAACACAGTCCAAAGGGCTAGTTTAGAGGGTTGCTTTCCGAGGGAAGTTGGAGACAGATATTGAGCTCAATTTTGAAACTTTCCACATAGTTAAAATAAGAAAATGGGTCCTTAGAAATATATAGCTTGTACTTTGGAACCTTAAGGTGGTGAATATATGCATGATAGTAGGTTGGGGCATACCTAGTTGAGGGTTTATGAGCTAAAATGCAAAGAGTGAGATAGGGGACGAATTTGACAAGGGGATAAATTTGGGCAATTTGATTTCCTCAAATCCATTTTATGTTAGATATAACAATGTTGAATATGTTGAAGATGACATAATATTGTACACATGTTAATCAAATAATGCAATATACCTAACAAACAAGGTACACCCTACAAATATGTAGAAGAATGAAGGTGCTCGAGTTTCATAGTCCGATTGATGCATTAATATTCTCACAAAAATAAATGAAGTTCGATGTCCATCTAGTAATATTTATTTCAAAATTAGAATATTCCAAAGGAGAATTTAATAGACAGGATTGGTGGAGAATGAAGTAATAGTTTGGAATTGGTGCAAAATGTTGTGAAGAACACTAAAATAAAAGTTTAGGACCTTGACATAATTTGCATTTCATCTTTTGGCATGAAGGCTATGTCCCGAGTCCAATTATTTGGGTTCTAAAGTAGATGGAGACAGTACCACCATAGGGGGAGTCACAAGAAGTTGGCTCATGATGAGTGTGGGCTTCCATAACAAGATGAATTTGGTCCATTTTACACTGAAAAGGTGCCTTAGGGATATTTTCATTCTTTTGAGGCCAAGTTGGACATCACAAGAAGATGAGAGCTTAGACAAAGATAACTAGCCAAACATGATATTTGCATCCAAATGAGGTGATTCAAGCTAGGGGAGCTTGATATAGGATAAAATACATCTTCTCACATCAGGTACAAAGCCCAAAACAAGGAATTAGAGAGAGAAAGAAAAATTTGCAGGCTTTGGCATGATTTATTGAGAGGTAAAAGCTTTGAGCATGATGAATGATCAAAGTGAGGAAAATTAAGAGGAGTAAAGTATTAGGGGGGCATTAATTATTCACACAAGGTATATAGACCTTATATGTTGTTGATAAGAGCCAAGAAAAGTGAAAACACAGTCTTAGGGGGCTTGTGAACAATTAAGTTTATCTTTCTCATGCATTTTTGTCCTTGGTTTTCATTTCTTCATGTCAAGACGTCAAGTAGCCTTTATCATAGATTTCAAAGGGGAGAAACGAACCAAGAAACATGAGAAAAAGAGTATTGTAGGTGTTTTTCTTGTTTGGTTGCCATCAATGAAAAAGGGGGAGATTGTTAGGAAATGTTTCATAAGGTTTTCATTTATGTAAAGATTTACATTAATGAAAAATTATTCCCAAGGTGTCCAAGTGGTTCCATGAGGTGTCAAGTCATGTCAAATCATGAAGTCATGGTGTGCAAGCATGAGCTAGGTGCATGGTCAAGTAAGTATGGTGTGTGGTGAGTCCTTTCGAGGTGGTATGCAAGACATAAAAGTTCGGACATGGTGAATAAGGTGTGTGTGATGTGGTAACCACTATGTGTCAAGTCTCCATGGTTAACTCATGAAGTTTCAGGTAGCTCTACGCATAATCCTAGTCCCAAATCAAGTAGGAAGGCATGGAAACATGAGAAATGGATCAAGGAAAATTAGGAAGAGCATGGTTTGAGAAGTATGAGCTAGAATAACATGTGTGGAAGGAGTATTAGGTCAATACTCATGCTTATAGGGCATGAAGGTATCTAGTTTAGGGCATTTTAATGAAGACACAATTAGTAGGAAAGTGTGAATGATGAAATAAGGAATGATGATGTAAACAAAGAATTGAAAAAGAATAATATTATGGTATATGAGATTTGTGGGGCCTCAAAAGGTCCAAGGAGGCAAATTAAGCAATTACCTAGGGTGCAATAATACACCCTTGAGGACTAGAGAGAAAAAAATGCACAAATGAGATGGGGTAGATATTTATAGAGAAAAATATAACAATTTGGTCATTAGAATACATGGAGAGGTGATTTGAGAATGTTTGGTAAACATTTTAGGACGTAAGGAGGTGTTTTACAAAATTTATGCATGTTTCACCAAGACCGGGTTTTGAAAAGGTCAAAATAAGCACCTAGACTTCTTAGCGATTGTGATAAATTGAGAAATCTTCTTCAATAAATCATACACCTTTTTTGCGCTTAATTTGGATAAAAATAAAATGTAAAATGTTTGAGAGAAATTGGTTATGTGGTTAAAACTTTTTGACCATTTTTATAACTGGTTGAAGGCCTCCATGAATCCCTCCTCAAACAATAGAATAAATATGCAAATTTTGGACATAAAATGTATTGGACAAGCTAGTTTCACGTCTATACATGTAAAGCACTCCTTAGGCCTTTGTAAAAGTCAAGTGTGCATGTATAGGTAGGATTTGTATAAAAAAATCATAGTCTTTGATAGTTTTTGTAGAGTACAAGTGTTTACTGAATGTTCCATGAAGAAAACCTCAAAGGTATAGTTAGTTTATGATATCCTTCAAGTGGTCATTAAGTTCCTTGAGAAAAGTGTGTGAAGAGAACCTAAGTTTAAGATGCACTTTCCTTTTACTATTTCTTTAAAATGGTGCATTCTAGGACCAATCATGGTATTTTAAGGAAGTATTCACGTGTAAACTTGATATTAGAGCATAAAAAGTTGTTAATTTATGATACAGGTCCAAAATGACATACTAGAATCAAATGTATGCTTCAAAGTAAGTGTGTTGAGGTTTAAGCCTTATATTCTTCTAGTTGTCACAATGGCATGCTTAACAAGGTTGGTTACTTGCGATGATTTGACATTCCTATTCTGATAAATCATGCATTCAAGTGATTGAAAATGCTTTGCAAGCTTCTAGTAAGGACATTATTTAATCATAGTTACATGAAAATAAATAACAAGGCGGTTTGAGATTTCAAACTCCATACTAGAGTTTGGTGTAACAAAACCCTCCTTTTTCACATTTGGAGGAAAACAAGATTCATTTATTCTAGAGACATTATATTAGACAAGGAAATGGTTATGAGAAGTGGAAAATTTCTCATGATGTCATTGAAGGATGTCACTAAGCCACGATGGACCAAAGTTCTTGATGAATCTGTCAAATCTCTCATGGTTGTAGTCTATGTTGAGAAATACGTGAGTGTAGTGATTTGGAGTTTGTAAGCTAAAAAGTCTTTTTTGAATGGAGATCTTGAGCATGGTAAGTGATCATGTGGTTCCAAAGCATTGTCTTCATGCCATGAAAAAGTGAGTTTGGGTTCTTCATGTGTTAGCAAGACTATGTTCAATTGTTTGAATTTCATTGGGATCGTGATTACCTAGTTCAAAACCTACAAATGGAGTTATCTTGTGATTATTTGATCTCCAAGTTCTTGAATGTTGGTGAGAACCTCACAACTCTCTTCATTTTATGATCACAAGCTTGAGTTAAAATAGTATGCATGTGATTTCTTTGTGATCATGATTGTGATGAACTATCTCTGCAACTCTCTTGCATATGCGTCTCAAGATGGAAATTATGAGATGAATGGTGAAGTTTGAAGATTGTGTGAAGGATGTAGAAGTTCCTAAGATGTGAAAATTATTCTCTCCCTTTGGAAGATATTCTTGAAGCTTTGTAGATGACTCGAGAAGGTGCAAAAGTCAATTGAAACCCTGAAGAAGCTATACATGTACTAGCTCCCAATGTATTATTGTGTGCTCAAATGAAGGATATAAGAAAATAAAAAAGTGTGAAGACTGAAATGAGATTCCAACAGATGGTTTAAGGTGCATATAACATATTTTCTTTATGTAACTCCTTTACAGGCCTTGTCAAGCACTAGAATACAAAAGCGCACTCACCACATTAGGAGCAAAAGCTTATGTAATGGTTGGAAAAGGAAGATCAGTAGGTCTTAATTCAGATTCTCTGAGTTTGTAACTGAATTTTAGATAACTAAAACATGTTCCTTGAATTCCGTAGGCTCATGAAGAGTCATGAAAACAAAGGCAATGAAGGAAAAATGAAACTTACCTTGGAAAGTGAATATGTGCTCATTTTTGCAGTTTTGTGTCTTGTCTCTTAGTCTTCTTGGTTCGAATTGAAAATGTGAAGCTAGCTATATAAAAAGAATGTTAAGTGTAAGAGTAGAAAAAATAATGAGAAGTATTCTGATTTAAAAATAAGCTAGATAGTTTCTTTATATGTTTGCTGATGTAATGCTGAAGTTTTGGATCTTAGAGACGTATGTAGAAGTAAGACATGAGCTTATTGAACATATAAATGCTACTAAGGGGAATGTTTTGAGATGAAATTCAAGGTGAAAACCACATGTTGAGGACTTGATATCAGTTGTATGACCAAAAGAGAAAATTGATATGTTGAGAGAGGAGTGAAAATGAAGTAATGAGCTGAAATAGATATCACATTAGGTTGGTGTGAGAAACAAAGTGGTGAAGGCGATCAAAATAAATTCTTGTGTGATTCAAGTCTGAGTTATAACTCAAAAATTTAATATTGAGCTTCTTATCAAGTTTTTCTTGTAGAACAATAGTCAAGTGGGTGTTTGACATAGAATTGAAGTGGGTGCTTCATAAATAGAGTTAGAGCTTTAGGGTGAGTGGTTGCTCACCATCTAGTGAGATCATTCTAATTATTAATGAACAATTTTTCTTGGTATTGATTTTATTTCTCCTTTCTGTGGGATTTCTCTCTCCTTGGGTTTCCCATCTTAAATCATGTCTCCTCATGTGTATTTGTGTGTTTTTTGTTATCTCTCTATCATGGTTGGATGATCCTATTCTTTATGGTTAACATAATCAAATTTGGTTGATTGAATCATTGTAAAATTCAAAAACATTAATAAGAACTGATTCACACCCCTCTCGGTGCTTAGATTTCTAACAAAAATCTGGAAGGTTGACCCACAAGAAAATAAGATGCCCAAAATACAAAAGAGACCTAAAAGAGGTAAGTAAGATAGAAAGAGATTAGGGGCACCTGACACTAACATCCTAGATGGGTGATGGTGTCTAAAGTCATAACATATAAAGCATAAATGTTTGACTGGGATGTAGGGTGTGAAAGACCATAAAGAAGACAAGAAACAAAGCAAAAAGGAAAAATAAAATGATAAATTACTTGTTTTCTCACTTAGGAATCATATGAATGCAAGTGTGTTCTTAGGACCTATAAATTTACCCAAGTTATTGATTTTGAGTCTACACTCTACAATTCAACATTATGGTATAATAGTGCATTTAGTTAATCGTGATATAGTTTCATAATTTTGTATAGTTGCATGATATTGATCGAAAATGGAAAGTTATATCACCATAAGCATGTAATGACAATTGTTTCTGTAGGTCATGTGCCAATCCTTTGAGATTCTATTAGATTGTTACTGACTTAATGAATTCATGTGATTTCAAGACATTGTAGGAAACCCACTTATAATATTGCATTTTTTTCTAATTAATAAATTGGAAACGGGAAGGTGAATATTTAATTGATATGTGTTGTTATGTCACTTGAGTTTTAGTCGATCGGGGTTAACTTCTATTTCCCTTAAATAGGTATTCCTTATTCTGAATAGCCTTGGACCAACCTTCACTTCACTAGGTAAACTATGTTGTCTTATGTATGGAGTAGAGTTGGTGGGAATCTAATCCTTTAGGTGATCTTTAGTGGTATTATATTTTTGTGTATGTGCTTCGATGTCAAAATTTTAAAAATTCATATGAAGTCTTAATATTGATATACTCATCAAAGAATTGGTAGATTATACAAGACAATTGTAAAATGAGGTGTCATCATGATCGTAAGAGAATAACATGTTAATTTTGGGTAACGGAAAGAAAAAGGACATTATATGGTAGTGAAGGAATAATGTTATATGATTTAACGATATGTGTAAGGATGATATACCTTTAAATAAAAGGAAATTGTAAGTTCAAAACTAATCTTGTCTTGACCATGGTTAAGTCACGTGTTAACGTGTATCTATAAACATTGTAGATAGTGTATAATGTGGTGATGAATCTTTGCTCAATTGAGAAATAAACTTTAGCAACTCTTATGAACATAGTGACATAAGTCTTTCAAATTATGAAGTGTGCATCACCTTAGGGGGAATGTTGCTTATATAGATGTGTAAATGGAACCGCCTTGAGAAATATAATTTAGGAGGAAATCAATTAATCAAAAGAAACCCAAGTAAGAAGACCACACAAGTATTGCATTCCTTGTTAAATGATCCAATTATATGTCATGATAATCTTACAAAACCTCTCATCTCTCTTAGTTAATACCATAATATGCATTTTTGGGATTTTAAGTTCAACTAATGAGATAACTATGTTGTAAAGGTCTCATTTAATAAAAATTTAAGTGCAGTTAAAGGGATGTAGTTTAATGTTATCGATGGGAAAACATTTTAGTATTATGCTTAATGACATTATCATGCATTGGTGTTAGAAACAAGTGAAATTAGGGTGGAACCCTTCCGCCATGTTGAACAAAAGGACATTCTTTTAGATCCAGGTTTTAACTTAAGTGTAGGATTGGGAAGGAATGGTTAATGGTGTGTATAACGCATGATAACCGATCTAAAATATTTCAAGTCCCAATTATCTCTACTAGTAGAAAATGAAAAAAATGTTATTCTATAATGTTGCAACTTCTCCTTAGAGGTAATGCCTCTATAGGACATAAGGGAAAATAATCCTATGATTTTAGAAAATGAGTTAGTCACCCATGTCGGTGGATTATGTGTCTAGATTCCTCTGATTATCTTGAGGATGATACAATCATATCCAATAAGAAAATTAATTCATGTTCATATGTTAATACTTGAGATTTTATTTCCTTGTGGTGTCATTAGAGGGCCTAGAGTTATTGTGAAAAGATATTTGGAATAAGATTAGTTTGTTTCTGTTGAAGGAAATTTCTCGGGAATTGGTGTAGTTCATTAAGTACCTTTTCCATAACCCATGTTCGAGGTTTAACCTGAAATGAGTACCTTATTCTCTGGATTTTTTTGTTCTTGGTGGTAATTATTGATACAAGATAACACCTTACATAGAGAATGGATTTTGGTCATAGTGATTAGGAGAATTTGTGAAGTCCCTTGGTCACACTCATGCATTAGCTAAACATCTCCAAGTTACCCAATTTAAAGGACAAATGGTGTTGAACATACTATTGGTACTGCGAAACACATTTGTGAGAAGTTCATGGACCTCGCGAATTGTATTTCAAGTTAAACTCATCCTACTTTTCATTTCTTGGATTGCATGTAAGCTAGAATTTATAGAAAATTGATGGTTGGGAATATTTTCCATGGGTTAAACAACTTATTCTCACATGCCTCACTTCATGTGTGATGACTTGAGTCCATTTCGGTTCTCGCCATTTTGTGCACACTCTTGGATATAATTTTTTTGTGTTTTATAATGCAAGGTGACATGTATGTTCGGATATAATTAGTTGGAGAAAAAAATAGAATTCCAACTTTGGTATGGACCTTAGAGTGAAACGAAAGTAACCTCTATTGTTCCATTGTGAGGCATAACAACTTAAACATTGCTTCGGTAAAGGTAACACCTTTGAAGTAATAAAATTACATTCTTGCACATGTGAAAATTGTAAGTTTTGGTATGTTGGTTTATCGTAAGGTAACTTTTGGTGTTAAGTGTATATTGATTAGCTCAAAGGTTCTTCATTGTTGTGTCATTTGATTTAACAAAAAAAAATCCAGTTTTTGGTTACATTTTGGGTGGTAAAATGGTGGGCATGAAAGTTGGTATAAGAGCGAGGTTTCAAACACTTGAACCTCTGGGATAAATTGTTAATGAGTTTTATGTAATTGTTTTGTGTTGCACATAACATGAATGTCATGTCGGATCTGGTTGGTGTGTCACATGAAGTTATTTTGGTGTTCTTTGGTCCACTTGTGGTACTAGGTATGTGGCTCCTAGTGAGCATGTCCTATAGTGGGTCTCTAATTCCTTGTTGTAGATTTGTATTGTGACAAAAACCACAAATGTCTATATATTATGGTATATTGATTTCTTAGTGCTGCATTTGGGTAGTAGTATGGGTGATGATTGGAGATAGATATGGAGGTTAGTAGGTGTTTTGTTAGTTTCCCCAGTTTTATATCATCGGTGGTTATGACATGTGGGTATGAAATTTGATAGTGCGACAAGTATTGGTAGTTTCGGTGATTCGAGAGATGTGTTTCCTCTTGGGAGAGCAGATATCATGACATATATATTATTAGATCAATATTATGTATGTATACTGATATGCACACTCAATGATTAGTACCCCTAGAGGCATCCCCAAAGAGGCGCATAGTGATTGTGAAGTGGATTTCTCATATGTCTTATATTCATAAAATTAATTTTTCTTTTCTAGACAAGAATTTTATTTAATTAGTTTATTAAAAATCTCCGAGGCTCTTCTTGTTATTTTTGGATTTATAACAATGTTTTCATTGTGTTAATGTGGCTACTTAGCCATTTCCTTTTAACTACCAAGATTTCATAAATTTAATCTATTTTTGGTGACTTGGAGATTGATTATTTTTAGGTTACTTGGCTAAGCTATCGTTAATAATATTACGTGGTTTTTGTGCCTATTGGTGACCCGATCCTATTTTTTCGTGTTGTGATCTCTTTTCGTATGGGGGTACACCCAAGGTGTCATTATTGTATGCTTAGTGTTGTGCGACACGCCCTTGGTTTTTAGGTGACAAGGCTCTATACATCTAGAACTATGGAGTAAGTGGCCTTGCTTTGATACTTGACACTAATTCCTCCTTTGGTGGAGTGACTCTACTGATATTTAGTTCTCCTTTGGTGGAGATACATACTTGATTTAAGTCCTCTTTGGTTGAGAGACTCTTATGATTTATTCAGTCCTCTTTGGTTGTGAAAACCTCATGATGCTCTATTATCTTCAATGGAATTGGATTTGATGTTATGCAATATGGATAAGAGTATTGGCTTCTATTCTATGTAGTATGGATTTGTAGATTGGACTTTATGGTATGCAATATTGATTAGTGGATTGGGAAGTGATTTGTGTTTCTCCTTATTTTCTATGATGATATTCTTCACCATTGAGATGGATATGGTAATCAATTTAGGCTTTATGGATTATGTGTGGGATGGTTCACTCTTTCATAGTTATGGTTTACTGGAGGGTAGTGTACTTTGGGGTATGTAGGGAATACACAGATAGACATACAGATGGGATACTTGATATGTTTTTGGTTCTATTATCTCCTTTGAGGAGAGGGGTTGATATAATGGACTATAGATATGTTGACAGATATTACTATATTTGGATTAAGTAGGCAATTTATCTATAGAGGTTTGTTACCTTGGTCTTGGGGACCCCACTATATATGTGTTTTTTTTGTTATTCCCTAATGTGAAGGTGATTTTTGTCATACGCGGCTGTTGTGTGTTGTGTTTACCATGTTATAAACATGTTTGTATGGATTATATGTTATAGGGATTGTGTTTTGGATGGTGTATTATGTTTCCTCATTATGAGGGTGTACTCTTGATGAGAAAAACATAGGTGTTCTAATGGTAATTTTTGTTTATGTCATCGTATACTTATGGACAATTAAATTTCTCATCCAAATTGGTATGGTGAATGTTATGTGTATACACTTCCTCGTTGTGGAGTCAGTTTTTACTTGGGATAGTGGTCTTGTTTGAGTTATTATCGGAAAATGTGAAAATGTGATAAATGAGGAAGTGGTCTATGTTATGGTGGTTGGTCTTGGATGAGCTCGTGTTGTATTAAATTGTTAAAAAAACCTACAAAAATAGTGCATTCTACTTGTTAAACAATGGAATTAATGAGATGGAACTGTTAGAAGACGAAAATTATTATGAAACATCGAACCAACCAACTTGTGCTAATGACGAAAACTAATAATTTATAGTAACTTTCGAGTTAATATGTGACATGAGCCCTTATCCGAGGATTAATTAAACATGGTATAGTGAACTTCCAATCTTCTCAAAACATAAGAAGATTAATAAAATTACAATTATTTTGGTTTTTTTGTGGTTGTTGTGTGTTGCGTACAAGTTTATTTTCTAAGTAATGTTAGTCATATATCCTTCCAACTAACCTTGAATTGCGTCGAGATCGAGGAAGATACTCGAATAAGGGGAAGGAGATGTAATGCCCTAATTTTTGGCCACAAAGTACCGTAAGAGATGCTTGGTGACGGTGTAGAGAGCATTGTTTCGTCATTTTCGATTGTTGAACCATTTTAAGGTCATCAAGACCATTTAGGGTTACATTATAGTTGTTTCACACAAATTGAATGATGAATCCTTAGGATCCTTGTGTAGACCCTCTGGGTTAGTTTTTAGGTGAGGATTTGCATCTGTAAGTCAATGGACCCATCCTTGGGTCCTTGTCGTTCAAAGAAGGTCGTTGTCAAACAAACTTAATCATTTTTGTTGACTAAGGATCAATAATTCCCTAGTATTCAAGGAACCTTGTCGATATATACATTTGGAGGTTGGATTGAAGAGTGTGCATGAGTGATCAGAATTTATATCTACCTTTGAACTCTTAATGTAAGGTGCTAGTAATATGACCATTATTATTATTTTTTTTTAAAACTAATGAATATAAATTATTTATAAAAAAATCAATAGTGAATTACGAATGAAAGGAGAAAATAAAATAAATAAATAAAAGAGAGCTCGTGACGGGACGAATTGTGCAAAGGGATTATGGTTTCTTGTTTTTTCTTTTCACTATTTTCTCCTCCTGCGTTTAGAGAAGGGAATGCTGACAGGTTTGGGAAGAAGATAAAATATAAGGGTTGGACACGTTGTTTTCATGAAGATGGTGATAGAAACCTACAAATAAATGCGGATTGAAAAGTGTAAACATATATTCCACTATCTTTCTCAACATTCTCCCATGTTTGCGCCAAAATAGGATCTAGAGACATGGTATGGGCGTTATAAAAAAATTACTGGAGATGGTTTAGAGGTATATCTTTTGTTACAGGCGCTGGAAGACATATAAGAAAGACGTGGAAACTTCTAAGGCACACACACAGTAGGGGAGAACCATCTAGAAAATGCCTGAAAGAAATGAGGTCTCATTGGCTTCAAATAGGGCAGGGGCAGGACATTTGTTCTGATGTGGCTTTATAAGGGCACTGGCAGACATGTATGCAAAAGTTAGAGAAAACCATGACCGTGTAAGCTTCATTTATGTTGTTTTTAGCATTTCATGGGCATATTTTATTGTGGGCGTGGCTTTGGACTACTATTGGTTGTTGGTTTTGCACTAAATAGGTGCATTGATAATGCCATGGAAACCTTGTAGCTAAGGAAAGTGGCAGATGTAAAGCCAAACTTTAAAACCTTTCCAACATCCTCCTCTACCTACGTCCAAAACAAGATCTTTACAATAGATCGAACATCCTCCAAAACATGAGAGGAAAGGATTTTTGGTAGTCATTTTGGTTGTAAGTGTTACAATAAAATGAAAAATGTTGAGGTATGTGAGTTGGTTGACAAAATTCCTCGAGAGAGTGCATCTCTATGAAGATGATAGTTGCAAGGAATGCTCCAAATGGAATGGTAAATAGGCCTTGAAACACACGTAATGTAGATTAATTGGTTAATGAATGCACTTGACACGTACTTGTAGCTTGTACGAATTAAAATGGACCAAAGTATCTCACACAACTTCTTTGGCTAATAGGCATGATTTTCTCTCTATTCTCACATGTATTCACATTTATAGTTTTACTTTTTTATGTAGTTAGAAAAGTAAAATGAAGAAAAAGTCTAGCTTTTGTATAAAATCTAGAAATATGTTATAGTTCGAAGAAGTTGAATCTACTTTATTACTTCATATTTAGAGGATTTATATTGAATGTTAATATCGCTTGGTAAAAATTTGATTATTCAATGAAAAAAATTATACGATGGGTTAAGATAACGATAACCTCCCAAAAGAAAAATAAATGAACTTGAGACTTCATGATAATTTCCAATTGTACTCTTACAAAATTTAATAAAACACCCCTCCAAATCCCGTGGCTGGAAAATATGCCTTAAATATGTTAACTGGTGATGTGTGATGCCACGTCAACCCTTATCATGATTGGAGATAGTGATAAAAAAAATTTCATGCATCTAGGCGTGCACCGGTCAATATCGCAGTTGTTCGATAGCTCTCATGAGTTAAAAATTCCATTTGGTTTTGGCTCATAGCCCTAGCATCGCATCCGAAACAAAGTTTTGTCACCTCATACTTATAGTATTTACGGAGGACAATTGTGATCAAACTTTAGTTTTGATAAAATCACCTTGGAAGCTTGTGTTGTAAGGGGGTTTTTTAGGCCTTTGGTCATTCGGTGACAAGTTGAACTGGTATGATCATGATGAGTAGCTCCAAACAAGTGACCGTCATTTGAACCCTAGTCTCTAGATATTAGTTTTGTCAACTTCTTGGGAATCCATGTAGATAGAAGAATAGAGGAAACTTTACTCTTGGTGAGTTTGAGTTTGGATTTTTTTCTAACCCGATTTCTAGACCATTTGGCTTAAATTGTACGTTCCTTTAAACTTGTTGCAATATTAGAAAATTGTCACTAAATCCTTCTCCTAGCCGAATAACTATTGGAAATTATATCATTCTTTTACATGAACCTATAGAAATCCTTTCCGTTTCTTATTTGTTCAAAATAGCTTATGGGTAATTATATTATTTCTCTCTCTAGTTTGATAACGAAAAGAATTTGCTTCTATGATTTTTACTCGCTTCGTTTTGCAAAAGTCTTGGATTTCTTTGTAAATGGATAATCACTCTCACTCTCTCTCTCTCTCTCTCTCTCTCACTCACACACACACACACACACACACACACACACACACACACACACACACACACACACACACACACACACACACACACACACACACACACACACACACGTAAAAAATTTAGTCATGGGGAAAGCCATGCTAACTTATTTTTCAATGAAAATGTTTACACTAACATGGCAGTTGCATAGTAGCGTAAGTAGGATTAAAATGGATGATGGAAATCTAAGTTTAATGTTCCTTACTAAAAATGTGTAATTAGGATGGGAATAGAAATGTATATTATTTTAACAATCGTACATGTTGTATTATTAAAGAAAGAATAAATCCTTTCATTGTGCATGTATGTTAAATAAAGAAATGGTAAAATTTCATTTTGTAACTTTGCAATTCAACTATATGGTAGAATAGTGTATTTAGTTAATTGTGATATATTTTCGTAATTTTATATAGTTGTATGGTATTGACCTAAAACTGGAAAGTTATGTCACCATAAGCACGTAATTAAAAATGTTTCTTTAGGTCCTGAGATTCTATTACATTGTTACCGACTTAAAGAATTCATGTGATTCCAAGACATTGTAGGCAACCCATTTATCATCTTGCATTATTTTTGCATTAATAAATGGGAAACGAGAAGGTGGATATTTAAATTATGTGTTGGTATGCCACTCAATTTTTAGTCAGTCAAGGTTACCTTGTATTTCTCTTAAATAGTTCTTCCTTGTTATAATATCCTTTAACTATGTTGTCCCATGTATGGAGTAGAGCCGATAAGAATCTTATCCTTTAGGTGATCTTTAGAGTTCTTATATTTTGTGTATATTTTTCGATGTCAAACTTTTAATAACTCGCAGAAAAGTCTTAATATTGAGATAATCATCCAACTCAAGGACTTGGTAGATTATACAAGACAATTGTAAAACGAGGTGTCATCATGATCGTAAAAGAATAACATGTTCATTTTGGGTAACTGAAATAAAAAGGACATTATATGGTAGTGAAGGAATAATGTTATCTGATTTAATGATATTATAGTAAAAAACTCATGCACTTTAGACATTATTTAGTCCTGGTCTCATACTACTATTTAGAAAGTTTTTGAGTGAAGAAATTACTAATTAACCTTTGTGTTTTGGCCATCTTCTCTTATTTTATTTTTTCATTCCCGATCTTGTACATCCATATGCCCAGTCTATTTCGGTCATCTTCCATCATTTTTGCCTCGACTGGGGTGCCTGGGCTAGTATTGGGGCGCCCATGGGTGCCCTGGTCCCACCAGGGGCACCTCTATCCCTTTTGCACTTTCCCGCCACTTTTTGGGATCTTTCTAGCTGTTTTAGATCTTTATCTTTTTGGTGGTCAACCATTTTGGGGTTAATTATGAAATTAAATCAAGATAACCCTATAAATATAAAGTTATGAGACCATAATGAGGGACCAAGCACCAGTCAAAACTATCATCCATATAGAGTTGCATCAACTTGAGATCATTTGCATCCATTAGCTCCATCACAAGGAAAACGCTGGTTCATCCGCATCACACCGCATAGTGGGAGAGATTCTATTATATTCCATGCACACATTGTACTACATTTTCTACATTTAGTTATTGCTCACTACTTTATAAAGTACAACCGACACAAAAGTACCTAGGGCACATTATGCACACACATACACACACACCATAACTACATTTTGGTCCGAAATGTAGTGCAGTGCTCAGATTAGTAAGCCCACTATTGTGGCAGATGAGGTCATTTCAACCCATTCATTTACATTATTTTTAGGGTTTTGATACTTATTTTGGTCTTCTTATAGGTCTTTTCATCATCTTAGTTCATCAGTGACACATGGTGTAAGGAAGTGAGTTTGATGTGATACATAGTGAGAGTTTTGTACCACCTACAATACCTATGAAACTCAATTTCAAATCTTTTACAAAAACTAGGGTGCCCATTTTGCAGAATAGAGCACCTGCAGGCATCCCAATCCCTCTCCAGCGCTCCAGTCAAGCTAGATATCTAAGATCCATCCTTTTTGGGGATTCTCGCACGGTCATTCCTATTTCCCTTTCCTCCAGGTCATTTCTATGACACACCCCACAAGATCATCAAATCAACTGAGTTCTTTCCTCTTCTCTCTTGTATATTAAGGTTAGCATTTCTTTTTGCATAGTTTCTTGGATAATTTACATACTTCTTTACTACATTTATTTACTTTATTTACATGTCATTCGAGATTTGATTAACTTTCCCCATATCCACATTTTAGTTAATCATTTTGGTGAACCCGACTCGATCATTCATGCTTCTAGGTTTTTCATTCATTACTTGTCATCCTAGGGTTTAGTCATCATGAGTATCTCAATTAATGATTATTTTCTTGCAAATCCTGATTTACTACATAAAGTCCAACATTTTCTTGCTACTACTCGCATTCATGCTGACATGTATGCAAACTCTATTTACCAAGACTTCATCGATGATGATTTTTCTTCACATATAGTATTCAAGTCTAACCTTCCCGACGATGTTCACACTTTTGATAATGACACGCCTCTATAAATCATCTCTCATATTCATAATGTCGTTGTTAAGAATACTTTGATTGATAATGGATATGAACTTAACTTATGTCCTATGTCATTCCTCATAGTTCTATGTCTTTTTCTCATGATGTCACCATCTAGTATTTTACCGTGTGTTTATGATGGTTCTTTCCTCCTTGTCTTGAAAATGTTACATTTCCTATCACCGTTGCTCCTAAGACTACCCACACTTTCTTTTTCGTTGTTGATTTCCCAATTTCCTACAACCGTCTACTTGGTATGCCATGGCTTCATGCAATGTAATTTGTTTCCTCCACTTTTCATAATTGTATAAATTCTTACACGAGAGGATTGAGTACACCATTTTTGGTCATAGTAATCCATTCCAAAGATTACACTGAGATCCTAATACTTTATTATTCCTATTCCGTGCATAGATATTATAGATGAACCCCAACCTAGGGAATAACCACCTCACTTACCACCACTTGATGGTATTATTTGTGTGATAGATGTCATACCTTATGTGCCACTTGCTACTACTACTACTATATGATTCCTTATCGTGGGCTTGTCTAGTCTATGGATGTCGCTCTATCACATGCACCTTCACATGTACCATCTACATTAGCATGCCCACCATTCACTTGCACACTCTTCATGAATGAATATTTATTGGGAACATATTCCATTTGATCATACATGTGATTTAACTATATGTTCACATGATGGTCTAGCTCAACTTGGTTTCTCTTTTGAAGACCTTCATCCTCCTACTCATGATCCTCATCTCTATTATGGCTTTATCAATATTACCACCACTTATGGTTTGTGTGTATTTCATCTCACAGCCTACATATCACGTACCCATTGTTCTTCTCCTCTTACATTAGGGGAATCTTTTCTTACTTATATTGGGGAACATTACATCCTAGTCATATAGACATCTCATTTCCTATGCCCTTTGGTCATGTTTTTATTTCTAATAGTTTTTTTCTTGATTATTCAAAAATCTCAATCATTGGTACACACACTATTACCTAGTTCCTCCATTCACCGATGAAGAATATGCCATGGGTATGTACAACTTATGCCTCAATGGATCATTACATGATCAACCAGACACTATTTCTTATTAGGCCACCAATTCTTATCTATATGACTTTGATCCAGAGGATGATGATCTCCTCGATGAATTTACATGATCTTATTACACATGCACTTGGGTGTATCACATCTAATTCATTACCCCACTCATATTAGCATCTTTCATCTTTTCATTCCCATACATAAATATTATCACATATGCATATTTAGTCATACTCTAACATCATAATTACCCGATGACACACTCTTGTGCTTTGGTTCACACTTGACTATTGAGGGATTACTACACATGAACCCCACACACTACACAATAGGTCTTACACACCATATCTATTCACATACCATGCATCATACATCATACCTAATACTACTTGTCGTTATGCATACATCATCATTATATTATCTCCACGTCTAACATCATATACTACTCCTCCTACATACTACAATACTAGTCTATTTACATACATTAAACATTATATACTATACATTAAACTTTTACACATTCTACAAATCTTGCATTACACATATTTACACATTTCTACTTATCACATGGTCATTTCTCATGTACATTACATACACTACATCATATTTTATGTGTTGCACTCACTACTCCTCCTACATACTACAATACTAGTCTATTTACATACATTAAACATTCTATACTATACATTAAACTTTTACGCATTCTACAAATCTTGCATTACATATATTTACACATTTCTACTTATCACATGGTCATTTCTCATGTACATTACATACACTACATCATATTTTATGTGTTGCACTCACTACCCTATGACACACTTTTGTTCCTCGGTCCATACTCGACTGCCAAGGGTTTACAAATCAAATGGACCTTACATTCATCATGAATTTATCATTTGAACTTTCATCATGCGACATTATTAAGTTAGTGCCATACTAGTTAGGCTAAATGGTCACCCATTCTATCATTTTTGTAGTGGTATACACCTTAGGTTACATCACTACTCCCTCTTTTCATCTCGTCATGATATATGCTTAGGGATAAATCATCACTCATCCATTCATATTATAGTGATATACGCTTAGGATAAATCATCACTTATACGCTGATCTAGTTTTGATATATGCTTCGCTATATGGGTCACAAACACATCATCTCTAGGTCGCATATCTTCACCACACATACACATTCATCACCGTGCGTTAGAAACAATACACACTATTTGACCATTTCCCAATGATGCACCCTCATTTACGGTTAATTATTGACTGATGAGGGTGAAAAACAAATGAAACTCACTGCATACATTTCCATTCAATTGGGGGGCATGTATTTCCTATCACTCCATTTTGCATTCCATTCCATCCATCCACAACATACTGCATACTATGGTTGCTTTTACTCTTGCTTAATTTTTCTTGTTCATGGTCACTTTATTACACATGCTAGTTAGATTAGTTGTATGTCATTTATCTATATCATCCACACATATGGGTTCATGTATTTTTCTAGTTGTGATCAAAGATATAGGTCTCTTACATGTAGCACGATGCTTTCCTTCTACCATTCCTACACTAGTCACTGGGGCATTCACTTTCATATCTCACAGGTGATATTGTTTTGTTTTGTACTTATAACTTTACATTACTCAATTATACATGATTTTACCATAATAGTTATCTTTCTAGCATGCTAGCGTGTGCTTCACGTGTAGCATTTTTATGCAGGGGATATTGGCTTCCATATTTGTTTTTACATTACTCCTATATTATTTTCTCTTGTTTGCGGGCCTTACCCTATGTTTGGTGTGCACACTTGTTTATTTTTTCAGCCATGATGGCCTTACATGTCTTGCAACATCATGAGTGATTTCCCATGTTTGTAACCTGATTTGGTGGTATAGTTTATTTTCTTGTGTGTTTATTGCCTTACTTGGTATCTTTTACACATTGGTTGCGTAGATTATACATTTTTTCTATATGCATACTTGTTCATACTAACAGTTATTTTTGGCTAGCCATCCTTGTTTTTACACGCCTTGATTTCTACCAAGTGCATTCCCTTCCCCATGCAGTCTTGAGTTATAGAGTTCATAAGGTTGGTCCTCTTTTGGGGCCACATTCTCCTATCAGCGACGTCACATGCGCCCCTAAAGAGGGGGCATCATTTGGGGTTTTACATACTAACACAACACATTTACACAGTTTAGTTTAGTGTACTTTTTACCATTGGTATTATGGGTTACATATAGCAAGTGGGTTTAGAACAATCTATGAACCCTGTACAAAGTGGATTTTATAGGACATGTGTCCTTAGCATTTTGGGAAGAAGTTACAAGTTTGGACTTTACAAAGGGGTATGCCTCCCTACACTACTTCGGCTAGTGGAATCGGATCACCCAAAAAAATAGGACGTATAAAGATATCTTCACACATATTCAGGGAAGTGATTAGAGATCGGAGGATAAAAACAAATTCCTCCTTAAATTCTTCGCCCTATAGCATCAAATCGCCTAAAAAACCTCTAGCGATAGGATATCCTTTTTCACTTTCTTTCTTGACATGGATTAAGTACACATGTTCCGTTTACAATTTTTAATTTGTGTATTTACATTTACATACATACGAATCCGTGTTTTACATTTCATTTTTACACATACATACACAGTTGACTACTTGATTGTTTTCTCCTTGCAGGTCCGACCATATGAGAAATAAGCAGTCAAATGGGGGCAACAATAATAACACTTCACGTCACCACACACTATACTAACCATACAGGTACATCACACACATCCACAACTACACATGTGTTTTTGCCGTAGGTTCACTCACATCACTTTTTTGCACTTTTTCATCTTTAGTTTCCACACTCCACCATATTTTTATCATTCCTCACTTTTTATAGTCCATCAACACGTTTCTACTATAATCTTCATGGACATCAAGTACACATATCTATCTACTTTATGTTACCAAGCTTTCTACTCACCAACATAAAGTGGGGGCAAAATGTAGTAAAAAAATCATGAACTTTAGACATTATTTAGTTGCGATCTCATACCACTATTTAGAAGGTTTTTTAGTGAGGAAAGTACTAATTAACCCCCATTTTTTAGTCATATTCTCTTATTTTATTTCATCATTCCTGATCTTTTACATCCATATGCTCAGTTTATTTTGGTCATCTTCCATCATTTTAGCCTCCACTGGGTGCGCATGGGCACCCCGGTCCCACCAGGGCACCCCGATCCGTTTTGCACTTTCCCGCCACCCTTTGGGCTCTTTTTAGCTATTTCGGATCTTCATATTTTAGGTGGTCATCATTTTTAGGGTTAATTATAAAATAAATAAAGAGAACCCTATAAATATAAAGTTATGAGATCCTAATGAGAGCCCAAACACTAGTCACTAATGTCATCCATCTAGAGTTGCATCCACTTGGATATCATTTACATCCATTAGCTCCATCATAAGGACAAGGCTAGTTCATCTACATCACATTGCATAGGGGAGAGATTCTATTCTATTCCATGCAAACATTCTACTACATTTTCTACATTCGTTATTTATAGCTCGCCACTTCACAAAGTGTGACTCGACATAAGAGCACCTAAGGCGCATTATGCGCGCACACACACACACACACACACACACACACACACACACACACACCAACTACATTTGGGTAAATGTAGTGTAGTGCTCAATTAGTAAGCCCACCGTTGTGGCATCTAAGGTCATTTTGAACCATTCATTTGCATTTTTAGGGTTTCGATACTTCTTTTGGTCTTCTTGTAGGTATTTTAATCATCTTGGATAATCAATAACACCTAGCATAGGGAATCAAATCTAATGGGAAACGAAATGAGGGTTTCAAACCTCCTAGAAAACCTGTTAAACTTAATTCCGTATCTTTTACGTGATCGTGGCACCCATTTTGCATACACGAACACACCACAGGCGCCCCGGTTCCTCTCCGTACACTCTAGTCTAGATAGATAGATCGATCCATCCTTTTCGAGGATTTTAGAAAGTCGTTATTATTTCTCGTTGATCCAGGTCATTTCTATGACACACATTCCCACAAGATCATAAAATTATTTGAGTTCTTTACTCTTCTCTCTTGCACATGAGGGGTTAACATTTATTTTTGCATAGATGATTAGATCATTTACATAATTCTTTATTGCGTTTATTTACTTTTGTATTTACATGTCACTTTGTAGATTAGATTTATTATCACCATATTCACATTTTATTTAATTAGATATGTGTAAGGATGATATATCTTTTGAAAAAGGAAATCCTTAGTTTAAATCTAAACTTGTTTTGACCCTAGATAAGTCACATGTTAACGTGTATATACAAACATTCTATATAGTTTATGATGCGTGAGTAAACTTTTCTTAATTGAAAAATAAGTATTTAATTCCTTGTTAAATGATCTCATTATATGTCAAGATAATCTTATAAAACCTCTCATCTCTCTTAGTTAGTACCATAATATGTGTTTTTGGGATTTAACTTCAACCAACGAGATAACTATGTTGTAATGGTATCATTTAATAACAATTTAAGTGTAGTTAAAGGGATGTAATTTAATGTTATCAATGGGGAAACATTTTAGTATTATGCTATAATGGCACTATCAGGGGCTGGTCTTAGAAACAAGTGAAATAAGGGTGGAACATTTTGTTTGTGTTAAACAAAAGGAAATTCTTTTGATCCGGTTTAACCCGAGTGTAGGATTGGGAAGGAATAGTTAATGGTGTGTATAACGCATGGTAACTGATTTGAAATATTTCAAGTCCAAATCATCTCTACTAGTAGTAAATGACCAAACAATGTTAGTCTATAATGTTGCAACTTCTCCTTAAAGATAATGCCTCTATATGGCATAAGGGAAAGTAATTCCATTATTTTAGGAAATGAGTTAGTCACCCATGTCAGTGGATTATGTGTTTATCTTCCTATGATTATCTTGAGGATCATGTAATCGTACCCAAAAGTAAATGAAATCAAGTTCATAAGTTAATACTTGACGTTTGATTTTCATATGATGTCATTAGAGGGCCTAGAGTTATGTGTGAAGAGATATTTGGGCTAAGCTTAGCTTGTTTCTATGGAAGGAAATTGCTTAGGAATTGGTGTAGTTCAGTAAGTACCTTCTTCATAACCCATGTTCATGGGTTAACCTTAAATGAGTACCTTATTATCTAGAATTTTTGTTCCCGGTGGTAATTTTTGATTTGAGATAACACCTTATATATATATATAATGGATTTTGGTCATAGTGATAAGGGAAAATTTGTGACATCCCTTGGTCACTCATGTGTTAGTCAAACATCTCCATGTTACCAAATTAAGAGGAAAATGGTGTCAAACCTACTATTTGTACCTACGAAACAACTTGGTGAGAAGTTCATGGGCCTCGTGAAATGTATTCCGAGTTAAAATCATCCCACTTTGCATTGCTTAGATTGCATGTAAGATATAATTGGTAGAAGAGTGATGGTTGGGAAGACCATCCATGGGTTAAGAAACTTATTATTGCATGCCTCACTTCATGTGTGATGAATTTATTCCACGGTTCTCACCAAAGTTGCACACTCTTGGATCTAACATTTTTGTGTTTAAGAATGGAAGGTGACATGTATGTTCGGATATAGGTAGTGGGAGTAAAACCAAATTGAATAACAAAGTCGGTGTGGACCTTAAATGAAATGAAACTAACTTGCATTATGGCAAAGTGTGAGACATAATGCCTTAAATTGTTCTTTGATAAAGGTAACGCCTTTGAAGTAATAAAATGCAATTCTTGCACATGTGAAAATTGTAATTTTTGTATGTTGGTTTATTTTAAGATAAGTGTTGGAATTAAGTGTCTAATGATTAGTGCAAAGGTTCTTCAATGTTGCATCATTTGATTTTATATATTTTTTTCTAGTTTTTAGTTACATTTTTGTGGTAAAATAATGGCCATGATTTCATCCCTCGAGCTCCTCACCTTGTAGATTTCCACCGATTTGATTCATTCACACCAGATGCTAAAGAATTAGATACGAATCCACACCAACGTCACATAGTTTGATTTTTTATTTAAAAGTTTATTTTTGTGTATGTCGCTGATAGGAAGGTTTCAAAATTTTCCTCTACCTAGCATGTCAATGCTTCAATGGATATATGTGTATTCAACTTTTGGCCACATCACATGAGTTTGAATTTAAGATCCTTCCTTTTTGCGGGGATAACTTTGTTCTCGCTTTAACGAATGAACAATTTAGGGATACTTTTATAACTGGTTATAATGTATTGAATCATGTTGTTGTGCCACTTGGTGCTTAGAAAAACCTATATTCTTTACTTTCGTAACCCTCATTTTCATTATTAATAACTATTACTAGCAATTGCTCATGGGTCGCAAGTTATGCCGGAGAGGATAATAATGTTTAGTTTGTTGGAATTGTATTTTGTATTGATATTACCTAGAGGTCTATAAGCTGTTGCGAAGCTCTTATTTTTTTAGTACCCACATTTTTATAAGACACAATTATCTACTAAAGCTACTTTTTAACATTTCAATGTTCCCAAAGCATATTCAATAATCTCATTTTGTGGAGCTTATTCACATCTCTCACACAAAGGTGTCTTGTAGCAATCCTTGAGATAAACTTGGTTGTGTTCTAAAAATCAACACATACATGAAGGTTCTCAACAAATCCAATAATTGTTTTGACATGGGGCTAACAAATCAAACGAAATTACTAATTTCTCACTTTCTCTAACTTTACATAGATCTCTTGTATCTATGAGTGTACTTCGTCTCTTCCATTAAAAACATATACGATTTTATGGCCTTTAATCCTATTACATTCATGCACCATTTTAATTCCCCTATCCTTCATTAATCTCTTTAATATTGAGACGTTGTCCCACCTAAAGAACACCCTTATTACACAAATCCACGCCCCAATAAACGCGCCATGGATATAGGGATGGATGGATATATATTATAAATGAAAATGGAGATATATTAGCTGTGACTCATCCAACGATTGACTGACCACCATTAATAGCTATACAAACACAGCAGGGAAATGCACGATAAATACCAATGTGTCCTCTGTCATTCTTCAAACATCTGTTATTTTCAACTCAATTATTTGTGGGCAGGGAAGAACCTAAACAGAGCAGCTATAAAATCGAGTTTTTTTCTGTCAATGGAAACTGTGCAAGACAACAATCGGTTGTAGAAGCAAGCGCCGCGGCCATTGAAAGTGAGCAGTCCACTTGCAGATGTGTTTAGGAAGCCCTGATGTCAATAAAATCTAAAATAATTATGGAGAATGAGGCGGCGGCTCAGAATGGGACATCCTCGAGTGCCAATAATCACACTAGTGAACTATCTTTATTGCCTAATAAAATTACAGAGGTAGAATTTGGCCCACTCTGGTGACATATTTCTTCTAGCAACATATTGGAGATACTGTAACTGTGAAGGAAATGGATTTATGGGTGAAAAAAGCTACAAATAACCTTTTAGTGCCTCCTGATAAACGTTGTCATGAGTTCTTTGTTCACCCGTCTGAAGCTTTCTGTAAATAAGAAAGCTTGAAAGAAGAAAAGGCCAACCTCCTCTCTCATATTGCCTGGGATAATCCATAACTTTGCTTCACTTCTCGCCTTCTCTGAAAATGAATGCAAGAAAGGAAGACTGTGGAAACTGCTCATGTAACTCGATGACAATTTCTCGCAAGTAAATAGGATACATCTCATCTAGGAAAACCCCAGTTGAAAAACAAAAGTTGGAAACTACATATCATAAAAATGAAATGTAAGCGTCGACACATTCACTTGCAAAAAGGAAAATCCAAAAGTAACATAACAATAATATTATCATGCTTACCATAAACGCTTTCGGTAAATTCAAGAAGACTGTCTGGAGCACTTCTGTAGAAGAATCTGCTAAATAGCGACATTTTTCAATTGAAAACAACTTGTCTTTCCTTTGACCACTGGTATGTTGTAAATACTGTATTTATAATTGCTCGATCCTAGTTTCTGCACATAGGCAAAGCAAGGTCTGACCTTTCACGACCATGACGCAGACATAGCAGATTGCTCACAAGCAAACACAGGTTAGAAAGAGGAGAATCAATCTGTTGCGTGCCAGAAAGAAGATTTAGAAACCAATTTGGGTATTCTTTAGGGTGAGATTGCATCTTTAAAGGAGGACAAAACTTAACTGTAATCTCAAAACGAAGGAAATCGGAAGCCAATTGAGTGCAGAAATTGATGGTTTTGGTAAATTTATGTGAGAAAAGGATGAACTTCAGACACAGGTTGAGAAAGAGCAAACCCAGCTGCAAAATCAGAACGAAGCCATCCAAAGCCAATTGAAGACTATAACAAAACATGGCGGACATGCCTATCTATATTAGAATGGTGGTGAGATATTTCCTTGCCATAAATGTCAGAGGAAGTTGACATAGCCCCAAGAAGAATGTAATTATTCCATGACGATGAAATAAATGATCTTTCCATGTTTAATAGTTTACAACGTTGAAATCTGTACTGTACACACACGACAGGAAAATCTATTGGATTTCTTACCAAAAAAAGTGGCCATATTAAATGCTGGACACTTACCTCTCAACAACATTAAATAAAATAGTGGCCGGAAAAAGTCAAGTGGAAATAGAATTACCGGAATTTGACACTTTCCAGCGAATAAATTCCTCACCATTCTCTAATAAATTGATCGATGGATGTTGCATGTCGACTGTCGTGACTCGCAGGCCTGGAAATTGACAGGCTGTAGGCCGTTTTTTGTGATTTTAACCGTAATTTACAGGTGAAATTTTTATAAACTGTAGAAAATGACAGGCTGAAATTTTCAAAAACCGTAAGTTTTTTCAAGTGGTTTATATAAAAATATAATACCTATTTATATATATACGAACAGATTACAGAAATATCTATAAAAATTATTGGAATTTACAGCACCTGAAACAGTTAAACCGTCAGCAAATTTTGATTTGACAGGCACTTATAATTTGAAATTCCGTGCCTGTCGTGAGCTTCTATTATTTTATTCAACCGTTCACCATTAAATTGAAACGCTACAAACTAAGATGTTTTGGAAACATGCTTTATTATTGGTGGCACCAGTTTTTGTTTTAATCGACCACAAATTTCTTCCTGAGTTGTAAGGCCAATTCCAAAAGCCGCTCAGGCGTGGGAACAATTTTCTTGACGCTCTCCCTCTCCATACATTTTGTAACCCACGCATGGAGCAGTGGAAATCGAGTCTCGAACGGCAGCTTAAAATTCCCAATAATTTCATGAGTGTGGAACCATGGCGCAAAGGGAATGAGGGCAATATCCAGGAATCCGAACTCCTCTCCGCCGAAATAAGGCCCTCCCTTCGACATCTGCTTCAGCGCCCCTTCTAAATGTTCCAGATTCTCCACCATATCCCGCTTAGCCTCCTCCAGAGCATCCCCTTTCGATCTTACTATACGGGATCCCGCGTCGAAGATCTGCAAACCAGAAAACATTAGTAGGGAAACTCACAAACAGAGAAGACGCTCTGTGCATAGAACTGTTTACACTATTCTTACCTTTTTGTCTACGAAATCAGCCCAGAAGCGGGCAAGCGCACGGTCATATGGGTCGGATGGCAGAAATGGCTGGGAAGCTGGCCAGGCCTCGTCGATGTATTGAAGAATTATAAGAGACTCGCAGATGGGATTCCCGTTGTGAATAAGAACAGGTATTTTCTTGAACACTGGATTCATTCGCAACAGCAGGTCGCTCTTGTTCACCATAACATTTTCTTCTTGGTATTCGTATTTGACGCCTTTCTCTTCCAATCCAATCTGAACGCGCATACCGAAGGGACTCGGCCAAAAGCTCAGCACTTTCACTTCCTCCATCAAAAATCACTCTTGAAAATATACTCTGAAATCGAAACAATTACAGAAGATGGATCTTAACTTATTTGACAATGCGAATACAGGGGATATAAATAAGAAAACAGGGTACGCAACTCTCGACCAGTTTCTAGTCTGTACTGTACACACACGACAGAAAATCTATTGGATTTTTACCAAAAAAGTGGCCATATTAAATGCTGGACACTTACCTCTCAACAACATTAAATAAAATAGTGGCCGGAAAAATTCAATTGGAAATAGAGTTACCGGAATTTGACACTTTCCAGCATGAGCTTCTTCAAAGTAAACGCCTCCAAATAATTAAATTCAAGTACCTCGTCTTATAGTGCCATACATCGGCCGTGTGTGGTTACTTCTCCTACTTCATTGCATACATATGTCTATATATTTACCATTTCACTAAGTACAAACACACATCCTTTATTTTACCAAATGAAGACATGTAACTTTAGATAAATATATGGTTATTGCACTATGGATACCACCGCCATCTAAGGTACTTCTTGCCACTCAAAGTATACATACTTTATTTGATCCTTTTTATTTTCCATATTAGGGTTTTAATATATTGTGTTTTTATAGTTGACAAAATATTTTAGCCAAATTTTCACTAATTCATTCTTGTAATGTTTCTTAATTCATTACGTTAACTATTTATGCACATAAGTTTGCATGCCCTCACTAACATCAAGAGTGATTAACATTGTTAAAAAGGATCTAAAGTAAATTAAGAAATATAAGAAATGGGTGTTTCAAGGAGCGAACTTAAACTTTGAATGTGGAAACTAGGTAAGGTTACTTTAACATTATCAATAAAAGAATTAAAATAAATTGAAAAATCCATATAGGTGTTTTATTTGTCAATTTAAGAATCTCGCTTTTATTATAGAATTGTTAATTCTTTTTTATTTCTTGAATAAAATATTATTTTGAAACGATAAATTGTGATATTATTTATTTAGGAAAATAAAACATCAATGGAACAAAAACTTTCAATTCAATCACATTAAAAGAAATTAGTCATTCAAAATAGAGATGTTAATTAACTTGGTATGTTTATTTTTATTCATCCTCAAAAATATAAGTGAATGATATCTTTTTCCGTTTACCACTAGCACTATGCAACACAACATGTGTACCCGTCCTTGGGTCCTCGTTGTTCATGGAAGGCTGTTGTCAAACAAAATTAATCATTTCTATTGACCGAGGGTCGATAATTCCCCAATATTCGAAGGGAACCTCACCAAAACTATATTTTGAGGTTGGATTAAAGGGTGTGCATGAGTGATCGTAGTCTATACCCTCCTTTGAACTCTTAATGCAAGGTATTAGTAATATGACCATTATTATTGTTTTTTAAAGCCAACAAATATCAATTATTTATAAAAAAATCAATAGTGAATTATGAATGAAAGGAGAAAATAAAATAAATAAAATAATAAGAAAATAATAATAAAATAAATAAATAAAAAGAGAGGTCGTGAAGGAGTGAATTGTGCAAAAGGGATTAGGGTTACTTGTTTTTTGTTTCCACTATTTTCTCCTCCCGTGTTTAGAGAAGGGAATGACGAAATGTTTGCGAGGAAATGTGGAATGACAGGGTCAAGGTAGAAACCTACAAAAAAATGCAAATTGATAGATGTAAAGATAGATTCCACTACCTTTCTCAACATTCTCCATGCTTGCGCCAAAATAAGAGTTGAAGACAAGGTATGGGAGCTATCACAAAATTAATGGAGACGGTTTAGAGGAATATATTTGTTTGCAAGAGATGGAAGACATACATGAAAGACATGGAAGCTTATAAGGCACACACAAGATGGGTGAACCATTTTAAAAATGCCCGAAAGAAATTAGGTATCATTGGCTTCAAATAGCGTAGGGATAGGTAATTTGTTATGATGTGTCTTTGTAAAGGCGCCGGAAGAAAGGTACGAAAATGGTGGATGCATTCTCTATACGTCCCAAGGAGATCACATCCATGAGATCGAACCTGACCATGTAATATTCATTTATGTTGTTTTTAACATGTCGTGGGCATATTTTATTGTGGACATGGGATGTCTTCCCAAAATGCCCCTTTGGGCATGGATTTGGACTGTTGTTGGTTGTTGGTTTTGCACTAAATGGGTGCATTGATAAGGCCATGGAAACCTTCTAGCTAAGGCATGTGGAATATGTAAAACCTTTCCAACATCCTCCTAGCTAAACTCAGTAAAACCATTCCATGCAAGTTGGTTATGCCTACTCTTGTGGCATCTTGGAAATGTTTCTACGACTATAATACTCCTCCTCCTTCTCCTCCTTCTCCTCCTATTCATGCATCTGAAACATGAGCTTTAGAACCGGTCGAACATCCTCCAAAACATGAGAGGCATAGATTTTTGGCAGACATTTTGGTTGCAAGTGTTAAAGTAAAATGTAAAATGTGGAGGTATGTGAACTGTTTGACAAAATTCCTCGAAGGAGTGTAACTCCATCAAGATGATTATTACAAGACATGATCCAACCGGAATGGTAAATAGGCCTTAAAACACACACAATGTACATGAACCAATTAACGAACTCTCTTGAAGTGGACTTGTAGCTTGTACACATTCAACTAGATTGTATCTCTCACATTGCTTCTTTGGATAACATGCATGGTTTTCCGTCTATTCTAACATGTCTTCGCATTTATAGTTTTTTTTTGTAGCTAGAAAATTTAAATGAAGAAAAAGTATAGATTTTGCGTAAAATTTGGAAATATGTTGTAGTTTGAAAATTTTGAATCTACTTTTATTGCTTCACATTTAAAGGATTTATATTAAATGTTAATATTGCTTGGTAAAAATTATTGTAATAATGAAAAAAATAGATGATGGGTTAGGATAATGAAAAAAATACCAAATGAAAAAAAAATTAACTTGAGAGTTCAGGATAATTTTCAATTTTACTCTTACAAAATTCAATAAAAAATGATTTTTCTCAGATGCATAAAACACCCTCTAAATCCAATTTCCGAGAAAAGATGCCTTAAATATGTTAAATGGTGACATGGGATGCCACTTTGACCCCTAACATGATTGGAAATAGTCATTTGATAAATTTTTGTCGCATATCTAGGATCTCATTGATCAATATTGTAGCGTTCGATAGTTGTCATGAGTTAAAAATTCCATTTTTTTATCACGGTTACCTGCACCACATTGAGAAACGAAGTTTTGTAACCTCATACTTCTAGTATTAATGGAGGAAAATCATGGTAAAACTCTAGTTTTGATAAAATTACCTTGGAAGCTTGTGTTATAGGGGATTTTATTGGCCTCTGGTCCTACAACAAAAATATGAATTGGTACACCCACGACGAGTAACTCCAGACAAGTGACGTCCATTTGAACCCTAGTCATCAAATATTAGTTCTGTCAACTTCTTGGGAATCCATGTAGATAGGAGAATAGAGGAAAATTTACTCTTGGTGAGTTTGAGTTTGGAATTCTTTTTTCGAACCCAATTTCTAGACCATTTGGGCTAAATTGGACATTCCTTTAAACTTTATACAATATTAGAAAATTGTCGTTGAATTCTTCTCCTAGCTGAATAACTATTGGAAAGTCTATCAACAATATTTCATGAACCTATATAAATCCTTTATGTTTCTTTTTTGGTCAAAATAGATTGTGGTTAATTATTGTTTCTCTCTCTCTTCCCCATTTTCTCTCTCTAGTTTGATAACTAAAAGAAACTACTTCTGTGATTTTTACTCTCTTTTGTTTCGCACAAGTGTTGAATTCCTTTGAAAATGGATAATCATATATATGTGAAAAATGTTATTCATGGGGTAAATCCATGCCACCGCTTTTTCGCTAACCATGTTTACACTAACGTGGCATGTTATAGGTAGAGTAAGCAGATTAAAATGGATTATGGAAATCTAATTTTATTGTTCCTTACTGAAAAATGTGTAATTAGGGTGGGAATAGAAATGTATATTATTTTAACAATCGTACATGTTGTAATATTAAATAAATAAGAACTCCTTTCATTATGCATGTATCTTAAATAAAGAAATGGTGAACTTTCAGGTTGTAAGTTTGTCATTCAACTATATGGTAGAATAGTGTAAATAATTAATCATGCGGTATTTTGTTGTAATTTTATTTAGTTACATGTTATTGATCTAAAAATGTAAAGTTATGTCACCATAAGCATGTAATGAAAAATGTTTCTTTAGGTCATGTGTCAATCCTTTGATATTCTATTACACTGCTACCGACTTAAAGAATTCTTACTTTTCCAAGACATTATAGAAAGCCCACTTATCATATTGCATTTTTGCATTAATAAATTGGAAATGTGAAGGTGAATATTTAATTAATAAGTGTTGTTATACCACTCAAGTTTTAGTCGATCAAGGTTACCTTGTATTTCCCTTAAATATTTCTTCCTTATTACGATAGCCTTGGACCAACCTTCACTTCACGACATAGACTATGTTGTCCCATGTATGGAGTAGAGCTGGTGGGAATCTTATCGTTTAGGTGATATTTAGTGGTCTTATATTTTTATGTATCTTCTTAGATGTCAAAATTTTAAGAACTTGCAAGAATTCTTAATATTGATATAATCATCAAGGACTTGGTAGATTAGACAAGACAATTTATATACAAGGTGTTATCATGATCGTAAGAGTGTTATCACGATCATAAGAGAATACCATGTTTATTTTGGGAAACCAAAATAAAAAGGACATTATATGGTAATGAGAATAATGTTATATGATTTAACAATATGTGTAAGGATGAGGATGATATATATATATATATATAATATAAATAAAAGGAAATCCTAAGTTTAAAAATAAGCTTGTTTTAACCCTAGATAAGTCACGTGTTAACGTGTATCTATGATTAAGAAAATATGGAAGTAATTGCCTAAATATAATCGCTATGTAGCAGTAAATAATTAAGTACAAAATATACCCAAGAAAATTAAACAATTAACTATTGAAACCCTAGTTTCAAAGAGGAGTTAAGATGACTTAGTTGTTTCACAATTAATCCTATACTGTATCGAAGTGATGACCAAGTGAAGAAAGAGGGAGAAGTGTTGCACAGAGCCTCATAAAAATGTGTGCGCTAACAATATTCCTAGACTAGGGCACCAAGAAAAGGGCAGGGGTGCCTTTGGGTACCCTAGACCTGTGCAGGTGCCTTGATTTGCTCGGGTGCTTAGGAATTCTAAAATCCTCGAAAACCTTCTTTGAAGGGTCACAAGGTATTTTTTATCCTTCTCCTTTGATCTCTAGTATGTCAAAAATGATCGCCAATGTCGCTGATAACCTATAATGAAATATTGACCTGGAAAACCCTCAAGAGTGCATCAAATACCAAAAAGAAAAGAATGAAAATTAGGGGTCAAAATGTCCTAAGTTGTCAAACAAGTGAAATTAAGATCGAGCACTATGCTACATTTTATACCCAATGTAGTTCTATGTGTGTGTGTGTGTGCGAATTATGCCCTAAGAGGATCTTGTGCATGTCACACTTGCTAACAAGCAAACAGCTTAGATGTAAGAGATGCAAATAGATGTGTGCATAGACTAGAATGAAATTTCCCTCCTTTGAAGTGTATGCAGAATAATGTAGTACCTTTCACTTGAATGGATGCTAGAATAGATACTTTAATGCTCTTGAATAGCCTTTAGATGTAACCTTAGGTGGTGATAGCTAATTCTTAGTGCTAGGTCCTTTATTATGATCACATAACTTTATATTTATATGATTTGTTTGCTTGCATTCCGAATTAATCCCAAAAAGGATGAATACCAAAAAGATAAGATGCTCAAATGGATAGAAAGGACCCAAAAGCTATGAACAAAGAATAAAGAGGTTAGGGGAACCCGAGGGGGATAGGGGCACTGACGCTAGCATCCTGGCTAGGTGTTGGTTTCCAGGATGAGAAATGTCGGGGTATGAAATGAAAGACTGAGAAAGTAAGAGTGTAAGATTGAAAGTGGCAATAGAATGTAAAGAAAGATGGCCAAAGACATGAGATAATTAATAATTTTCATTCTTAGGAATCATATGAATAGTAGTATGGAATCGTAACTAGATAATTACCCAAACCGCTTGATTATGTGTCTATATTTCCCCCACTTTATGTTGTTGAGAAAAATATTGATAACATAAAGTATATAAAATATGTGTACCTGATAACCATGTAGATAGATGACAAAAGCATGCCAAGAGATAAGGAAAAGTGTGGAGTGATAAAAATATGAAGCGTGGAAACTATAAGGTAGAAAGTGCAAAAAGTGATGATGATGATGACCCTAGGGCGGGAACGCATGTGTAGATGTTGCGATTGTACCTATTTTTGATGTCAATGCTGATGTGATTGGTGTGTTGAAATAATATGATGTTGAATAATGCTTCCCACAAGTACAAACCCACAAAAGAGAAGAAGGAACAAATAGGAAAATACATGTGTATATGATCAAAATGTGTAAAAAGTATGTAAAAATGTGAAAAAGGAATATGTGCACCTAATCCATGATGAGAAAAGAGTGTATAAAGGATCCTAAGATGATGTAGAAGAACAATTTTTTTGGGAGATCTCACACCAATTATGCCATCTACGATTTTTTGGGTGATATCATGCCAAGAATTGGAAGAAGTGTAGGGATAAAATTCTGGTGTCATCCTCCAACCTTTAATTGCTTCCCACAATGTAGAACACCACTGTAGATGGTGTGTAAAAATTTGATCTGTTTTAAACAATTCATATCCAATGTGAAAGTAGAAATTGTTGTGTAGTACATGCATGCCGAGTGGTAAGGAATGTGTGCCTTGTAAAATCCACTGTGTGAAGTGCTTAAAACTATGTTGAAGTGGAAAATTATGTGTAACTTCCCACTGGTCACAAGCATCTAGGAATGGTCATGGGCGTCTAGAAGCTACTGTCCTAGTCTAGGCGTTGGTGCCTGTGTTGTGCTAAGGACCCAAGTCTAATTTTGAACCCTGTCTAAAATTGATGACTGTGTTGTACTAGTATTGTGCTATGATCAACTGTGATAGTAGAACTAATTCATTGAAATGATTCCCCCTCATTTTGGGTGCATGCGACATCATAGAGGAGTATGCTTCCCAAAGGACTCGACCGCTATGTTTGGCCGACGCCCGTAGGGGAGGGAGTGTGCTTGGTGGAGACTAAGGAACACACAAACAAAGTGGCTAGGAAAAAAATTTTAGTACAAGAAAATAAAAATAATCATGTAAAATACGATATGTAAGGTAAGTAGATAATGTGTAAGCTAAGACGTAAGAATACAATGTAATCATCCAATAAGATAAAGTAGACCAAAAAAAGTGGGTTCCAAACATGGGAAATCACTCAAGATGTCATAAGACAATCAATTTTAATGAGGCCAAAAGCATGCAAGTGTGCACACAAGACAAATGGAAAATATCGCAAATAATGAAAAACAAAGATAAATAAAATGATGCACATGTAATAGCAATGTAACAGACAACCATGGTGGAAAATTGATTTGTAAATTAAATGACGCACATGAAGCACCCATTAACACGTTAGAGAGATAAAAAACATGTCAAAGCATGTATAATACGATAAAGTAATGTTATATGAAAAATGAAACAATAACACCATAGTGTACGAAAGTGGATGCCCCAGAGAGCTGTCATGCAGGATCGGTAGTAGGTATTGTGCCAATCATCCATTTGTGTGTGTGGATATGTGGAATCTACAATCATAACTAGAAATACAAGTGAACATGTATGTGTGTATGATAAATATAATGACATACAAGATATCTATCTAGCATGTGTAATAAAGTGTACATGTAAAAGTATAAGAAAGAAAGAATAAATGCGACCAAGATATGTAGTATGTTGTGGATGAGATAGAATGGAATGCAGAGAGGAATTATAGGAGAAATGTTCCCCCAAGTGGATGTGTATTTTTTGATGAGGATAATTTATACATACACCCTTATCAGTCAAGAATGAACCGTATAACAAGAGTGTGTCATCGGGAAATGGTTCGAATGTGTGCGCTAGAAAGATGTGATCAATAAAGTTTGGAGTGTAGAGAGAACATGAGTGAATGAATGAATGTGCAATTGAGGTGAGGTTAATTTTAGATTGAAACATTTTTCAATCGAGTATGAACCATGGAACTAGAGTGCGTCATAGGGAAATGACCGTAACGTGTAGAAGTAGATGTAAGAAATATGTATCATGAATGTGTAGAGTGAATAGTGTGCATAGTATGTGATAGATGCTGCGAGAAATAGGTGTAAATAACACATGATGTGTGAAGAGTGTAATGTGTAGCATGTAGTGTGTGAGGTTCATGTGTATAATATTCCATCAATAGTCAAGTGTGAACTAAATTATGAGAGTGCCTCATCAAGAAATGATGATACTTATGAATCAAGATGTGTATGATGCATGTGAGAGATTGAATGTGAAGTGATTAGAAGATAAGATGCATGAAAATAATTAAAGGGGGGATTGAAATGGTATTTTGACCCCCAAGTGTGTGATAATGAATGTGCTACATGATGAAAGTAAAAGACGAGGGTCTTCCACCCGATGCTTATGGAGATGAAGGTTTGTGATCATGCTCTAAGAGTGTAAGTATATTAGATATAATTTGTGTAGGTGAATGAAGACTAAATGAATACAAACAATGTGTATAATGTGAAGGTGAAGGACATCTATGTCCAACATAATGTGGAGGTGATGAACACATATGTGTAGGAGATTAGAGAGGTGATGGACACCGATGTGTAACATAACACGCAGGTGGAAACATGTGTGTATGGTAATGAGGAATTGATTTATAATTTTGTGAAGGAGTGGTGTGAGTAGTGGACCTATACTTTTGATGTGATGGACTAGCATACTAATGAGACCGTATAGGCTGAGTGCTAATAGGTGAGCTAGGAGCATATTGTTATTTATTTTTGAGAGGTCCAGGGAAATAGATGTTTTAGCTAATGCAATGGCTACCCCAAGAGGAGGTTGTGGCCATGGTGTACATGGAGGAACACCATTGATATAAATTTTTTTTTGTTATGAATGAATTTAATATATAAGTGGTTTGTGGCGATGATATCCCGAGTTGTGTGGAGCCATCGGAGAGCTAAGAACATGTCACATCCTTCAAGTAGATGGTGCCACAAGAAAAGGCACAAGCATGGTGAGTGGAAAAGGAGTGACCAAAAGTTTGACAACACCATATGATTTTGGAATTGGATATGAGATTTGTGATAGTGGATAACCGATAGAAACAAGGAGTGCTATGGAACACGTGTTGATACACCATGATGGATCAACTTTATTATTATTGATGAAATTGGATTCAATAGAAGAAACAATGTGCAAGCAATCAAAAGAAAATGTAGCATGATAATTATAATCAGAGAAATTAATTAGTGGTGGGGATGTCTCAGTATGAGAAACTAAAAATCAAGAGCCCCTGATGCAGGAGGAGGTATTGCAAGATATGTATGATTTTACGAGAGATTCAATCGCTTGTTTATCATGTTTTGAGAGTGGATTGTTAAATATTTTAAGCTTATGATTTTCATTGACTAGTGCAGAGGCCGTAGGCTTTAGAATCTCAAGTTTATTATTATTGATATGATCTTGAATAAGGTTGCGAATTTTAAAACACTCGATCTATAAAATGTATGATACATTGATGATAGTCGCATAAAAAAATTTCATTGTAATTACGAATTTTTGGATGAGATGGATCTAAGTTGAGTGGATGAGGAAGTGTAATAAGATTTCTCTCAATAGGATGTGATAATATAATATGTGGAGCGATAATTAATTCTTTATACATACGCTTAGGCAGTTACCATTGGAGCTCTTTAGTGTTATATACAACATTTATAGTGACCTTAGCTTTAGTAGGTTTGGGTGATGTCTTGAAAGTTAGTTTATTTTGAAAACACGAAGAAGATGAAGTCTGTTCCTGATACTTAAGCTTGCCTATAGATAAGAGTTTTGTTTCGTGTAGCTTAAAAGTGTGACACAAATGATCGAATGGTGGATAGGTCCCAAAGATAACAATCTCCTTAAGAGGTGGTAGCAAACTTTGTACAAATATATGTTGAAGTTAAGAGTATGCAATAACCTTGGAAATATTGGTTAAGATGTTTTTGTATCACAAGACATATTCCGTTAGATGTTTAGTAGACCCTTGTTTAAGTTGAGCCAATTGAGCATAGGATATTTTAGAGCCGATATTGATAGAGAAATGTGTGATAAAATCATCATCTAGATGTGTAAAATATGTTACTGAGTGGATAGGTAGGTCATAGAACCAACACATCGCATAATCATGAAGACTGCAAGGAAAGAACTTAGCTAGGAGAAAATGATCATCCAAAAAATCTAGACAGCCACATTAAGTGCTTGGAGATGCTCTTAGGGGTCACCATGGCCATTGAAAAAATTGAAAATGGGGAACTTAGGGGCAAAAAAATTAGGTGGAAGTGCATACGTGGAAATGGGGGTGTAAAAGGAGAATGAAGGAGTAACATGGAATAAAAAGATGGAGATGCACAAGAAGTATCTTGTTGCAATTGTTGAACTTGTGTATAGAGGTCTTGATAAAGAGAGGCTAAATCTTGAGTTCCAGTGGAAGAAAATTTCCATGTGTGAGAAACAAATGGCGGAGGGAAGTGATTGGTGTGAGTAGGAACTGAAACAAAAATAGTAGATGTAGGCATAAGAGTGAAAACATGCGGTTGGGTGGAAAATGGAAGCAAAATTAGTAATCTCGGAAAGATTGGTGGCATCCTCATGATAAACATATCAAAGTAAGTATAGATCTTGAGGATTCTCAAACATATGATCATTAAGGTATTTAAGATGGGCTTCAATAAATTCTTCATAAGATTGAGCCATAGGCAAAATATTATAATAACCCTAGAAGAAAGGTGGATTCGAGCATGGGGTTCACCAAATGATTAAGAAAATATGGAAATAAATGCCTAAATCTGATTGCTATGTAACAATAAATAAATAAACAATTAAGTATAAAATAGACCCAAGCAAATTAAGCAATTAAGTATTGAAACCCTAGTTACAAAGAGGAGATAAGATGACTTAGTTGTTTCACAATTAATCCTGAATTTTGCCAAGTGATGACTAGGTGAATAGAGAGGGAGAAGTGTTGCACAGAGCCTCAGAAAAATGTGTGAGCTGACAATCCTCCTAAATTGGGGTGCTTGGAAAGTGGCAGGGTGCCTGCGGGTACCTTGGACTTGCTATGGGTTCCTATGACTACTAAAACCCTTAGAAAACCTTCTTTGCAGGTCACAAGGTATTTTTGTCCTCTACCTTTGGTCACTAGTATGCTTTGCATAATGATCATTGATGTCGGTGATAACCTGTAATGACGGATTGACCTACAAAATGCTCGGGAGTGCATCAAATCCCAAAAGGAAAAGAATGAAAATGAGGGGTTAGAATGTCCTCAACTGTCAAACAAGTGAACTTACAATTGAGTGCTACACTACATTTCAGACCTAATGTAGTTCTAGGTGTGTGTGTGTAGAACTGTGCCCTAGGTGGCTCTTTTACGTGTCACATTTGATAGCGATAAAATATGTAGATATAAATAGATGTGTGCATGGAATAGAATGAACTTCCCCTCCTATGAAGTGTATGTAGAATAATGCAGTCCGTTTCCCTTGAATGGATGCTTTAATGTTATTAAATATCCTTTGGATGCAACCTTAGGCGGTGATAGCTAATTTTCAAAGGTGCTTGGTCCTTTATTATGATCACATAACATTATATTTATATGATTCCTTTGCTTGAATTTAATAGTTAACCTTGAAAATCCTCGACTACCAAAAAGATCGATGCTCAAACGGCTAGAAAGGACCCAAAATATGTGACCAAAGTAAAAAGAGGTATGGGGCACTCTTCGAGTATATGGGGGCACTAGGCACCGGTGTATAGGATGAGAATTTCCAAGGTGTGAAAATAAATACTAATCAAGCAAGAATGTAAGAATGAAATTGGTAACAAAAAGTAAAGAAATATGGCCACAAATATTGGTTAAGTAATACTTTTCTTACTTAGGAATCATATGAATAGTAGTATGCAATCAGGACTAGATAATTACCCAAATTATGTGATTTGGTGTCTATAATATATAAACATTGTATACAATATATAATGCGGTGATGAATCTATGCTCAATTGAGAAATAAACTCTAGTGACTCTTATGAAACATAATGACACAAGTCTTCCAAATTATGAAGTGTGTATCACCTTAGAGGGGAAATGTTTCTTATATAGAGGTGTAAATAGAACCACCTTGAGAAATATAATTTAGGAGGAAATAAATTAGTCAAAAAAGAATCCCAAGTAAGAAGACCAAATACATATTACATTTCTTGTTAAATGATCAAATTATATGTCAAGATAATCTTGCTAAAACTCTCCTCTCTCTTAGTTGTTGGCCATTGTGTGTTTGTGTTGTCATTGATGTCAAGTCCATTAATGGAAAAAGATTTCATGGTGTTGTATGTGTCTCCATGAGGTGTCATTCAAGGGTCAAAAATGAAGGTTGATTGCTAGTGTCAAGTTTTGGTGAGTTTTATGTTGTCCTAATGCATGGTTTAGTAAGTTGAGTCATATTTTGAGTCCTCTCAAGTGAGTCAAAGGTTATCTTGAGGTCATACATGGTACTAGAGGTGTGTTATAGGTGTCTAAGAGTTTTCATGAGGTCAGATCATGGTTAGTTCATGAGGTGTCATGGTTGATTTAGGTCATTCTAGGCATATTCCTATCCCTAAAGCATGAAAAATGAGATGGAGGTATGATATTTGGAGCCAATCGGACATGGTGGAGCATGGTAGTAGCATGGTGGCATTATATATGAGGTGTATGTTGTGTTTCGGTGAGTTCTCATAGGTAAGTTAACATAGGTAAGTCATAATGACAAGATATTTTTAGACCTATTTGGGCTATGTGGCAAGTATGGATGGTTAGAGGATGTTTTCATGATGCTTCATGAAAATTTTTAGGTCATTCTGAAGAATAAATTGCAAGATACATCCGTTTTGAAAAAACTAGGTGATTTAGAGTGTGTTTTTGAGACATAAGTGGAACTTCTGATGCTTGTTGTGAATTGTGTGCTATGTATGGGATCCAAACACTTTCAGGGATGTTTTATCATGGAACTAAGAAGGTTTAGAAAAAGAACGAGGTGGTTTGATCGTCATGTTTTTATGAATGATCATTAAGAAGATAAGTTTCTTTGAAACCCTAGCTAAACCCTAGCTCAAAGTGACTTGGGAGAAGGTGAGTATACTGAGCTTGATTTGATTCCTTTTTCAAAAATAATGTTTGTAAGTTATAGAGGACTCCTCCCATTTTCTAGAAAGGTAAGATAGTGCTTGTGAAAGTATGTTGGCCCACCTAAAAATGCTTGTTTATGAAAAAGTTCAGTTTAAGGAAATATTGTCCAAAGGATTTGAAAACTAAATATAAATCATTTTTATCGCTGGGGTTGTTCTAGATGTCCACGATAATTTTAGATCATGGTTGATCTTCTAAATGGAAAAGTGTGCCCTATTTATGAAGACAAATTTTTGGGGTAGTTTGGAGCATTTTGTTATAAAATTGGCATTGGGGAGCTACATGAAGATTTAGGACTTGATTACAATTGTATTGTGATCTTGGTTTAGATATATTTCCAATGTTATATATATGGTATGAAGAAGTTATACTTGCTTTTTGATGGTCAAAGCTGGAGGATGTTTGATCTAGCAAGGTGTTGAGTGGATTCATGAGTAAAGTGATATTTCTGAATTGTTCATTTTTGTTGAAGGTTTCTAAGTGCTTAAAAACATGTATAAGGTTTTTCCATGCTATTTTAAAGTGTGGTAGTGTGTTTTTAGGTGATGGAGCAAGTTGGGCTCAAGGTCAATTCTTGAGTCCTAAAAGGCTAAAGAAGTAGTTTGCAGAGATTAAATTAGTTGAAGGCCTTCCAATTGGATTTTGAAGGATATATAATATGTTATGGAAAGAGGATTCAGAGGTATTTCTAGTGGTATAAGGTTTTTCTCATGATGATGAGATTTTATGCATCATCCAACTTGATTTTTGGACAATAAGGTTTTTTTGCTTCGAGAACAATTTTGCCTTTTCTAAAAGAATGAGGTAGATGAGGCATGCAATGGATTGTTTGATGCTTGATATCAGCTGGAGAGTGAAGAGGGATGGATTTTTTTCCTAGTTAAGGCTTTTTAGGTCTTGGAAGTTACAACAAGGGTGAAAACCAGTTGAGTTTGTAAAAATGATTTTTGGGTAGCTTGATTTGGTGAAGATGAAAGTTGGTGTGGTTTTCACATATAGATGTATAATGACCTCTAATATGCATGGATGTTATCTACAGGTCCTGAAAATTCAATTTAGTGGTTACATTCCATATTTTAGTTGTTTTTAAGGTCTAAAGGTGAAGAGAGGGTATTGGAAACAACTGTTTGGTGAATGATATGCGCCATTTGGCTTGTGTTATGAAATATTTGATTCATGAAAGATAATTAAAGACAATGGATGATGTTTTTATGTTATATTACACATGTATGATGAATTTTGAGATTTAATAATCATGTTTTTGGTATTTTTGGTTTTAGCTCATCCAGTGATGGGGTTTTGAGCTAGTTTTGTGGTTTTTGGCATGGCCGACATATATGGGTCCAATTTGAATGTTTTTATGAATGTGATGGATTATTTTTAAGATTAATTTTTCAGATAAAATGTTCAACACTAACCTCCTTTTATTTTAATGAAGACTAGCATATAAAATAAAAGTTTTGAGTTAATTTTTGAACTAGGTGTGCATGGGGGAAAAGTGTGAACCAAGAGAGAGAGAGTGTAATAAGTATGAAATGATGATATGAGATATGAAGAAGTGTGTTATAGATTTAATAATTTTATAGGTCATGTGAACAAGGGTTTCAATCCAAGACAAGGTGTGCAAGAAGAAGAAAGAGCGAGTTGAAGGAATAAGGGTTTGATGGTGTTTGTGTGAATTGAAATTGTGATCTACATCAGTTGTGGAAGAAAAAAATTTAGATATATTCATATTAAGGTGGATGAGTTTGTTCTTAGTCATGTTAGGGTATTTTAGCCTCCTTTTGGAGTGGGTGCTTCACTAAAATAGGGGTTGATGCTCCTTGTAGGGTTGGTTCTCTACTAAACTACGGGTTGGTGCTCCTTGTGAAGTTGGTGCTCCACTAAATTTCTTTTCTTTGTGTAATATAAGAAGAGTTTCAATGTGTTTTCTTCCCCTTAAGTGTTTCCCACTTACATTTGGTGTTCGTGTGTACTCTGTTGCTCTTGTTCTTTTGTATGGTTGATTAAATGCTTAATTAAACACCCATATGGTTATTATATGATTGAATGGTTATATGATTGGTAATGAATGATGAATGGAAATGGTTTAAATTATTAATAAATTGATTCCCCCCTCTTAGTCTCTTGTGCTTCAAACATTAGTTAGTACCATAATATATGTTTTTGGGATTTTAAGTTAAACTAACGAGATAACCATGTTGTAATGGTATCATTTAATAACAATTTAATTATACTTAAAGGAATGAAATTTACTGTTATTCATGGGGGAAATTTTTATTATTATGCTATAATAGGACTGTCATGGATTGATCTTAGAAAAAAGTTAAATTAGGGTGGAACCCTTCCATCATGTTGAACAAAATGACATTCTTTTGGATCCAGGTTTAACTTGAGTGTAGGATTGGGAAGTAATGCTTAATTGTGTGTCTAGTGCACGGTAACCGATGTAAAATATTTCAATTCCCAATTATCTCTACTAGTATAAAATGACCAAACAATTTTATTCTATAATGTTGCAACTTCTCCTTAGAGATAATGCCTCTATAGGACATAAGGGAAAGTAATTCCATGATTTTAGGAAATGAGTTAGTCACCCATGTTAGTGGATTATGTGTTAAGATTCCTATGATTATATTGAGGATGGTGTAGTCATACCTAAAAACAAAATTAAATCATGCTCATATGTTAATACTTGAGGTTTGATTTCCTTATGGTTTCATTAGAGGGCCTATAGTTATGTGTGAAGAGATATTTTGATTCGAAAACGGGTGCTTGAAATCAAAACTTTTAATTGTTTCAAAGGATGTTCAATTTTAATCAACTTATAGAGATTTTAGAGTTCTTAAAATTGATTAGAATCTGATTTAGGACTGAATTGAAACTGAAATTAAGTTTGTAATTTTCTCAAAATTTCACTGTTCGTTCGAAAGCCCCAAAAAAATCATTATTTTAGATTTAATTGATTTCCCAATTTTATCAATTATTGATTATAGTTACATCCATATTCATATTCTGAATTTAAATTACTTGCAAATATCAAAAACTGAAAATAAAAATAAGAAAGAAACACCAGATTGTTTACTGGGGTTCGAATTCCTACGTCCCCAGGTTCGTGGTGAACCGATCCATTAATAATGTTAAATATGTAAATACAATAACCTTTACATTAACCAATAATGAATCAAAAACCTGAAAAACTATGTTTTAGACCTTTGAAGGACGTTAATGGAGCTCAGCCTCTGTCCTTCACCTTCCTGATCCACTTGCAGCGGTGTCTCCCTTTGGTTCTACGCATTCATGTGAATTTAACAAAAATTAACTCTATAAAAAATGATCCAAATAGGAAAAATAATCACACCATCGTGATCGTCTTGAAATTTTGAACAACTTTCATATATAACTCGAGATCTAGTTTTGAGTGGAAGTGCCTCAAAATTGTATTTTTTCAAACTGCACTCGCTTATTAGCTTGCCACATATTGACTTGACACTTGTTTATTACAAATACAAGTGAGCTTCATTTATACCACTTACAAGAGGGTGGTGGGTTGGTAAGGCTGCTTATCTTTTTAGATGAGGTGCTGGGTTCAAATTCCTCTTCCATAGGTTTAGGCGCACAATTTAGCCATTGACCCCACATTTGGTGGGAAAGGGATAAGATAAGCATTCAAATAGTTTTTTCTCCACAAAATCCTCCTTATCCCATGGGATTATGCTTATTCCCGTGGAATGGATTAAATAAAATATTATTATTATTATTTTAAATCCAAATCCACTAAAAACTTGCCAAGTGTCACACCCATAATATGCCATTTGTCCATGCCACAGTGTGCCATGTCATCATTTGACCACAATTTTGACTATGCATATCTTTAACATACGAACTCAGATTTGGTCCATTTAAAATGTGTCGAAAGATTGCAATGAGATCTATTCCATGCAACTAATTTTTAAAAAATTACAAGACCATCAATTCTACCTTGTCGCCAATTTCCACGTCTCACCTTGTCATTGGTCCACTTGTTGACATGTTGACCAAAGTTGACTTCCATGTTGACTAAACTTTGACCAGACATAACTTGAGCTCAGAGTGTCCATTTTTCACGTTCTTACTATTTTCAGAAATCTCTCTAAAGGATCTATTGCACTTTGGTATGGTTTAGGGAAGTTTAGGGAAATTTTAACACTAAAAAATATCCCCTGATCACTCCTCCCCACTAAGAAGGCTTTTTGTCCACAAAAAGTTGTTTATTAACCCACAAATAATGCTATCTCTTCCTACATTGTACAAACACATACAAGAACCCAAAATAACATTATAGGTCAAATAAATGTAAATAACTGATTGAATAGTCACATGACCAATCGACAATAACATCCAATTAAGCTAGTGTTCAACTGAAACGCTATAACCCTATCAACTCAGTACACAATGTGAACCGTAATACCCCACTATAATGCCATCATAAATAAATGACCAGATAATAAAACTCATTCTATTATGGAAATATTGTTTTCAACTATCAATTTGTGATACGAATGATTACTTAAATTACAATTTCATAAACACATATTAGTATACCAGACATCTAAACTGCCCACAATTAGGCTAGTGCCCACTGTCCATCTAAAACTGTAACAACTACAAGTATTCACTATCTAGAATAAAATAGACTATCAACGCCCAAAAATAGCTATAGTCAACAACTGAATCCACGTGAATCTGCTAAAAACAATGTATCACCATCACAAATAATAAGTTAGATAATAACACCCATCTATAACGAAAGCTAGTGTTCAACTAACACTTTGTGATTATGCTGATTACAACTGTAAATATTCACTATCCAGAATCATTAAACCATCAACGCCCAAAATGGCTATAGTCAAAATCTAAATCAACATCAATATGAAAATATTCTATCCACACACTTTGAATCAGTAAGGGATAGATTATAAACTGTATGCTTACCCAAATTGGTGAATTGCAAAAATCTACAAAATGATCACCTGGTGCCTTTGCAAACCAGGTTTCTTAGTGTAATAAATTTACACCCTAATTGTAACCACATCGATAGTTGTAACAATTAAATTTGCCCAAAATAAGGGTCTTATAAATTAGTGCAAATAACACATGTGGATACAACAAGTTTGTCTATTTATTACAATATCAAACAGGTACTCGAATGTGTCTTATAAGCATCCATAATATTTGCACAAATGACAACACTATAAAACTGTAAGTTTCAAAATAGACATTCTGACGATGCCCATATCCATGTATAATGTTGTCAAAAATGGAATAACTAACCAAAATGTGAGAAGATGAATATGAGTATGATGAACCTATCACTCAAATCTTCTCTATGGCTACTTCCAAATCATTTCAAAGTTGAATATAAACATAGGATCAAATCCCTAAAATATAGCTTTGAAAATGTTTGCATACTATCACCACTTACTGCAATGCAAACATAAAGTTGAGGAATGTTTTTCCCATCTAATTACTTGGATTTCTCCGTTTATGTGGTTTTACTTCCCCAGTACTAGAATGAGCATTTACATGAGTTAGATCAATAAAATTTGGTTTGACATTATTTTCCTTTTTAACAAATTTCCAATGTTACACTGAAGGAACATACCAACACATCTTAACATCATGACCACTCCTTTTACAATGGGAACAAAATTTAGCTTCCTTATTTTTAGGAGTCTTACCCATTTTTCCATTCCCTGAACTTTGTCTAGGAGATTGATTCCTATGTTTAGGAGAGGTAACATTTTTGCCATTTCTCGCCTTACTAGGGAGAGATTGGTCTTTAGCACCTACCTTATCATTCACAAAAGGCATTAACTTCTTTATCATATTTTTCCTCTTCCAACAATATGCTACAGAATGATTAGTACCTTCACAAAACGTGCAAGGAAAACCATACTTTTGTCTACCGAAGCTATATTGTTTAGATTGAAAGAGAGTTTTAGAAGTCTTAGGATTTAATTTCCCCTTAGTGCTATTTTTAGTGTAAGTGGGAGGAGGTGGAATTTCATTACCTCGATTACCTTATTTTGTAATGCCTCATTTAAATATAATAATAATAATAATAATAAAATAAATGTAAAAAAATGAAATAAAAGAATTAAAATTAAAGGCCCGTGATTCTTCTTGGGGCGGATTTAGGGCAAGATTGGATCTATTTTCCATCGCTTTGGTTTTGTGTGGAGAGAGGAAGTGTGCGCAAGTCGCCGCCACTAGAAGGGAGTTCCATTTTGTTTTCTTTCTGTGCAACCAACTGTCTTTCTTCAGGTCGCCTCCCCTTACACCGCTTCACCTCCTTCCACGGGGTCAGAACTTGGCATGTGGTAGATTTGTATGGCCGGGCGGCTGTACTCAGCCTTCTTCCCAGCACTCAAATGTCATCTAGCAAGGTATAAACGATTTAGGGATTTTTTCAGATGTTGTAGCTACAAATACCTTGGGGACATGATTGCAGGGTTTGACCAGAGGAAAGAATGGGACAGCTACGCATGGGGTAACGTTATTGTTGTGTGCATATGCTGCAAACAGGTTTCTAATCCAATCAGTTTACTTTTTTCATTCTTCCAACATGCATCCAAAGGGGAATCCTTATTTGCTTTCAACTACTCTTGATCCTCACGTTGCATGGTCTTCTTCTTATTGTCTGCTATGAGAGACATTGACCAGTCTACCCTTGGTTTCAACGCATATGTGGGCATTTTGGCATATTTAGAATGTAATGTGGAAGTGTTTTCAGGGCTTGTGAACTATTTGTTAGAATTCCTCTAAGAAATGCGGTCTTATGGAGTGCTATGATTGCAGGATGTGCAAAAAATGAGTTTGTTGAAAAGGCCTTGAAAACTTTCAAGCAAATACTGTTGGTAGGTTTAAAGCCAAAATCCACAACACACTCAGCATCCTTCACGCATGTGCTAAAATGGGAAGCCTTGGAACAGGACATGGGCACCTTTGATTTTATCAAGGCGAGATAAAATAATAATAATAATAATATATTCTCTTGTGTGTGTAAATGGCCATTCGTGGCCGGGCCCAACTATCTTGAGGAAGCTCTAAAACTTTTCATCAAAATGGGCATGATAATAAACTAGTGGTGGTTGTGTGAAGGTGTTTGCTTGGTGCTTGCAGCAGCCTGTGGTGGTTGTGAGGATGTATTTTCTTGGTTCTAGTGAAATAGAAATGCAGTCTCAAGGGCTTCATAATTAGGGTAGAGACATTTGGTAGATGCTGTAGTTGCAGGTGTTATGGTAGATATGTATAAAAATGTCAACTGTTTGACAAAACACCTCAAAGAAATGTTGCCTCATGGAATGCCAAGATTGCAAGATATGCACATAATGGATCTATTCAAAAGGTTTTAGAAACGCACAAGAAACTACTTACTCTGTTGGAAAACCATCAAGGCATAGAAAACAAGATGTTTTTGTTTGCAATGTAACTTCCCTGGTAGACGTGTATGCAAAATGGTGGAGCTGAGGATGCTCGTGAACTGGTTGATGAAGTGCCCAAGCAAGAGACTGAACCCAAGCTGCGGCTTCAACCGACTTTGCTCTCCAGGCATAGTTCTCCTTTCCTTACCTCTCATAATTCTCATTTTTTAGTTTTCTTTTGCAACTAAATAGAATATTAAGTTATTAGATTTTTAATACATCTAAATGTCTCTTCAACTCATTGCAAAACAATAAAGTGTCGTGTCGCAACTCTCGAAGCCATTATAACTCGCCTACTTTAAAATATGAACTATCACCCTAGCTTCGAGATGATCTAGAAAACTCTTACCCTTTTGATTGCTTCAATATCGTCTTAACGACTAGACAAATTTGACCCTCCATTGAATAAGTTGACCTTCTTCCTACTTAAAATAGTTAAATTTTACATTTTCGGAGACTCACTAAGTACCCTTCGCAACTCTAGAAACGAGATGTGAAGTTTCATTCACGTACCTTGGTATACGAGGAGTCGTCTAGATTTTTGGTTTGACCCGAAATGATCATATGACATCCTTTTGACGCTCTTCTAGGAGCCCTGCTACACCGGTTTACAACAGTAGAGAGTTGTTAAAACTAGAAAGTTGGCTTTCATTTTGGACCACCATTTGAAACCCGAAAGATAAATCACGTTCCGTCTTCGCAAAGCTCTAGCATTTATACTAGACAAATGCATGGAACATTCAAGATAGGAAATATCACCTTTCGGGATAGTTTGGCGAAGCCGTTTTGCCAGAGACCTTTGGTCACGCTTTGATGAGGTCAAACTGGTCCAATTTCGTCTTGTTGCTCCAGAAAACTTGTCGCCGTTTGAACATGATTTCCTAGTTCTCAGTCCCATTGACTCTGATGAATTCTCTTTATATAGGGGAACTAGTAGGAGATGTCTTGCTGCATGCTTCTCCATCGAACGTCAGTTATGGACGCGGTTTTATGGGCGCTCGAGCTAACTTTTGTCATTTTACAACTGGGTGAACTACGACCAGTGACCCTGGAAAACTAGTCGCCAAACGCAAACCGTTCGCTCTTTTTCAATTCTCGCCAGTTGCTATGAACTCTTGGTATATCTGGGGACACGTAGAAAGTTAGTTGTGGTGTGCGTGTTCATTGGGAGATAACCTTTGGAAGCAGTTTCTTAGCCTCCGAGCTCGCTTTTGTAGCTTTGTGAGAAAAATGTAAAAGTAGAAAAATATAGACCCTCGTAGAGTTGCCTAAATCACCTTGGAAAATTTTAATACACGTAAATAACTATTTAAAACACTATAATGAAACTTGTTGTGTGTAGTGGAAATTTTGACAAAATGATGTTTTCTCTCTCTTCCTTTCTCTTTCTCTCTCCAGGTTTATAAAATGAAGAAAAAAAATGCAATGAACACATGTTTCTAGACCTTTTTAATTTCGATTGCAATTTGTAATTATTGTTAGATGTAAATGGGAAATTGAAAAATGATAATTATGATTGTTTAGGGTGGATGCCATGCCAGCGATTTATCGCTGATATCTTGCTCACGTGGGTTTTGCAGGATGGAAGAACGATGATGAAAAAGGGCGATGTGTGATTTAATTATTATTATTGTAATTTTTATAGGTCATTGTAAAATGAATAACTGTCTAATGCAGTCTCTTGTTACCGAAAAGTTATAAATGAAATTTGTTAATAAGCATGATATGCTAGTTTTAGGGATACTTAGGAAATGTGCATCTAATCACCAATTCAATTTGACTTTTAGTTGTGTATGAAAAAAAAGGGGGGGTTTGATTTATATATAGTAAATTGAAATTGAAGTTAATACATTATAGTACCTTCTCAGTATTTAATAAATGATTAAATTAATTATTGGGTTACCTTCTTACATTGCAAACACAATAAAGAGTCTTAATGGGAACACTCAACCCTTAATAAAATATTCGTGCATAGCTTTCCTACTTGTGTGATCCCCTTTTACCATATAAGAAATTTTAAGACCGTAGAACGAACTTAAGCTTTGCACTCGATGAGACCTCCTAGGTTAGGTAAATAAAACCCCTAGTTGGAGTTTACCGTCATAGTCTTTATGTCTAGCGACATTGTCGTGAACCCATATTTAGGAATGACATGGTCCAAATTTATCCAGAGTATGCGGTTTCCTTCTAGTTTTGGTAATCGTGAGAAGAATGTACTCTCTTCAGGTCCGATACTAGGCTGAGTGTTGAAGACCACCTTAGGAGTCACCTTATGAGTCCTTGTTCGAAGGATCGACTAAGCGGTGCTACCTTGGTTTCTATCAAAATAACCTCTTGGTATTTTCTTGAATGTGGTTTAGTTTAATTATGTCCGCTTGCCTTAAAATCACATGTAGTAGAGGCGTAGATCGTTAGGTGCATATTGGAATTAAACTAAACCCTAGTGGTTTTTGTCTGTTAACTTGTGGGTAGAAACTATATTTTAACTCCTTGTATGCGAAATTGAGTGGAAAGATGTTGATTCTAGAGAACCTTAGAAATTGTAATCTTGTCCCTTAATCCCTTGTTATGTCATTTATGGCATTAAGGAATAAAGAATATTCCTTATGCGGAATCGTGAAGTGTAGTGACATGGGATCTTCGTGTACATAGATCACTTGTGTTCATGTGTAGTTTATTATGCTCCTAGCCTTGTACTTCTTTAAGATGTCAGACAAGTGCTTTCGTATCTCTTTTGTTTCGAGACGATGCTAAGAACGAGACCTTAGTGCGATATAAGAGCATATCATATAATGTTGCACATGAGATTGGAGATTAGGTTTATGGTCAATCTTAGAGTCCTTATAACTTAATTAAACTTTAACATGCGTGGCAAAGAATATAAGTTACCTTGGTGTGACCAAACTTTGAGAAAACAAAGGATGTATATATATATATATATATATATATATATATATATCTTATAGGAATTCAATAAGTTTTCAAATTATAATAACAATAGTAGGGAAATAAATATAGTGTGAATCGAGAAATATTTTTGGTAAAGAGCTACCCTATATCTAAATCTCCATCAAATCCTTTTATTATGTTTTGAACATCAAGTCACTTTCGTTTGAGATGTAAGGGTAAAACTGTAGACATCAAATAAACGTTGGAGAAGAATATTCCTACATAATAGAAGATGATTAAGTATTTTGTATGCAATTTGATTTATGCCAAATATGTATGTCAGTTATGGAAATTTATATAAAGTATAAGAAGCTAATTTGAGAAGGTCAAATTGTATTTTCAACCCTGGAATAAACTTAAGAAAATGTAGGTGGAAAAACGAGAAAATTTATCCTTGCTCGTAATGTCCCTGGAATGTTAAATTTAACCAAAGATACTTTTAAGGAAATGATGTGTTGTGGGTTTGCCGTTCCTGAAGCCATGTTCTTATGGTTGGGTCTTTACTAGTAACCTTCCATTGGGAAAAGTGTAGCGTCAGCATGCCTATGTCATTTTCGTGTGTCTATGTGAGTCGATGATTTTTGTGATTGTCGTATGCGAGCCGGGTTCTGTACTTGAAGCCCATGTTGTGTTGTGTGTAGTAAGCTTTGTAAGTAAAAAAATAAAATTATCCTGGTATTTTACTGTTGTATTTGTGTGTGTAAAATGAGGGCACTACATATGGTATAAGAGCGGAGGTTCATGCTCTCGAACCTCTGGGACAGATTGGAGTTGTGATGATTTTGCATGATGGGATGATGTTACATGATGGGTTGCATGATGGTGATGGTGCTTCATGATGGTGATAAATATTGGAAGAGTAATGTGTTTTAAGAGTGATGTGATCTATGTTGTAATTGTGATAATGTGAACGCACATGATGTGTATGTCACTTAGTGTGCATTTGTTATCATGTTGATGTCTTGGGGATGGGAGTATTCTCCCTCCTTCGTGTGGATTCTATGAAGAATTCACATGTGAATTACTGCTTGTGATGGGAATATTGACTCTCCTTTTTGTGGATCCAATGAGGAATCCGTGTGTGATGTACACCTTGTTTTGTGTGAATGGAATGATATTGTGTTATAGGTTGTGTTTTGACCTTATGTGATGTGAAGATGTATTGATGTATTGTGAAAAATTGTGTAATGAATTTCATCGTGATGTCATCACCGTATTGTGATTTGTTGTGTGCATCGTCGTGTTGTATTACAATTGACTATATGTCGTAATGTTAGACATTGTGTTCCTCATATGTATAATTCATGTAATATGTGATGGTTCATGTCGTGATTTAGGGGCATATGGTGCGTATGATCCCTAGTGTACAACGATTGCACTTTGGGTGCAGGATGTGATAATGTGATGTATCGTAACTCATGAAAGTAATGATTGTGTTATACCCTATATATATATATACCATCCGTAATATGTTATGGTTATTGTGTGTGAATTACCATTGTGTTAGTGATGTAGTTATGTGTATGTTGTGGACCTTACACTAGACGACCCTAAGGGGATAAATTGTCAAGAGTGTATGTGTGGAGAGAGGAGGCGTGGACCAGGTTGTCATAATCTTGAGCTGAGTACAAGTGAGAAAGTGGAGTCTTATATAGACTGAAAACCCACTTTTATCTGTTTAGTATACTTTGAGCTTGCTCAGTATATTGTGGGTGTGCACCACCTTAGGCTCAACTTATGCAACTTGTGTCCCCTGCTCTTTCCTATTGGATTGTTCATTGAATAATCCTATGTGATTTTGACTATGTTGATCCTTGTGGGAGTTTGGAGTTATGATTCAGGTAGAGATGATGACAGATACATTATTTGGTTTACTCTTTTCTGTTACATGTATATTTTCACGAGCTGAGGCTCGATGTCCGAGTGCCAGCAACTCGATGAGTACCCCTTTGGTGGTAGTATGAGGCCACATAGTGATTGTGATGTGCTATTTTCTTATTACGTATTTTATTCGTAAATTGATCATTATTTTTTTAACTAGAACCAGCCGTTTTCTTGATTGACATGTTCTTATATTTTGGGCATTTATTTGATTGTTGCACTAACATTTGGATTTTACACTAACCAAGGCTAATTAGCCATTTGTTTTTCTTGGTTTTAAAACTTTCTTTTCATATTTAAAAGTTTTGTAGCCTAGCCCAAGGCTTTTGATTTTGCCACTTGGCATTTGAATGGATTGTTATGCTGGTTCTAATGTCGTAATGTGTTGGAATAGGGTCATGGGATTCACCATGGAGTGGTTGAACCTATGGACCCGCTTCGTTGTATAGGGGGTACGCCCCAAGGAGTTACAGATAACTAGCGGGTTGTTGAACCATGAGTTATTATGTCACTTGGGTTTAGGGGTGACGGGGCTCTATGTGCCTAGGGCCATAGAGTGACCCGACCTCATTTAAAAGGAGAAAGGAGACAAGACTCTATGGTTGAGTGACCTGTTATTCTTTATGGTGCTCTATGGTTGAGTGACCTGATATTCTTGATGGGGCTCTATGGTTGAGTGACCCGACTTGGTTCTGGCACTATGTTTCTTCCTCTTGCGAGGTATATGGAGATTATCTAGTGATGCTTTGGGGGGGTATATGAACTCGTATTCTGCTGCTTTGGAGATATCGGGAGTTGTTTTCGTGATGCCTTGTGATGTGTGGAGTTGGCATAGTGAGTTATGTATACCTGTGTGAGTCTTTTTGACACCTTGTTATGTATGAGGCTTGACTCTTCCCTTGGTTGGTATGGACGGTTGGATATTGGATTGGAACTATGTTGTTATAGTCATGGATTTTTTGGGTCATGTGATACCCGTTGTATATGTATCAACATGTTGATTCTGTTTGTTAGTCATATGTGTGTACTAGATCTATGTGTGTAGAATGTAACTGTTGGAAATTAATTGTTATGTGGTCTACTCATTGTCATTCCATGGTTTGGTGAAACCCTTGTGATGTGGTATGATCGTGAAAGTATGTAAAAGTATGCTTGTGAAATTTTAGTGTTGTGTATGACCTTGGTAGGGTGTTATGACTGTAGTTCATGATGGGAACCCACAGAATGAATAAACTAAAATTTGATAAAAATGAAATTTTAAAGGACTTGAATTAAGAATAATGTTAATGGAAAGAGATTAATGAAATAACGAATAAGAGAGAACTGCCAATCTTCACAGAACCTTGAAAGTTGAAATTTCTACCTATTGTTCCTAGGGCCACCCCGTGACCATGCCTTTGTGTCTGAAATCTTAACCTTAGCGCATGCCTTTGCCTTATTCGTTCCTTGTTGTTTACCATTTCTCCTTCTTCATTTTATGTCGCATCGAGGACGATGCTTTCTTAAGGGGAGGAGAATGTAATGCCTCATTTAAATATAAATAATAATAATAATAATAAAATAAATGTAAAAAAAAATGAAATAAAAGAATTAAAATTAAAGGCCCGTGATAGTTTGTTGGGGCGGATTTAGGGCAAGATTGGATCTATTTTCATCTTTGGTTTTGTTTGTGGAGAGAGTGAAGAGTGTAGCGCCGCCGCCATGAGGAGAAGTTCCATTTTGTTTTCTTTCTATGCAGGGAGGCCATTTATTTTCTTGTGGAGACGCCCCACGCTGGCATTTCCCCTACCACCACTTCACCTCCTCCTTCCATGGGGTTAGAACATGGCATGTGGCAAATTTGTATGGCGGGCATGCTTTTGCTGTACAGCTTCTTCCCAGGACCTATGTGTAATCTAGCAAATGTATAAACAATTTAGGGGATTTTGTCGGATGTTGTAGCAGAAAATACCTTGGGGATGTGATTGTAGGGTTTGACCAAAGGAAAGAATGGGACAGCTATGCATGGGGTAACGTTATTGCTATGCGCATATGCTGCAAACAGTTTCTAATCCAATCAGTTTACTTTTGCCTCATTCTTCCAACATGCGTCCAAAGGGGAATCCTTATTTGCTTTCAACTACTCTTGATCCTCATGTTGCATGGTCTTCTTCTTTTGTCTGCTATGAGAGACATTGACCAGTCTACCCTTGGTTTCAATGCATATGTGGGTGTTTTGGCATATTTAGAATGTAATGTGGAAGTGTTTTCAGGGCTTGTGAACTATTTGTTAAAATGCCTCTAAGAAATGCGGTCTTATGGAGTGCTATGATTGCAGGCTGTGCAAAAAATGAGTTTGTTGAAAAGGCCTTGAAAAATTTCAAGCAAATACTGTTGGCAGGTTTAAAGCCAAACTCCACAACACACTCAACATCCTTCACGCATGTGCCAAAATGGGAAGCCTTGGAACAGGACATGGGCGCCTTTGATTTTATCAAGGCAAGATAAAATAATAATAATAATAATATATTCTCTTGTGTGTGTGAATGGCCATTCGTGGCCGGGCCCAGCTATCTTGAGGAAGCTCTAAACCTTTTCATCAACATGACAATAAACTAGTGGTGGCTGTGTGAAGGTGTTTGCTTGGTGCTTGCAGCAACCTGTGGCGGTTGTGAGGATGTATTTGCTTGGTTCTAGTGAAATAAAAATGTGGTCTCAAGGGCTTCAGTCAGGGCAGGGACATTTGGTAGATGTTGTAGTTGTAGGTGTTATGGCAGATATGTATACAAAAATGTCAACTGTTTGACAAAACGCCTCAAAGAAATGTTGCCTCATGGAATGCCAAGATTGCAAGATATGCACATAATGGATCTGTTCAAAAGGTTTTAGAAACACACAAGCAACTACTTACTCTATTGGAAAACCATCAAGGCATAGAAAACAAGATGTTTTTGTTTGCAATGCAACTTCCCTGGTAGACGTGTATGCAAAATGGTGGAGCTGAGGATGCTCGTGGACTGGTTGACGAAGTGCCCAAGCAAGAGACTGAACCCAAGCCTGCGGCTTCGACCGACTTCGTTCTCCAGGCATGGTTCTCCTTTCCTTACCTCTCATAATTCTCGTGTTTTAGTTCTCTTTTGCAACTAAATAGAATATTAAGTTATTAGATTTTTAATACAACTAAATGTCTCTTCAACTCATTGCAAAACAATAAAGTGTCGTGTCGTAACTCTCGAAGCCATTATAACTCACCTACTTTAAAACATGAACTATCACCCTCGCTTTGAGATGATCTAGAAAAATCTTACCCTTTTGATCACTTCAATATCGTCTTAACGACCAGACAAATTTGACCATCCATTGAATAAGTTGACCTTCTTCTTGCTTAAAATAGTTAAATTTTGTATTTTCGGAGACTCACTAAGTACCCTTCACAACTCTAGAAATGAGATGTGAAGTTTCATTCGTGTACCTTGGTATACGAGGAGTTATCTGGATTTTTGGTTTGACCCGAAACGATCATATGACATCCTTTTGATGCTCTTCTAGGAGCCCTACTACACCGGTTTACAACAGTAGAGAGTTGTTAAAACTAGAAAGTTGGCTTTCGTTTTGGACCACCATTTGAAACCCGGAAAGAGAAATCACGTTTCGTCTTCGCAAACCTCTAGCGTTTATACTAGACAAATGCATGGAACATTCAGTATAGGAAAGAGAACCTTTCGGGATAGTTTGGCGAAGCCATTTTGTAGGCCTCCGGTCATAGTTTGACGAGGTCAAACTGGTCCAATTTCGTCTTGTTGCTCTAGAAAACTTGTCGCCGTTTGAACATGATTTCTAGTTCTCAATCCCGTTGACTCTGATGAATTCTCTTTATATAGGGGAACTAGTAGGAGATGTCTCGTTGCGTGCTTCTCCATCGAACGTCAGTTATGGACACGGTTTTCTGGGCACTCGAGCTAACTTTTGTCTTTTTACAACTGGGTGAACTACGACCAAAGGCCCCAAAAAAACTAACCGCCAAATGCGCAAACCGCTTCTCTCTTTTCAATTCCACCATTGTTATGAATTCTTGGTATATCGGGGACACGTAGAAAGTTAATCGTGGTGTGCGTGTTCATCGGAAGATAACCTTTGGAGCGAGTTTCTTAGCCTCCGAGCTAGTTTTGTACGTTTTGTAGCTAGTGAGAAAATGTAAAATAGAAAGTCATGGACCTCGTAGGGTTGCCAAATCACCTTGAAAACTTTTAAACACATGTAAATAATTTTTAAAACACTATAATGAAACTTTTTGTGTGTATTAGAACTTTTGACAAAATGATATTTTTCTCTCTTCCTTTCTCTTTCTCTCTCACGGGTTTATAAAATGAAGAAAAAAAATGCAATGAATACATGTTTCTAGACCTTTTTAATTTCGATTGCAATTTGTAATTATTGTCTAGATGTAAATGGGAAATTGAAAAATGATAATTATGATTGTTTAGGGTGGATGCCATGCCAGTGATTTATCACTGATATCTTGCTCACGTGGGTTTTGCAGGATGGAAGAACGACGACGAAAAAAGGGGCGATGTGTGATTTAATTATTATTATTGTAATTTTTATAGGTCATTGTAAAATGAATAACTGTCTAATGTAGTCTCTTGTTACCGAAAAGTTATAAATGAAATTTGTTAATATGCATGATATGCTAGTTTTAGGGATACTTAGGAAATGTGCATCTAATCACCAGTTCAATTTGATTTTAGTTGTGTATGGAAAAAAGGGGTTTGATTTATACTTAGTAAATTGAAATCGAAGTTAATACATTGTAGTACCTTCTCAGTATTTAATAAATGATTAAATTAATTATTGGGTTACCTTCTTACCTTGCAAACATAATAAAGAGTTTTAATGGGAACACTCAACCCTAAATAAAATATTCATGCATAACTTGCTGCTATGTGTGATCCCTTTTTACCATATAAGAAATTTAAAACCGAAGAACGACCTTAAACTTTGCACTTGATGAGACCTCCTAGGTTAGGTAAATAAAACCCCTAGTTGGAGTTTACCGTCATAGTCTTTTTGTCTAGCGACATTGTCGTGAACCCATATTTAGGAATGTCATGGTCCAACCTTATCCAGAGTATGCGGTTCCTTCTAGTTTTGGTAATCGTGAGAAGAATGTACTCTCTTCAGGTCCGATACCAGGCTGAGTGTTGAAGACCGCCTTAGGAGTCACCTTATGAGTCCTTGTTCGAAGGATCGACTAAGTGGTGCTACCTTGGTTTCTATCAAAATAACCTCTTGGTATTTTCTCTTGAATGTGGTTTAGTTTAATTATGTCCGCTTGCCTTAAAATCACATGTAGTAGAGGCGTAGATCGTTAGGTGCATATTGGAATTAAACTAAACCCTAGTGGTTTTTGTCATTAACTTGTGGGTAGAAACTATATTTTAACTCCTTGTATGCGAAATTGAGTGGAAAGATGTTGATTCTAGAGAACCTTAGAAATTGTAATCTTGTCCCTTAATCCCTTGTTATGTCATTTATGGCATTAAGGAATAAAGAATATTCCTTATGCGGAATCGTGAAGTGTAGTGACATGGGATCTTCGTGTACATAGATCACTTGTGTTCATGTGTAGTTTATTATGCTCCTAGCCTTGTACTTCTTTAAGATGTCAGACAAGTGCTTTCATATCTCTTTTTTTGAGATGATGCTAAGAACGAGACCTTAGTGCGATATAAGAGCATATCATATAATGTTGCACATGAGATTGGAGATTAGGTTTATGGTCAATCTTGGAGTCCTTATAACTTAATTAAACTTTAACATGCGTTGCAAAGAATATAAGTTACCTTGGTGTGACCAAACTTTGAGAAAACAAAGGATGTATATATATATATATATATATATAAATCTTATAGGAATTCAATAAGTTGTCAAATTATAATAACAATGGTAGGGAAATAAATATAGTGTGAATCGAGAAATATTTTTGGTAAAGAGCTACCCTATATCTAAATCTCCGTCAAATCCTTTTATTGCGTTTTGGACATCAAGTCACTTTCGTTTGAGATGTAAGGGTAAAACTGTAGACATCAAATAAACGTTGGAGAAGAATATTTTTACATAATAGAAGATGATTAAGTATTTTGTATGCAATTTGATTTATGCCAAATATGTATGTCAGTTATGGAAATTTATATAAAGTATAAGAAGCTAACTTGAGAAGGTCGAATTGTATTTTCAACCGCGGAATAAACTTAAGAAAATGTAGGTGGACAAACAAGAAAATTTATCCTTGCTCGTAATGTCCCTGGAATGTTAACTTTAACCAAAGATACATTTAAGGAAATGATGTGTTGTGGGTTCGCCGTTCCTGAAGCCATGTTCTTGTGGTTGGGTCTTTACTAGTAACCTTCCATTGGGAAAAGTGTAGCGTCAGCATGCCTACGTTGTTTTCGTGTGTCTATGTGAGTTGATGATTTTTGTGATTGTCGTATGCGAGTCGGGTTCTGTACTTGAAGCCCATGTTGTGTTGTGTGTAGTAAGCTTTGTAAGTCAAAAAAAAATTTATCCTGGTATTTTACTGTTGTATTTGTGTGTGTAAAATGTGGGCACTACAACTTTCTTACACCTTTCATTGTTCCTCCTAATGGAAGAATCCTATAATTCTAGAGGCGTAGATCCTTGGTTGTTGGAAGCTTGTCTTCCTTCAGCTACTTTGGAACTTTCTCCAATTTCCATTTTCCCACTAGAATAAACCAAAAGGTCTACAAATTGAGGTTGATCATCTACCTGTATGTGATTAGCATCACCTTGTTCATTTTTACCAAGGCCTTTTCCATTATATCCCATTTTAACCATTAGCTTAGACCCAATTCCCTTAGTGTGTTTTTCAAACTGACCCAAAGGAATATCTGAAACTGAATGAGCGGAAGAATTAAAATTGGAACAACTTATAGTGCATTCTCATTCATAGTACTCGCATCTTATTTGGAAGGCATTCCTTCTTATGTTCACCTTGTTACAACTTTGCCAAGAGAGCATCCTTGGTCCGTATTTCTTCTTGCAACTCTTTAACAAAGCCCATCAACTTCTTGCTCTGTGAAAGCATCTCATTGACACACTCCTCTTTCTTGGTTATAGAGGATTTTTTCTCATATTTTAACCACACTATTTCCTCTTCCAAGGAATAAAAATTAGCTCTCAAGAAAGAGTTTTCTTCCTGGAGTTGGTGGTTAATGGCTTCAAGCTCATCTAGTTGCTCATGTTTCGATGACTTGCCCATGATTCCCTGTTCCTACAAACACAACTTGTACTTCCAAAACTGCACACTTGCAAAATAAGATTAAAAATCCCCAAAATATCTCGCACACCGAAAATAAAATCAATCTCTGAAACTGAAGCCAAATTTTCAAACACAATTAGAAGCTAATCTAATAATCTAACTGCTCTGATACCAAACTTGATCTGAAAATGGGTGCTTGAAATTAACACTTTTAATCATTTCAAAGGATCTTCAATTTTAATCAACTTAAAAGGATTTTAGACTTCTAAAAATTGATTAGAATCTGATTTAGGACTGAATTGAAACTGAAATTAAGTTTGCAATTTTCTCAAAATTTCATTGTTTGTTCAAAAGCCCCAAAAAAATCATTATTTCAGATTTAATTGATTTCCCAATTTTATCAATTACTGATTATAGTTGCATCCATATTCATATTCTAAATTTAAATTACTTGCAAATATCAGAAACTGAAAATAAAAATCAGAAAGAAACACCAGATTGTTTACGGGTTCAGAATTCCTACGTCCCTGGTTCGTGGTGAACCGATCCATTAATAATGTTAAATATGTAAATATAATAACCTTTAAATTAACTAATAATGAATCAAAAACCTGAAAAAATGTGTTTTAGACCTTCGAAGGATGTTAATGGAGCTTAGCCTTTGTCCTTCACCTTCCTGATCCACTTACAGTGGTGTCTCCCTTTGGTTCTACGTCTTTGTGTGATTTTAACAGCACATAAATTTGTCACAAAAGCTAAAAATTAGAAAAATTATCACACTATTGTGATCCTCTCAAAATTTTGAACAACTTTCATATATAACTCGAGATCTAGTTTTGAGTGGAAGTGCCTCAAAATTGCAGTTTTTCAAAACTGCCTACTAATTGGCTTGACACAGACCTGGCACTTGTTTATTACAAATATAAGTGAGCTTAATTTATACCACTTACAAGAGGGTGGAGGGTTGGTAAGGCCACTTATCTTTTTAAATAAGGTGCTGGGTTCAAATCCCTCTTCCATAGGTTTAGGCACCAAATTCAGCCATTGACCCCACATTTGGTGGGAAAGGGATACGATAAGCCTTTAAATAGCTTTTTCTCCACAAAATCCTCCTTATCCCATGGGATTAGGCTTATTCCCATGGAATGGATTAAATAAATTATTATTGTTATTATTTTAAATCCAAATCCACTAAAAACCTACCAAGTGTCATGCCCATAATATGCCATTTGTCCATGTCACAGTGTGCCACATCATCATTTGACCACAACTTTGACTATGCATATCTTTCGCATACGAACTCAGATTTAGTCTATTCAAAATACATCATAAATCTTGTGACGAGCTCTATACCATGGAACTAATTTTTAAAAAATTACAAGACCATCAATTTTGCCTTGTTGCCAATTGCCACGTGTCACCTTGCCATTGGTCCACTTGTTGACCTGTTGACCAAAGTTGACTTCCATGTTGACTAAAATTTGACCAGACATAACTTGAGCTCAGAGTGTCTGTGTTTCACGTTCTTTCAATCATTGAAAATATTTCTGAGAATCTATTGCCTTTGGCATGGTTTAAGGAAGTTTAGGGAACTTTTAACACTAAAAAATATCCCCTAATCATATTTGGACTAAGCTTAACTTGTTTTTATGAAAGGAAATTTCTTAGTAATTTATGTGGTACATTAAGTAGATTTTTCATAACCTATGTTTAAAGGTTAACATTAAATGAATACCTTATTCTCTCTGGCATGTTTTATTCATGGTGGTAACTTTTGATTCGATATAAAACCTTATATAGAGAATGAATTTTGGTCATAGTGATAAGGGAAACTTTGTGACCTCCCTTGGCGACACTCATGTGTTAGCCATGCATCTAGACATGTTACCCAATTTAGAGGAAAAATGGTGTCAAATCTATTATTTGTATGTACGAAACACCTTAGTGAGAATTTCATGGGCCTCATGAAATGTATTCCAAGTTAAACTCATCCCACTTTGCATTGCTTGGATTGTATGTAAGCTAGAATTGGTAGAAGAGTGATGGTTGGGAAGACCATCCATGGGTTAAGAAACTTATTCTTGCATGCCTCACTTCATGTGTGATGGCTTGAGTCCATTGCGGTTTTCAAAAAGTTGCACACTCTTGGATATAGCCATTTTTTGTTTAAAAATGGAAGGTGACATGTATGTTCGGATATAGGTAGTGCGAGAAAAAAATAGAATTTCAAATTTAGTATGGACCTTATAATGAAACAAAAATAACTCTCATTATGACATTGTGAGGTATACCAATTTATATTGCGCTTCGGTAAAAGTAACAAATTTGAAGTAACAAAATTCAATTCTTGCAATTTGTGACAATTCTAAGCTATGGTATGTGGGTTTATTATAAGGTAAGTGCCTCATCACTAATAACAAAAAAATTCAAAAATAAAACCCTATGGAAACTCTATGATGCCTTCGGCATTCAACTCAGTTTTTCTTCACCTTACTATCCTCAAACAAATGGCCAGGAAGAATCAACTAAAAAACCTTAAACAAAATTCTTATGAAAGTGGTTAACGATACTGGAAAGGATTGGAACACACACATTCCTTTTGCCTTATGGAATTATCATACTAGTATTCATATCTCAACTGATGCCACACCTTTCTCTTTGGTCTATGGTACAAAGGCTATCCTGAATCTCAAAGTCCAATAACCATCTCTTCGTATCTCACTTAAAGATATGCTCAACGATGATGATTTTTTCCAGACCATTTGGCACAACTTGAGTTATTAGACAAATTTCATCTCAATGCTCTCGATCACCTCAAAATATACCAAAAACGTATCAAATGTGCCTATAATAAACGTGTCCAAGAATAAACCTTCTAGGTTAGTGACCTCATCCTGAAGGAAAATCAACATGTAACAAAAGTGAAGAAAAGTAAATGGGGAAAATTTTCTCCTAATTGGCTTAAAACATATATCATTACTCATACCTATGGATCATGTGCGTATCATTTGTCTTCAATCGAAGGAAAATCCGAACTCGACACCCTCAATGCCTTGTATATTTGGCCATTATATTGTTGAATCAAGTCCTAGATCATCTTATGTTCATTAAAACTTGTCCCTAGATCACCATTCACCTTCCACTTACCTATTTCAAGGATCAACGACTAAACAAGAATTATGTCATTACCTCGTCACCTTTCAACCTTATCTTCAATATGAGTACCATGAATCTACTCATGGAATAATTCTCAAGGATACTTTTTAATCCTTTTCAAAATGGAATCCCATGGTCTTTCATCACTTAAAACCTCTCTTTCCTAGCTACCCTCATGTGTTATGGTTTTGTCTTCATAATAGAAGCCTATACTTCTCTATAGTCTTGTCCATGACCTAAAAGTCCATAAACAGTTCAATAGTATTATAAGGGATTTTTAAATTAAAAATCCTTGAGTCAAACTTCTATAAAAATATTACTCCCTTAAAAGGACATTTATCTTTCTATCACGTTGCTATAAATAGATCGTTGCTCCTCGAAGGACATCTATACAAAGCTAGCCATCTTACTGCATATAGTCTATCACCAAAAGAAAACTACTCTGTAGAAATAAAATAATTTTTTTCTAAAGCTTCTCGCATCGATCATCTTCACGAAGACCTCAAGGAGATACTCTACTCATCCCACATAGAATTTTCACATTGATCAATATATTAAAAAAATGTAAAAGGAAATAGAGGACGTTTTTGTCATGGACTTGCCTATTTTGATCTTGGGTTTCTTACTAAAGAGGCATGTTGTCTTACACTAGGTTACACTAAACCAACTTCTTTCACCTCATCGCTTTTCCTCTCTAATATTCTACCTACTTAAGGGACATATCAAAAATGTGACATTTCATGATCATGTGACCTTCTTCACCCTTAGAATAGTCAATCATGTAACGCTTTTAGAGTTTTATGTTCATATGCCAATCTTTGGTATGATAGACTCATCATGGTTCTTATCAATTAGGTGGCTCTTTTGTATCCTCTTACCATTCACCTTTTTTTCTTACTTATTTGATTCTCCTATACAGGACCAAACCTTTGACACCTACATTTTAGGAATTCCTATTTCACCTAAACTCAACCATGCCTAAATGACCTAAACTCAACCATGCCTAAATGACCTAAACTCAACCATGCCTGAATGACCTAGACTCAACCATGCCTAAATGACCTAAACTCAACCATGCCTAAATTACCTAAACTCAAATATGCCTAAATGACCTAGACTCAATCATGCCTAAAACCTACCAACCCATTCCTATACCTCATCATATTATTACCTAGCTTATGGGAGAACTACATCGGCCTAAGGCCCCTTTTGGTCGTGGGATATATAAGCAAAGACTCGAGGGCATGAGGCCCTTGGAGGTTAACTCGAAACTCTTTCCTATAACCAATTTTACCCCTTTTATATTCACATTCTACCTTAGTGAGTTTCCATTTTACACAAAATTGGGAAATTAAAAAATCATACGAACATACATACCTACCATTTTATAACATCACCATATCATACATCGATCATTTCACATTCCCATGATATAAAATATTTGACCACAAAATACATATACATAATCATTTATTTTCCATACTACCAATAACTAGGAAATTAAATCAAACATAAAAACATGACCAAATCATGCCTATACTGTTGGTGTGTGTATTTTCCACATCATTAGGTGAGTCATCTCACTTAGTTGATATCGTAGGTCCATGTGTCATTTAGGGGTCATTATGAGATTCCCTTATGCGTCATTGCGTCAACAATCAGTGCGTCATATGCGTCATTGGAAGTTTCACTTCTATTCTGGGAATGTAACTCCCCCTCTCTACTCGAGTTGTCATGATTGCAGCACTGGGGGTTACTCAACACCTCCTATATGTACACCCCATTTGATCTATGAGATAGAGGAGAGTTTTGTGGCTTAACCAAGTTCTGCCCATTTTTCAAATCTTTGCATGCACATTCGATTGATGCTCGCTCCTCCCGAGATCTCTTCACGCTATCGTTCGCATGTCCGTTGATGTGCACATCGTCCCTCGTGATCCTTGCTTGCGGGTTTTCAAACCCTCTTTCATGGTATCAGAGCAAATCTTGTGGATCCGTGCACTCCTCGGTGTTTTTCATGTTTTTCGGCTTCCGGCGTGATATTCAGATCTTTTTCAGCATGTGTCGTAATGGATATTCCAATTGTGCTCTTCTTGCATTGATTTCGGGCATTTATACCTTGTTTGGTTTGCTCGTGGTTTCTGGTTCGTGGGTTCTCAAACCTTCAACGGTTGCATGCAGTTTTCAAGGTTGCAGATCAGTTTTCTATGCTAGTGTTGAGGCCGGTTAAAAGGTGCAAATCTAGGCATATTATACCTCTAGCTTGCATTGGGTTGTTGTGTTTCTTTTGGACTCTTCGACCCTTGAGGTGTTTCTACTCGTGCATTGGCTTTATTGGGTTCCGGTCTAAAGGTTTTTGATCATCCTTGGGCGTTTTCAACCTCTGCAACCTATGCTCCTATCTTTCTCAGCACGTGACCTCCCTCTGGCATGTTTTTGGAGCTGCCTTGGACGTTTTTTGGAACCTGTGTTTTTTGGAGCTGCCTTGGACATTTTTTGGAACCTGTGTTTTTGGAGCTGCCTAGCACGTTTTTGGAGCTACCTTGGACATTTTTTTGGAACCTGTTTTTTTTTCATAGGAAAACATTTTTTCCTTGACTACTCTCCACGCACCTGCTCCTTGGGTGTTTCAACCTGCTGCTCCACCTGCGAAGACTTCTGGGCATGTGGCCTCCTAAACGGTTGCTCCAAATCGCCTGCCTTTCTGCACCGACCCCTCTGTCTAGCTCCACGTGCTCAGCCATTTTTCTAGAATTTTTGGTGGTTTGGGTCTTCTCTAGCTTTTGCCCAGCACTCAGACCTCCAGCACGTGGCTTCAGCACCTCCAACTCCTTCCTCCAATGTTAGAAAACATTTTTTTTGCATTGCCGTTACAAAAATGGTTTTTCTAACCTGCACGTGGTCTTGGACGTTTTTTGGAGCCATCCTATTGTTGCAGACCTATGTTTTTATCTTCTAGCATGTGGGACTGTTCCAACAGCAGTTCAACACATCCATGGCTGTTTAACGTCTTCTTTTGCTGGCAAACAAGCTGCAAAATTGTAGTTACAAACACGTGGCAACCTACAACCACCCAACAGCTCGGTGCATCTCCATGACTTGACAACGTGGGCCCCCACACACTCCTTATCACCTTCTTTTTTAATGTTTTAGGGTGATTAAAAAACAAAACATTTCATTCATGGCATTGTAATAAATTTTGGGCTGCATTTTTGCTTGTATTATGTCCTTCATTCGCGTGTCAAAGACGGAGGGCGAGGTCCGGGGTTGGCAGGAGGCTAATCCCCCCTCGCAGTCAAAACAAACTATGCCTAAAATTTGATGCCATTTCCAACGAGTAGTCACACGATACCCTTTGCACCCATCTCGTGTACTTTTTTAATGTGTTTACAGTATCTAGTGCATTTTTCCATTAGTTGCGGGAATCGTTTTAATGCGATAAATTTTGACTCGCTACTCGTTTCTGAGCACTTCCTTGGTCAAAGTTGCATGATTTTTCACACACTATGTGATGGCATTGCCAATTTTGTAAATGCACTACTTTTATAAAGTGCCGCATTCTGGGGGTTACTTGTACTCTTGGGCCTACACATGCAGATGCATTATCGGCCGAGTCCGACATCTTGCTTTTGTGCATCTTGCATTTTTCATCATGGAGAGTGCTCTTTCCAGACGTGAGCATCGTAGGATCACTTTACAGCCTCCGCCACTTCTCACCGGGAGAGAGACCTATTCAGCTTGGCATGCTTCCATGGAACGTTACTTCGCCCATGAGGGTCTTTTACCCTTCTTGCTTGGGCCAGTTCCTGCACCCACTGATCATCGTCATCTAGAGGACTTTCTCGACACTTGTGACCATGTATTTGGTCACATGATGATGCATGTCTCTCGTTCTCTCTGGTTTCACGTGGTAGACTCAGATCCACCTCACCATGTCTGGAGCATTCTTCAGTCCTTGTATGGAGACCCTTCACATACTATCGCCATTGTTGCTGCTGTTGATTCAATTGTCTCCTCTATTTCTTCATGTGATGACAGTTCAATTGACACAGGCTTGTTTGAGTTCTACTTTTGATGTCGAGAGTACTACAGAGGACTCTTCTCCTCTTTCTCTCACTATTCCAGACATTGTTATCACCCCCACATCTCATTAGATATCGAGCAGTCTCATACTTAGTCTCACACTGTCATTACACCAGCCTCCTTTCCACTTCTAGTGTGTGAGGCCCATTTCACTCCTCTACCTTCATTGGATGACTCATACCTATTTGACATCGCTCTTCTGTTTGTTGAGCCCCCTCATTGGGACGAGTATCTGCCTGACCTTAGTCATCTTTTCACAGAGTCCACTTGTGATGCTCTACAGTCCCTCATCCATCTACAAGTGTTTCAGAGGAGTTCATCATCTCTGCTTGTTGGGAGTTCCCTTCGGGAATTATGTCACTTCCACATTTCCAGAGACCTTCATTGATCCACCCTCAGTTGTGGATCCCTTTTCTGTTGTGGAGGATGTTTTGTTCCCTTCACATCACTTGGACATCCTCTCTACGGGTGTTCCTCTTCACTCTGACAGTTCTACGCACGTGGCATTACCTTTAGTTCCTTGGCACTCACTCGCTAGACCTATGTCACACTTCAGTGCACCAGACTCAGAGTTCTTCGTGTTGTTTCCTTCAGTTTCCTTTATGGAGTGGGAAAACTTCCAGCACATCATTTCTGTCCTTCCTAAGGGTAGGCACACAGTTCATTGTGGGTGGCTCTTCTTCAGTCCAGAGGCAGAGGATCTCGTCATCGATATTCTTCTGGGAGACTTTATAGAGTTACGTAGTTTAGATCCGTCCATGGCATCTTCTGCATTCCTCTCATCTCCCTCTTCTTCTCTCTTCTTCTTCTTTTTGAGAGATTACCTCTTTGTACATGGGTACCCTTTCAGGCTCATCTATGGCTAGGACCCATATTTGGCATCTTTCTTAGATTAGAGAGTGTTTTGTTCTCTTGTGGTGGATGTTTTTCCCACTGGGTTTTCCTTCACTACTTGGGACTTCTTGTACATGGGTACCTCATCAGGCTTTGTGCCGGGACCCATTTCTCATTTCTGACTTGCCACCTCATCCTAAGTTACGATGAAGGGGGGGTGTTGGTGTGTGTATTTTCCACATCATTAGGTGAGTCATCTCACTTAGGTGAGATCATAGGTCCATGTGTCATTTAGGGGTCATTATGAGATTCCCTTACGCGTCAGTGCATCAACACGTTAGTGCATCAGTGTGTCATATGCGTCATTGGGAGTTACACTTCTATTCTGGGAATGTAACTCCCCCTCTCTACTCGAGTTGTCATGATTGCAGCACTGGGGGTTACTCAGCACCTCCTATATGTACACCCCATTTGATCTATGAGATAGAGGAGAGTTTTGTGGCTTAACCAGGTTCTTGCCCATTTGTCGAATCTTTGCATGCACATTCGATTGATGCTCGCTCCTCCCAAGATCTCTTCACGTTGTTGTTCACATGTCCGTTGATGTGCACGTCATCCCTCGTGATCCTCGCTTGCAGGTTTTCAAACCCACTTTCATATACCCGACACCATCATGCCTAAATGACCTTGACCGCCTAAATCAACTAGACTCTATCATGCCTAAATTTCCTAGACTCTATCATGCCTATACCTGATTCCATCATGCCTATATAAAATTGAGTCCATCATGCCCAAATTACCTTGACTCCATCATCCCTACATCACCTAAAACTCCATCATACCTACATGACCTTGACTCCATCATGCCTAATTCAACTAGTTTCCATAATACACAATACTAGTATAAATTAAAAATGACTACATTCAATCATCCAAGAAACATTATCAACTATATAATGGGAAGGTCTGTATCAATATATATATACACAAATATACAATAAATATCAATATCTCAAAAACTCTCATGTACAATCTTGCGTCTTGAAAGACGTAGGCTGGTATATATATCAAAAATTAAAATAATGGTACACTATCCATATAGTGACCACTCACCTTCACCGATGCCCTCTGTCCAGTCTCACCCATTTCCTCCTCACCCTCTATCAAGTCTCGATATTTGAGTTCTCATAACCATCGACCTATCATATGCCCATTTTGCCTAAAAACATTATTGATCCAATAACTTTTAACCTTACCCACACCTATTACACCTTACCCACAAGCCTACATTACATGTACATTTCCTTAACTACGTTTAGGGACATGTTATTTACCTATACGTCACCTTATTTGAGCCTTGACCTAAACTACCTTTTGTGACATTGGAATATGTGTACTTGATATACCTTGTGATGATGTTACCCATGTTGTTTGGCCTAATGACCTTACCTTTTCTAATGACATGATGTTTATCCCGAACATACCTTTGGTGGCATGGAAAAAAACCTATTACCCGTTCCTACATCGAACCTTGTTTTTCTTCATGACCATATCCTATACCTTAGATACCTGAATGATGAATCACTTCAACCTTGTTTGGATGAACCTATCTCCCTTTTAACAACGTAGAGTTTACAAGATCTTCAACTGGTCTGTATCACAATCTATGCATGTGAGTACATTCGATTGCTATTACCCATTACCCAATATGACCATTACCCATTACCCAAAAATGACCATACCCTTACCTACTGACCCTCACTTTCATCAATCACCTATTTATCAAACCACTCCTTGACTACTTTTCCAACCTCATTGGTTCGTAGTTTGAGGGGATCACCTTCAACCCTACTTGGGGCAACCTAACCTCCACTTAAACACAGGGACACCAAATCCCTGGTTTTGTTAGCATCACTTATCAATACAAGCTATGTGATAAAAAGGGGTAAATGTAGACACCAAATTTGGGTCACACTCCCCTTAGTCCCCTTCAATCAATTAACATAATATATTTAATTAATCATGACCCCTTCATCCTATACTAATATTCATCCTCACATTATTAATTAATTTAATTATTTTAATTAAGTTAATTTCACCCTCACACCTCCACCTCATCGTTACACCTCACCCTGGACCCATTCTAGGGGAATTTAACTCACAATGACCGAGTCATCACTCTCAAAGACTGAGTCATCACTCCTGTGCTTTGAGTCACCACTTAACCTAACTAACTAAGACTTCTTCCTAAACCTAATTGGACTTCTTCTATGACCTTCATGCCTTATCTCATGAGAAATCCACTTCCCTAAGTGGACTCAATCAAAATAAAGCCAAAAATACTAAAGATCTACCTATTTTTGGTAAACCTAGAGTTTCCCGCCTTAACCGATGCTAGTTATTCCTCAACCGATGTCACTCACCTAGCTGTCATCAACTACCTTATATATAATTTCATAACTCTTTACTTGGGTTGGTCATTTAGTTATAAAAGCCTGATTGTATTCAAGTGCGAATCTTTACACCTCCCGCATCCGGACAACAAACACACACAACTATAGTGCAAGACAAGAAGCTGATTTTCCTTCCAGAGCATTGGAATACTCACGAAGTAAAGAGGTCATATTTTCAAGACACTGGACTCAAGCAACATTTATCCAATAAACCATCAACCATCCCAACTCCTAAGATCTACAAGACATCAAGTAAGTATTGTGATCCTAGTCATTTGGCTTATTTATTTTGTAGATCTTTTGCTCCTTTTAGTAGTTTATTTTCTTTGTTGCATGTACACCACCTTCTTAGTATACCCGAGTCTTCCCAGCTATATTACGACCCAAGCCATACTACCCTCACTCTCTGTCTATGCAAACACAGAGAGCCCTAAAACCTCTGTTTAATAATTTACTATCAAATTACCCCATGACATTGGTCACCTTAACCGTCGTTGGTCTCCCCTCTCTATCAACATCGGTCATTGCGTTTTCTTCTAAACTTCACCAAACTGCCTCTAACATCACCTAAATTCCACCTAGACCTTACTAGATACCTCTATGACCTTACCTAACACCCCTATGACCTGTCCCAACCAGAAACATACCTTGCTTGATGCTAGATTAGTTTATATTTCAATACTTTTCTTAATCTAGTTTGTTGATAACATTTTGAGATACCTAAATCAAAGTGTTAGAAATAGGACCTTCATTTCTCATATTTAATTTCATTAATTTGATAAAAACAAAGGATTGACAACCATCTAAGAAGTATCACACTTCTTGAAACTAGCAATTGCTAGGCAGTCCACTGTCATTTGATATTTAATATCATTTGGTGGTCTTGTTTTGTATCTACATGTAGTCCTTCCCATAAAAATGAGTTCTCTACAATTAGCTTGGATAAAGTCGATGCATTGTACGCATTTAACCTTTGACCAACATAATCATAGGTATTCCTCCTTGACCTTTACCTTATCTATTTTATCACACAACTATTTGGTGAAACAATATGATAATTATACAAAGAAAATACTAAGGGAATGGAATGAACAGTAAGAAAACTTTCTTTGTAGTTTGATGACATTATTTCTAGAGGAAATCATGTTTTCATAGAAGCTTCGGTCATGGAAATATTTAAAGGAAACCATGCATTGGTTTCTGATGAAGAGTTCGCAACATCCCTTCATAATTCATGGTTAATTTTCAAAGGAGAATAGCTAAGGAGAACAAAGGAGAAACTTTGCATGTCATTGAGATTGTTTCCAAAACAAGGGAAAAATAGAGACTCTGAAGGAAATTTCTAAAAAAACATATGGTAGTCAAAAGGATTTGTTTGGAAAGTCTAGTATGCTATATAGAAGCACGATTCAAAATATGTATAAGAAGAAAAGAGATTCTTATATTTGGAAAAAATATTTTAAGGATGCACGAGAATGAGATGATAAAACAGGACTTGAACGAGGGAAAATAACCCAAGAAGTAATTGTACCCATGGGCTCAGTTCAATAGAAATCCATAGTTAAGGAAACAAATGTGCCCATGGTCTTGGATCAAAAACACCCCGTAGTTAAGAAAGAACCACAATGATTCATATATTGTAGTATGTGAGATAGGTGAGAAAGCAATGTGATATGTATGTCATTTTAATAGATGAATATTATAATTGATATAATGATCATGTATATATTCCAAATGACATGCTTATCTAAACATGTATTTTTTGTTTTGATAAATGTTTGAGTCAAATGCTCCAAATCTGTTGTTGTGGAATAAAATACAAAGAATATGGTGTTGCAATACCTAGCGACAATATATCTTCAAATAAAATGTTGTAAAATAATCTTGTGGATGCCAATATTAAAATGTCACTCTTTGTCTTGTTAAATGTTTGAGACACCTAAACACGAAATATTCTATTGTGGAAGCACCTAGATGTTGTGTAGCTCAAAAATCTAGCCACCTAAAATCTAAATGTAATGTGTTTAATCCTTTCAAATGTTATGCTCAAAATTATACATTAAATACTAATGAATGTTCAAAGTAAATTTTTACATTGAGGCAATAAGTAGAGGCCACTAATTTCATACTACCTTAATTAAATGAGTGAAATCCAAGTGATCGCTAAGATCTAAATAATATTTTTCCACAATACCTAATGGACTATAATTTTGAAATATCTTATTTTTCTTTTTTAAAATTCTAGCTGAGTTTATGTTCCAAATATTATGATGTGGCAGTGTCTTAGCGGCATATCACTTCATGATATCCGTTGTTATGAATCAAACACTAAGCTCAAAAATGTTTGAGCCATAACCCATCGATTGCTAAGCTTGCAATAACTAACATGTTTTTACTTGAATCCTTGTGACATAATGTCTTCAAATAATATGTTGCAAAATAATATAGCAGACGTCAAGCTAAAAATTTCATACTTTGTCTTGTTAAATTCTCGAGACATCCAAACTCAAATATTCTAATTTCTAAGAAAATAGATGCAATGTACCTAAAACTTGTTAATTTGATTTGTAAAATCATACCGTGGACAACTTGCATAGTATGGGTATTCTAGCGAGATGTTAGCCTCCTAGAATCTTATGTTAATGTGTTAAATTATTGTGAGCTCTATGAACCAAATCTTATTTGTTAAATCCTAACGAATGCAAATATTAAATTGTCACATTGTTGTAAAGGCTAGCAACTTCTCATCTCAAATCAATTTCATTTAAAATGCTAAATCCTGTAGAAATATTTTTTTAAATATTATGTTGTTGCAGTAAGTAGAGCAAGCTAATTTCATACTACTTTAATTTAATTTTTGAAATTCAAGTGACCACTAAGGTACAAATAATATGTTGTGGCAATACCTAGAGGACGCTAGAATTCTAATATCTTTATTTATTTTGTGAAATCCTAGTGGCTGCTAAGATCCAACTAATATTTTGCGGCAAAGTGTCTTAAGAACGTATAACTTCATGATATCTATTGTTGAGTACCGATCCCTAAGCTCAAAAAATATTTTTGAGCCATAACCCAACAGCTACTAAGCTTACAATATCTAACATATTTTTACTTGAATCCTTGTAACAAAATGTCTTCAAATAATATGTTGCAACATAATAGAATGGACGTCAAGATAAGAATTTCATACTTTTTCTTGTTAAATTCTCGAGGCATCCAAGCTCTAAATATTCTATTTTCGAAGCAACTAGATGCCATGTAGCTCAAAACTTGTTAAGTTTATTTGTTAAAGCATAATGTGGACAACTTGCAAATATTATGAGTACACATATTCTAGAGGACACTAGCCTCCTGGAATCTTATGTTAATGTGTTAAATTCTTACGACTTCTATGACCCAAATCTTATGTGTTAAATCCTAATAAACGCTAAGATTAAATTATTACATCATTGTAAAGGCTAGCAACCACTCAACTCAAATCAATTTCATCTAAAATGTTAAATCATGTAGAAATATTTTTTAAAATATTATGTTGTTCCAATACATAGAGGTTGCTAATTTCATACTACCTTATTTGAATTTGTGAAATCCTAGCAATTGCTAAGGTACAAATAAAATGTTGTGGCAATGCCTAGTGGATGCTAGACTCGCAATACCTTTCTTTATTTTGATAAATCCTAGTGACCACTACATTCCAAATAAAATGTTACGAATGTCTTAACGACGTATAACTTCATGATATATGTCGGTTAGTACCGATACCTAAGCTTATAAACAGCTTTTGAGGCACAACCTAGATGCCATTAAGATTGTAATATCGACATGTTTTTAGTTGAATCCTAACAACAACATATCTTCAAATAATATTTTACATCATAAGATAGCAGACGTCAAGCTAAAAATTTCCATACTTTATCTTGTTAAATGCTCGAGACATCCAAGCTCGAAATATTCTATTGTGGAAGCAACTAGATGCCATGTACCTCAAATTTTTTTAATTTGATTTGTTAAAGCATACTGCCGAAAACTTGCAAACATTATGAGTACACATATTCTAGTGGATGCTAGCCTCCTGGAATCTTATGTTAATGTGTTAAATTCTTGCAACCTCTATGACCCAAATCTTATGTGTTAAATCCTAATGAATGCAAAGCTTAAATTGTTACATCATTGTAAAGGCTAGCAACCACTAAGCTAAAATCAATTTAATTTAAAATGGTAAATCCTGTAGATTTTTTTAAAAAAATATTATGTTGTTCCAGTATGTAAAGGCTGCTAATTTCATACTACCTTAATTTAATTTGTGCAATATTGGCAACTGCTAAGGTACAAATAATATGTTACGGAAATGCCTAACATACACTATACTCACAATACCTTTATTTATTTTCATAATAATATGTTGTGGCAGTGTCTTAGCGATGTATAACTTCATGATATATGTTGTTGAGTACTGATCCCTAAGCTCAGAAAATGTTTTCAAGGCATAACCTAGCAACAATACCTAGTGGATGCTAGAATTACAATATCTTTCTTTATTTTGTGAAATCCTAGCATCCACTAAGTTCCAAATAATATGTTGTGGCAATACTTAGCAGACACTAGACTCATAATATCTTTCTTTATTTTTTTAAATCCTAGCGATAGCTATGTTCCAAATATTATGATGTGGCAGTTTCTTAGCGGCGTATGACTTCATGATATGCGTTATTGAGTACCGATCACTAAGCTACAAATATGGTATTAAGTTATACCCTAGCGGCCACTAAGATTGCAATAGCTTTCTTGTTTTTGTAAAATCCTAGGGATAGCTAATATCCAAATAATATTAGTTTTTGGCCTTCCAGATAGACTAATAATATTGTGGCCTTCCATAGAAACCCTAATGAATTAATATATGCCAACACTCTATCTTCCACCAATAATACGTGGCCTACTGATAATATTGTTTAAAAATAATTAAATATATAAATATTTAATATATAAATTTAAATACATAGTGATCATAATATTTTTATGTAAGAAGATAATAAATCTCATAGTGAGAAGGTGGAAATGGAGAGGCAAAGTATTGAAACCTGTGAAAATTTTAAACTTTCGTGAGGGAAAGAGACCGTTCTTTGCGAAGGATGGTTTGGAATATTTTTAAAGTATCTAGGAGTTTTCCACTAGAGCGAACATGATCCTGTTTGGAAAAGGCGGTGGTTTGGAATATACGGGTAAGGAGTTGATGACTCGAGAAAGAGGAAATTTCTGCTTTGGTTTAGAATTTTTCCCTAGAGTGGTTATCAAATCCTTGGCTTTGTTGTTAGGGATCTCTGCTTTGGAAAATCTGGTGGTTGAAGCTTCGTTGATCTCGGTGAAAGGTAATTCAGCCCTTGTTTTGTTGGAGGAGGTCCCTTCGAATCCAAATGAGGTCGGGGTTGTTAGCTCGAATGGCATGGAGGAGATTAAGGTGGGTGGTATTGAGTTCAAAATATCCATAGAAATGGTGAATGTGGATTTATCTCGCCGGTTTGGGAGTGGAATTTGTGGATGTTCGTTTGAGAAGGGTAATCTGTTGCAAATTTGTGGGGGCAAGGTTTTCCAGAAGGAAAATTTTGAATTGGGTCTTTTGGTTTTGGGGTAAGGAGAGGAAACCCAAGGTAAGCTTTCTTGTGAATGGCTTCTTTCAAGTTTTGTTTCCCTCAGCATTTTTTTGGAAAAGGTTTATAAAGGGGGACCCTAGTTTTTGAATTCCTCCAACTTGTATTTTCACCCTTGGTCTCCGAATATAATCAGTTAACTAAAAATTCCTTGAGCCCCGCTTTGGTTGAGTTTCCATAATTTTCCCTCTGAATTCTGGAATCAGTCCACTTTGAAGGCTATTGCAAATTCCTTGGTTCATTTATTCGATAAAAATCCTTCTCTCGTGCGTCGGAGGAATTTGTCACTCGTGTTTGTGTCGAAATGGATTTGTCTTCTCCTCTCCCTAGCTCCATTAGTTTGAAATCTGATAGAGGTCCCTAGTCTCAGGCTATTGATTATGAAGGTTTGAATGTAAAGTGCTTTTATTGTGGAAAATTGGGTCATATGAGGAGGGATTTCCTAGTAAAATCTAGGAGGATAGCTAGTCTCCCTCCTCCTCTTGCTGAAGTTTTGCAGATTGCTCCTATTCTTTCTAATGGTCTCCCCCTCTCTCAGGTTTTTCCCAAGGATGATAATCTTACTGGTCCATCTAATGTAGTTCTAGCCAATTTTAGCCTTTCGAAGGAGTTGTCTCCTCGCTCTCTTTTGAAGGAAATGGAAGAAGTTCATAGGGACTCAGGAGTGTTAGCTTCCTTGATTAAGGAAGGAATGGAGAAGGGTAGGCCTCTTCATTGGAAACTCTAAACCAAAGGATTTTGAATAATAAGATTTTTCTCTTGGAGCAATCCACTGCCTCAAGTGGCGTTTTAGAGGTTGGGGAGATGGATCTAGAAGGATTATATTCAAATGTGGCTCCTTCTAAATCAGTTGTTTGTTAGGAAGGCTTAACTTCTACCATCTAATGTCCATCACGTAAGAGAGGTAGAAAATAAAATTAGGAATTAGAGCAGAAATAAGTGGATTTAGGTAAACAAAGCACTCTGAAGTTTGATTTTTCTGACTCTAGGAAGGTGAAAATCCTTCCTGTCACCAATAAATATATTTTCTTCAAATATTATTGGTCTCAATCGACAAACAACGCTTTGATGAAGCATAATCTCCTCGTCCTCGAAGGCATATTTGGTTTTATTGCAAGAAACAAAATTGTCCATTGCTGAAGTTGATAATGTTTGGGGAAGGGCTTGTAAAGGTTGGAAAGGTGTCTTCTCTAGCTCAAATGGTGCTTCCGGTGGTTTGGGTATTATGTGGAAATAAATTCATGTAAAGGTAGAGTTGTAAGCCCGAATTCTAATTGGAAACTAGTAAGTGTTAGCCCTTGATGCTCTCAATTAGTGTTTTTCTCTTTAATGTGTATGCTCCTAATAGTGTTCTTGGAAAAAGGAATCTGTGGTCAGATCTTTACCAATCCTTATCTACTCTGGATGATCATTTGTTCATTTGGGGGTAATTTTAATGCCATCACCTCGAGTAAGGATAAGAAAGGGGGAATTAGTAGAAACCTTCAATCTCAAATTGACTTTTTTTCCTTCATTAGGGACAACTCTCTGTCTGGATTTGGAGCCTAAGCAAGGTTGGTTCACTTGGAGTAACCAGGAGGAGGGGCTTCAGTAATATTGTTGAACGATTAGATAGATTCCTTGCTAGTCCTAACTGGTCTCTTAGAGACATTGTTCTTGAAAGTTTTGTGTTGCCTTGGTCCAGGTCGGATCATTTTTCAGTGTCCCTTGTGGTTAGTTTTGATGAATCTCCTCGTAAATCCCCTTTCAAGTTTGAACTAATGTGGCTCAGGGATGCCTCCCTTGAAGATAGGATAAATCTTTGGTGGAACTCTTACCAATTTGAGGGTTCAAAGATGTTTGTGTTAGCACAGAAGCTTAAGAGACTGAAAAGGGATTTTCTTGAGTGGAATGTGAATTGTTTTAAAAATATTTTCCAAGAAAAAGCTCATGTGGAATCAAAACTGAAAGCTCTTAACCTGAAAGTGTTCAATTCTGGTATGGGGTAGGCTGAATTTGATTTGGAGAAATCTCTTCTTGGTGAGCTATTTTGCAAGGAGGAAATTTATTGGAAGCAAAAATCGAGGGAGCTTTGGCTTAAAGATGGAGACATAAATACTAAATTTTTCCACGCCTCAGTCAAGTCTAAAAGAAATTCAAATTTCATATCGAAATTAAGAATAGCGAAGGGGCTTTGCTAGTTGATCAAAAGGATATTGTGGATGAAGGCATTCATTTTTTCTCTTCCCTGCTTTGGGAGGGGATGTAGCCTCCTTTGAGGATGTTCAGTCTTCCCTTCTGGAGTGTATTCCCACTCTTATCAATGAGGATCAAAATTCAGCCCTTCTGAAGCCGTTTTCCTTTTCAGAGATTGAAAAAGTGGTCTTCTCTATGGAAAAGAATAAATCTCCAGGTCCTGATGGTTTCCCTACTAATTTTTTCAGAGATTTTGGAATATAGTTGGTTATGATGTTTGGGCAGTAGTGGAAGATTCGAGGAGATCTCGTTTAGTGCTCAAAATGTTGAATAACACCTTTATATGCCTCTTCCCCAAACAGCTTCATCCTTCCACCTTTGCAGATTTTAGATCGGTTTCCCTCTATAATACTACATATAAAATCATTTCTAAGGCCATTTCTGTCATATTGAAAGTTGTTTTGGATCCTCTCATCTCTCAGGAACAAACTGGTTTTATGCCAGGCAGGTCTATTTATGAAGGTATTATTCTGTCTCAAGAGCTGACTCACTCCCTCTCTTCTAATAATGTTTTGGGTATGTTGTTGAAGCTTGACATCAGCAAGGCATATGATAAGATTAATTAGAGGTTTCTCATCAGAATTCTCAGAAAATTTGGTTTCTCCAAGCTTTTGTGTAATTGGATTTTCAGTTGTATCTCTGGCCCTTCTTTCTCGGTATTGATTAATGGGAGTGTCGAAGGATTTTTGAAAGCAACAGGGGTATTAGACAGGGGGACCCTCTGTCTTCTTTTCTTTATATTTTGGTTGCAGAATCTCTTGGTAGGTCTATCAAGAAAAAGGTGGCAGAAGGCAAATTAATGGGTTTGAAAATCACTGATGGGGTTTATCCTTTCTCCCACCAGCAGTTCGTGGATGATACTTTTTGTTTGGTAAGGCTAGTATTCGTGAAGCAAAGGAATTGAAAGCCTCTTTAGATGCTTACTCGTTAGCTATTAGTCAAGAGGTTAGTCTCCTTAAATCCTATATCTTCTTCTTCAATGTTTCCCCACAACTTGAAGCTCAAATTTTGAATTGGTCTAGATCTTGTCCTTTTACTTCTCTTGACAGGGAGATGGAAAAGAGTTGGCCTAAGATTATCAAACCCAGGGATGGGGCCTTAAAATCTTCTCTTCCTTCTTCTTTGGCTTAGAAGAATACTAAATGGTCCCCCCCTTCCCCTGGCTTCTTTAAACTTAATTTTGATGGGGCTGCCAAGGGTAATCCTGGTGCTTCTAGAGTTGGATGCCTGGTTCGTAATTCGATAGGTAAGGTGGTAGGGGCGGCTTTGTTTAGTCTCAAGGATGGCACTTGCAACTCTGTTGAATTGCAAGCTCTTAGTAAAGGTCTGAATCTAGGTATCTCTCTTAATGTTGAGAATCTGGAGATCGAGGGTGATTCATTGGTCATTATTAATGCCATTATTAAAAAAAGGGCCCTATCTTGGAAGCTAGATTTGGGCATTCAAAAAGTGTTATGGAAATTATCAAAGTTCACTTCCTGGAGTATAAGGCACGTGTATAGAGAAGGAAATCAGTGTGTTGACTAGATGACAAATAAAGGGATTGATCAAGATCAATTGGATAAAGTGGATTTTAATTGCCTTGTGTGGGAGTGGTTTGATGGGAAATGCCTCGTTAATGTAGCGATGATGGTGCTCTCTCACATGTAGAAGCTAGGGAATATTTATAAAATGGATGGAGATGGGATTCCTTTGGTTTGATTTCATTTTTCTTCTACCTCGATGGATCCTCCTAGGGCCCCTCGTTTAGCTCTACTTTGTGATATAAGGGAAATGGCATTCCGGAATAATGTCTCGATAGTAGGCTGAAAAATATTTTTATAATATCATGCGTAGAATATCTAGTGATTTATTAATTCAGTCATGGGGGAGGATTTTCTAATATTGGAAGGTCCGATAATGGCTAAATAGTGGTATTGCTTTTATTTTCATTGATAATTTACTTTTCCTTTGTCCCATGAAAGCGGAGGATATTAATCTTTCCACACACTGGGTTAGGCCCTCCTTCTGTGGGAATATGGCTTCGAGGTTGCGAATTACAATATTATGTTCTAGGTGGCAAGTGATGGGCATCGGTCCCTTCTATTATTAACGATGGTGCTTTGAATGAACTAGAGAAACAATTCGGGGTTCTTTGGGAATTTGCGAGAGAATTTGGCTTTCTTCGTGAGGGAAAGAAACTTGGGTCGTGCTCGCATAAAGCTCTCAAATGTGAAATCCCTCAACCTGTCATTTGAACTGATGTTGTACTAGTGGAAGGAGTTGCAGGTCTCTACCGGTGATGCCTACGAGTATCTTTGGTGGGGTTGGCTTAAGGAAAATTATGCTACAGTGGATTCTGATGGAGAGCTTGAGGAAGATCATGGTTCACCTATGGAAAGTCTCTCTATCTCGGTTGAATCGATCAAGAAATCTTTTAGGTCATGTTAGTAGTCTATAGAATAAAGTATTGGTTTTTGTTAGTATGCCAAGTGTGACCTGGTTTGTTTTGTCAAAGGTTTCATGAACATTTGAGGTTTGGCCTCCACTTATGTAAATAGGGAATGAGTCCCTTCAACCCACCTTATCATTAAAAAAATTATATATAAAATTTAGGCATATATATAATATGTTTAACCTTCCATTGCAAAAAAAAATCTCATAATTGAAAACCTAATATGATTTTACCACCTCAACCATATAAATAATGTATAATGAAATATTTAACTCGGTTGTTTCTATCATCATATTAAAAGGAAAAAAAAGGCATACGTAATTTAATACCTAAACAATATTTTGAGTTCCATTAAACATTACAATTTTTAAGAACTAGTGCTTAGGCCACTAACCATCATTATCGAGAAAAAAAATCTAAAGGGGGAGATAGATCAACGAAAACTTGAAAGTGTTCAAATGAAATAAAAACCGAGCTAAAAGGGGATTATTTTTTCTTTAGATGGGGCCCAATAGATTCCTTTTTTGTTTAAGAAGGAGGTGTGACAAAATGATAAGAACAAACTAGTAAGAAAAGATGGGTCATGGATCGTGTTTTCATAGGAAAAAATAGAGTAGGACTAACATGAAAAAGAGACAGAACTAGGATTCACAAGGCGGTTAGACAAAATGACCAAAAGAAATCGATGAGCGAGTTGGGATACTAAGTGCGTTTTTGTAGAGCAAAGCAGGATGGATTGAGGTTAAAAAGATAGAATCCGGTCGAAGACAAGAGGACTATATAAGCCCACGATAAAAGGTGTAAATTTAGTATATCATATGTTTGTGATAAATACCTTATTTAGATATGATATTTTTTCATACTTGGCGATGCCATTTAAACTATCGACTGCTGCATCGAGCTAACTATATACATTATTTTTCCACAACCCCTTTTGCTTCAGCAGTGTGAGCACCCTTTTTATTAGTATTTGATTGTTCCCTTTTTTAATCCATAAAGGAGATTATAATTACAACCTAATTGTTCCTCGCCAAAATGACTGGGATTCTTGCATTTGGCCTTGTAATATGCAACTTGCTTGTATTGTTCTAGGATTTCACGAGCCGTTGTTTTGCAAGACCAAAAAAACCCTAAATACTAGTTCTGTAGGGTATCTAATATTTGTTTCTGACACAGTTCGCATTAGAAGTTTTGAAAATACAAAACGTGTGGGATATGGAATTTTTAAAATCAAAGTGGGAGAAATTGTGTTAATATTGAAATTTTAAATTCTCAAAAATGGGGTAAATTCGTAATTGATTTTGAATTTTCCACTCATTGAGAAAAGGGGCGGGATATCAAAAAACTAAAAAATATTGAAAACAATGCCTTTTGTTATTAGCTATAGCCTAAAATAGTTGAAAGGTAATAAAACTTATAATATTATAATGAAACAGTAGAAATAAATTATATCAATTTATAGGCACATTTTTTAAAATCAAAAATCACCTAGATAATGTCGGATGTAGTGCGCTAATGAAATATGATTCTCCATTACTCTGACAAGTATTAAGTTTGAACATGATAGTTAGAAAATATTATAATTTACACATTTATTATGAAATTAAAATGTAAAGAAACTAGTATAATATGAAACCACCATATTATAATATAAATAACAACCAATAAAATGATGACATGTGGCTATAGCTTAAAATAGTTGAAACACAATTAAAAAATAATTATTGTAATAAAACAAATGAAATAAAGTGTACGAATGTATAGGTATGATTTTTGGGTGATGATAAGTTTTAAATACGCCTTCAAAAACAAAAAATAATGTTATTTTTACTAATTATTCTATATTTATTATAATATAAATTTACATATTTTTGTATAATATTTATAGAAATCTATATAAAAATGATGGTCACTTTTTAAATATGCAAGTTATGTGTGTCTCATTAGATCGAGATATTTACAAGTATTTAACATCCAAAATAAAAATAAAAATAAAAATAAACGCCTAAATGGCCGTCAAATTTAACCCGTGGATGTAGTGTGCAAATGAAAAATATTTATCCAATTATATTGTGCCATGTGGCATGTTTTGAAACTAATAGTTAGAAAATATTATAATTAACACATTTATTAGAAAATTATAATATAAATAGCTACCATTAAAACGACAACATGTGGTATAAAATTCTTAAATCCTAGAAGGTGTTTTTTGCATTAAAACAATGAAAAACACTAGTGCCTCAAATTTATAAAGATAGTGTTTACAATGACAAGATGTATTGGTATATAGCTAGCGGCCGCTAGGATATATCATGATTTTTTATTCTATCGCTATTTCCAAATTAAGTAATTGTTTTGCAATGATTTATCTTATCAAAACTACAAAAATATCACTTACTCTCAGGGGTATATATGGATTCCAATTTAAAAATATATATCTTGTACGAGATAAATATGTAGTGCAACAATTAGGGCTGTCATGTAAAGTCCACCCAAAACGATATGATTTCAATGACATGTGATAAAGATAGAGCCTAGCGGCCACTAAGCTAGACCATTGTTTGTGTAACATCCTCATTTCAGAACACCAGAACAAGGGAATTTTTTTTTTTTTTTTTTTTTGATAACGTTCACTGTTATGAATTATAAAATTCAAACACACGTTCAAGTTTTAATAATTGTTCTCTGCCCAAACAACACAGTTTGGATCACACAATTTCTTTTTAAAACGAATGTTCCCTGTTCGCATATTTACAATATGGAACACACATTCAATGCCATTCAATCTTATAACAGATTCTATATGCTGCTGTAAATGACTCGATGAACTGCCGATCTTCCATTTTCATGGCTCGGAGTTTCAACGATCCTTCATTTCATGACTCGGCAACAACCGATCCTTCATGTTTGTTTATGCATAGTATATTATATATACCTGTTCTCATAACCTTCCCGGTTATCGAAGTGATCCATTTAAGAAGCCTATCTGAATATCTGTTACTGATATTCATCTGACATCCTGCATCTTAAATTAAGTGATAAGGACAACGCAACCAACAATTGCGATACTTTGGCCAAATATTTTCACATGCTTTGCATGATCATATTCCTGGATGTGATACACATCTACGGAATACGTCCTTCACTTCACTTCACCTGTTATCTAGAATGGTCTTTCCTGGCTCCTACCAGTCCTCATCGTTTAAGGTCAGTTTTAAACTTTCAATTCCAGCTAGTAATATGAACGGGTATAGGAAGGCACTCCTGGTAACTAAAGATACGCAGACATACGGTGTCGTTACCCCACGACTCCGTGTGTCTATTTGTCTTTAGTATTCCGGAGTCACTCCGTATACCAGATCATACCCTATGCCCCTGCTAAGATCTACACATTCAGCCTATGTATTCTAAATGTTTTAATTCGGGAGGGCATTGCTATATGTCAGCTGCAACATTGTGTCGTCATGAAGACCCCGTCTTCATGAAGACACCTTGCTGTAGCTGGCATATGCCAATGTCCTGCAGAATCCACCCATCGAGAATACACATCCTGCTCAAGTGACTTAGCCACGAGTTAATAATTAAAATCAACTTTCAGCATTCGTGCTGATCCCTTGATCCTCGTTTCCGTTGCAGTTGTATATAACTAAGAGGGACTAAACCGTCCATTAGTTTGTTATGTATCTTCACCTTCGTATCGAAGGGCTACAATTCCTTACTTGGTTTATTTCTTAATCATTGGATTAAGCAGTCCGTACCGACGGACGTGATAAGTTTAACCTATTAAACTTAGCCAAGATTTTTCCAACTGCAACTAATTTCAGAATGTTAACTTATTAGACGTCATTCAAACGAGGTCTAAACTTCGAGAAATGAATTCATTTGTTCTCCTTAACGTTATATAGTTAAGGTCCATTAGTTATGGATATATTTATCCTATATCCTTTATTCTGAATTTTATCAAACGGGATCATTAATGGAGTTCGAAAGCGAAGTTCGATTACTCCGAAGTTGAATTGATATTCCTTAGCTCCTAAGCTAATCCTGAATACCTTCTGATTATGGAATCATATTCTTCTTAATCCTTTTAATGTCAATTAAAAATTCATCTTTACCCAAGTATGAATTAATTGCATTTTCAACTTAAAAGTTGCATTTAAGTAAGAATAGATATCAGTTTCAATTCAGCATCCATCCAAGGACAATGAAACAATTCCAAATCAAGAAATAACATCATATTCCCAATTTAAACAACAATATCAAACTGATATAATTATTGAAAATATCACACTTGTAATTGTATTCAATATTTCAAGTCATAATTTGTACATTTGCCAATCCAACTGATTGGGCATAGTTTATACAAAACATCCATACAACTCATGGACAGAAGAATATATTTTCTTCTTTTCACAATTCCTCGAAGAGGAATAAAAGCAACAATTACAATTTATTTTACACCTAATCAAGAGGCATCAGAAAACAGCCAAGTCTTCATTCTAATCAAATTCCATCCCGCAAAATGAATTGAACGGGTCACCAACGAATCGAGCACATTAAGCACTTATCCCTAAAAATAAGATGCTTCAACTAATCAAGCTTTGATAAAAGAACCCTACTTTTATGAAACTACTGCAAAACATCAATCTCGAAATAGGCACAAAGGGAAGATCAAGCATGTCAACTCGAACTATCAAATATTATCACAATCAGCAATAAGATCGCTGTCTTGTTTCCACATAATTTTAACATATCATTATCCTTTCCACGCATTTCATTAATAATAAATGCAAAGGATGAAACTAACTGAAATGTAACTCATTACTTTCCTTTCAATTCGTGTATTAAATTCAAGCAATCAAGTACAGACAAGAAAGCGAACAGCAATGCATATAGTTGCTCCCATCTAAGCACTATAAAATTCATTATTCACGAATTCCAGATTTCCAACCGAATGAAAGAGGAAAAGATCATTTTTCTAAGACATTCATTCATATCTCTATTTCTTTCCGCATGACTGTCCTAACAGTGGAATCCAAACGAAAGACAGATCAAGATAACAGTTCAGAGTGAAACTTACAAAATCCATTCGGAATTCACTTTCCGGCAGCAAGGATAATTTCATTTATAATCAGCTTTAAAATGAAAACAGGAAGAATTCATCATCCATATCCATACTTCATTTGAATCAGACTCATAAAAAGATCCGAAACAGGTTAGTACAACATTATGTACATCCAAGATTAAACGATATAAGGCTGCATACCATATATTTACCATAATAAAAGAAACCATATTTCTTTCACTGCATACTAAACAGACAAACAGTACTTCAATCATGCAGCCATTAATCACATGATTTCCTCATCCTGTGAGCATATCCCGCTCAAACTAACATTTTATTCATTGTTGTTACCTACAGCAAATCCAATATTCACATTGACTATGAATTTCACCAAGTCAGAACAGCAACAAGACGAATTCATTCCCTTTAATTTCACTAAGAAACAATCATTTGCTCCGAATGAAATAAAAACACTCAATTCGTGTTTATCTTAGCATGACAGCTCAACTTATGAAGATAACAAAACATTTATTTTCATTGAAAGGCAACTCACATAGCCTGTACAGTTTCAATCTAACATGCCTCAACAATGAATATCCAATTCGAGTTCTATCTCGATCAACCGTTAACTTCAAAACAACATTCTCCATTTTCTTAATGAGGTACAGAACTCAAGTATAACATTCATATATCAATACCTCTATGAAGACAAACCCGTTAAGGGTGTTAATCGTGTAAGCTTGGTACAGTCAGAATAGACTCAGAAAACAAGCTAATTCTCACACTTTCCATTTATTAAAACAGAAATCCAAGTCAAGTTCACATTCACAAGACAATTCAAAACAAAGGGTCAAACTTCAACTACAAGACGCCATGGAATCAACTATCCATCACAGCAAGAAGAAATATAATCATTCCTTGCACATAATACAAAACCAATTTATAATTGCATCTACAGTCCGAACAAGAAGACCGAGAAGCATCAATGAACACAATGAAACCATCTTATCCTCAAAGTGAGGGAAACACAGTCCATTAATATGTTTAAGAGGAAAACAGTTAACTTTTCCTATTCCACAAATACCCAATACGTATCTGTTTATTTCCTATTCAAGAAAGGCACAGCAAAGAAAATATTGCAATTACTTCATTCAAAACGAAATCAGATACTCATAGAAAACCCAAATACCATTTTCATTAAAATCCGTAACAGTGAAAGGAAGAGGATCTATTTCCTTATAAGTTTTAATAAGAACAGCTTAAACCAGCTATTGCTAAACTGTTAAACGAACAACACGACAGGAAGCAGTTCATTCGTGAATACTAGACAGTCGAACTCAGCGACCAATAACAATAATTCATATTATTTCCAAAATGACAGCGATATAACACGACTGTAATTCCGTTTCCTCTTTTCATGCCAAGGCAGTTCCAAGCCCAATCAGCGAAGAAAACGTTTACACTATAAGGAAATGCTTAAACAGCTTGTTCCAATTCATACAACATGTACAGAGACGAAAATGTCTATTTCCAACTTGATTCATACAGAAACAAATCAAGACCAAGCAACTAGAAACAATTCTTCATATCATTTTCCAAGCAAAAGAGAAGTAAGAATCGATAAAAACCCAAATCGAATGACTTGACAACAAATACAAAATCAAAACCCAAGAGCAGGGTTGTTTTAATGATACACTTAATCAAAGCAAAGATTTTTAAAGAGAAGGGCTTAACATGCCTGAAATCTCTTTTCCAGAGCTCGAAGAAAACCTTATTTGCCACGTTTTCCCTTCCCACAAATCACAAAGACAACTCTCCAACACTTCCTTCCTTCTTCAGGCTTAACAACAGCCTCCAAATCCCCAAGAAAATGTCAAATGCCAAGAGCTGGTTCGACCGAACCAGGTCAGAAAAACCAAATGCAGAGCAACTTCACAAAAGGCTCGAATCAACAAAAATGAAAATCAAATTCCCTCATGTTGTTTCCAAGGCGAGCTGGTCGCGAGGACCGAAACAATTAATGCAATTAAGGCTCTGCCTTTTTCCTTACTTTCCACGCCACCGCCACTTGGGTTGGCGAGTTCTAAATTTCAAAATTTCCATGCAAACTGAATTTGGCTCTATTTCTAAATAGATGCCTCTAATTCCTTACCTGCCCCGCCAAAACTGGTGCTGTCCACGTAGGGACAGTTTATTAAATGCCAATGAATGCCCTTTCCATCCTTATCCCTTTCCTCCCAAGGGTCTGCGTACCCCTTAGTTTAGGATTAGTTTAGGTTACATAAATCATTCGACCTAGGTCTTAGTTCAACCTTAGGTTTATTTTCCCCTTTTTTTTTTTGTAATTTAAAAATCCACTTAGGATAGTGGTGTAGGATGTATGTTAGGCCTTAGGGTTAGTTTAGGTTTAATTCACACTAACCACTAACACTAAACACCCTCCATCCAGCCTCCTTACTAACATTCGCGTTAACGCAGAGCAGGACGTTACGTCCTTCGGATTACGTGCCAAGGTCACCCGTGTCCAGGCGTTTCTCGCCTTACGAGGTCCCAAGTTCGACAGTACAGGGTTCAAGAATCGAACCCCTGTCGTTGGCATCTACGTGCTAGCTGTTCACACCTGCAATCAGGCGCTGCACGCTCATAACAATCTCGGGTTCGGTTCAAGTGTGGATCGACACAGAAATCACAAGAGAACCTCAGCATACTTGAATCAATGGAATTGATTCAAGGTATGCTGTCAATCAGCAACAAGAGCAAGCAAGTATACGACAATTTGTCGTCACATCAGCAAACACACAAGTACAATATTTGTTGTCCCATGTAATAAATCACAGTATGCAAGAATCCAAATTAGCAACACATTCTCTTAAGATCAAAACATATCTTAACATGTTTGCTTTCATTTCAGCAGCTATAACAGTATGTAAAACATTCACCAAGTTAACATACAAAATCAGAGTGTTACATTCTTCCCTCCTTAAAGAATCATCGTCCCGATGATCAGATTAACAAATCAAGGAGTTCCTAGGACAAAGTTCAGTTATTGTCCTTTCGTTCATAAGTTCATACCAAAAACAGATTCTCTCTTAAAAACAACGTTTTAAGACAACTGTACAATAGACTAATAATTGTCTAAATTTGGTAAAATTATCAGTTCTCTGAATTTCAAATTCAGTTAAACAGGTGTGGAAAAGTAGATCTCATTTCTTCGAGATTCTCCCAAGTTGCACTTTCTTCGCTGAACTGGTCCCACTGGACCTTACATTGGTTCACTTCGCGATTTCTCAAGTACAACTGGCGAGTTCCCAGCACTCGAATGGGCTTAACCACGATTATTCCTGGGTCTTGGACCTGCAAGGAATTCCAATTTAGCACATGGGATAAATCTGTCACGTATTTCTTAAGCAAAGAAATATGAAAAACATCATGCATTTGAGACAAAGCAGGAGGTAATGCTAGACGATAAGCTACAGGGTTGATTATTTCAACAATTTCAAAAGGTCCCACGTAACGTGGCGACAACTTGGCAGCCTTGCCAAAAGTTATGGAGCTCTTTTTCGGCTTCACCCGAAGAAAGACCTTCTCTCCAAGTTTATAATGCCTGTCAACCCGCTTCAAGTCTGCATAGCTCTTTTGCCTATTGGCAGCCTCCTTTAGATGTTCCCGAATCATTTTGATTTGCTGTTCCATTTCCATAAGGATTTCTGGCCCAATTACCTCTCTGTCTTCAACGCTGTCCCAGCTGACAGGGGTTCTGCATTTTCTTCCATACAATGCTTCAAAGGGCGCCATTTTTAAAGAGGCATGGTAGGTGTTATTGTAAGAAAATTCTACCAGCGGAAGGTATTCCTCCCATTTATACTGCTGGTCCATGCAATACATCCTTAGCATGTCCTCTAAAACTTGATTAACTCTCTCAGTCTGTCCATCCGTTTCTGGATGATATGCAGAACTGAAGTTTAATTTAGTTCCCAAGGCTGCATTAAGCGTTTGCCAAAACCTTGATGTCATCCTCGGATCTCTGTCCGATATGATTAATTCTCGGTATTCCATGCAATCTGAAGATTTCATGTACAAATCTTCTTGCTAGCACTGGTGCATCGTCCTTCAAATTACCAGCAATGAAGTGTGCCACTTTGGTCAATTTGTCGACTACAACCAGGATAATGTCATGTTTATTTCTTGACATAGGCAATCCTTGAACGAAATCCATCGTTATCACTTGCCATTTATACTGCGGAATGCTGTGGGGATACAATAATCCAGCAGGGTGCATATGTTCCGCTTTAACACGCTGACATTCCAAGCAGTGTGTTACAAACTCTACCACATCCTTTTTCATTCCCTTCCAAAAATATTGCTGCTTAAGATCAGCGAGCATTTTTGTAATGCCAGGGTGTCCAGAAAAAGGTGAATTATGGAATTCAGTTAGCAATTTCCCTCTTAAGTCATTTGCCACAGGTACATATACCCTGTTTTCGAACCTCAGAACTCCTTCGTTATCAAAACGGAATCCTTTATACCTGATGTCCTGCGGGTCTGCAGCAAGTGCTGATTTGACTTGCTGGAAATAAGGATCTGATTCCAAGGCATCTTTTACCTCATCCTTAAACTGAGTTCTTAACGTTATAAGAGCAGAGATATGCTTCCTTCGACTCAGAGCATCTGCTACTCTATTTTCCTTGCCCTTAATGTAGCTTATATCGAAGTCATACTGAGACAGAAATTCTAACCATCTTCGTTGCCTTGCATTTAGATTTGGCTGAGTAAAAATATACTTCAGCCCCAGATGGTCTGTCTTTAACTCGAAGGGCTTGCCTAAAAGGTAATGCCTCCATATTTGAAGTGCATGAACAATGGCAGCCAGCTCAAGATCGTGTGGAGCATAGTTCTGTTCATGTAACTTAAGTTTTCTACTTTCATAAGCGATGACATGGTTATTCTGTAACAGAATACCTCCAAGGCCTTCTCCTGAAGTGTCCGTTACAACCATAAAATCTCCATTTCGATCAGTGCAGTAGTCAAAATAGGCGCTGTAGTTAACTGTTCCTTTAACTTTTTAAAGGCAGATTCACATTTGTCTGTCCAGACAAATTTCTTTTCTTTCTTTTGCAACGAAGTGATTGGGGCAGCAATTTTTGAAAAGTCCTTGACGAACTTTCGATAATATCCAGCCAAGCCCATGAAGCTCCTCACTTCATGCACGTTCTTAGGCGCAGGCCACTCAGTTATAGCTGTGATCTTTGAAGGGTCAACAGCTATCCCGTCTTTGCTTATAACGTGTCCTAAATAATGCACCTCTGCATCATAAAAGGAACATTTTGACAGTTTGCCATACAACTTCCTCTTTCTTAAGATTTCCAGCACTATCCTGAGGTGTTCTTGGTGCTCTTCGACATTTTTAGAGTATATAAGAATGTCGTCTAAGAATACAAGCACAAACTTGTCTAAGTATTCTTGAAAAATGTTATTCATTAGATTCATGAAGGCGGCAGGTGCATTAGTCAGCCCAAAAGGCAACACCGTGAACTCATAATGCCCATACCTCGTTCTAAAAGCTGTTTTATGAATATCTTCCTCTTTTATTCTCAAATGGTACCTGACCGTAGATCTATTTTTGAATAGACTGATGCTCCTCGCATCTGATCAAACAGATCATCGATTCTCGGAAGTGGGTATTGATTTTTAATGGTTGCTTTATTCAGCATTCTGTAATCAATGCACAGCCTCAAGGTGCCATCCTTTTTCTTTACAAAGATTACCGCGCTCCCAAGGTGAGACGCTCTGGTCCGATCACCCTTTTGTCGAAGTTCTTGTAACTGAGCCTTCAGCTCTACCAACTCAATGGTAGTCATTCTATAAGGTGCCTTAGATATGGGTTCCGTTCCTGGTTTGATCTCTATAGCGAAGTCAAACTCACGTTTGGGCGGAAGACCCGGCAATTCCTCCGGAAACACATCACGAAAATCCCTCAACAATGGATATCTTTCCATGAAATCATTATCTTCCTCTTCATTTTCTGTCATTTTTACCGCATACAAGGTGCAGCCTCTGTTTTTAGCCCTCTTTAGTTGCATAGCCGTCAGTTTCCTAACTGCAACTTCCCGTTTTACACCTTGAATGATTGCTGCTTTCTGCAGATCATCAAGGCAACAGATTTGTTTTTCATAACAGTCAACCTTTGCCTTATGTTCAGCCAACCAGTTAACTCCAATAATGATATCATATGATCCTAGAGGAGTGACATACAAGTCAACTTCGGTGGAGAACCCAGGCAGATCAAGAATTGCCCCAAAAAGGCACATTTCGACTGTATGGACAACATTATTCCCATAATGCACTGTCCATGTTTTATCCATTCTTGCAGCCTTTCTTTTTAATTTCAAGGCAAGTTTAGCAGAAATAAAACATTCTGTAGCTCCAGTATCAAAAAGTACAACTACAGGTTTACCGAATAACTTACCCGCAACTTCTATGGGCGTCACTTGCTTTTCACCGACATGCATAGCCATGCAGCATGTATCCTATGCTGCTGTCCGCGATCGTCCTTCTTCAGAGGACAGTGATTCGCATAGTGGTCCTTTCCACAGTTGAAGCATCCTCCAGCTGGCCCTTTTCTAGGCTCAAATTTATTTCCAGCCTTAAAGTTATCATTCTGGCTTCCATAGGACTTCTGTCCAATGCCATTAACTTTTGGGAAGCTGTTCCGCACGCTATTTACAGGTCTATTCATCACAGGTTTCTTGTTGTTATCTACAACAATTTTATTTTTCACACCAAACCTTTTCCAAGGTCCCCTTTTTGGTGCAAGAGACGAAGAAGGATTGGGAATCTTCTTCCTTATCTCTTCCCTGTGAGCAGATATTGCTCTCAATTTCTGTTCCTGTCTGATTGCCTTTTCAACAACCCCATCCATGGTGGTTGGGCCGTGGACATCCACTTCGCCCCCAATGATGGGATTCAGTCCCATTATGAATTTCCGTATTCTGAACTTCTCGTCAGCTTGGTACTGCGGCACATACTTAAGGAGTTTAGTAAACCCTTCCCAAAGATTCCGTCATCGATGACCTTCTCTTGCGACCGATTATGAAATTCAGTCATTTTCCTATCAAAATAGAGTTGAGGCAGCCATCGTTGCCTAAAATAACCCTTAAATTGATCCCAAGTTATGTCTGATTCGACAATATTTAGCTCAACCTTGCGGTTGTCCCACCATGATGATGCTTCATGAGAAAGCTGATATGCTCCCCATATCGCTTTAGTCTCTTCAGAGAAGTTTCTTATTGCAAAGTATTTCTCCATTTCACTGAGCCAGTTTTCAGCTCCGTCCCCAAGAGTTGTTCCATCAAACTTTGGAGGACTTATTCTCTTTATATCATTTGTAAGTTCAGCTGCTAATCTTGCCCTTTTATTTTCAGGGGGATTAGGAGCAATTACATTATTATCATCAACACCCGGATTCCCTCCGTTGATGTTGTCCATAGGAGGCAGCTGATCATTTATTTCAGCTTCATTCTCCTCCTCTTCATTGCCCATTGACTGCTGTTCCAGTACAGTCAAACGATCCCTCGTATCAAGTAGGGCAGCAAGGATTTCATCCAGCTTTTGGGCAATTCTTTGGTTCTCCACCCTAATGGGTTATTCGCAGCATTCCCTCTTGTCCTGACCATTTTCTGTTCAATAAGAAAATGTAAACTTTATTAATATCGTGGACTCATTAGGTCCAAGAGCTGTAACCTTCAGCTCTGATACCAAGATGTAACATCCTCATTTCAGAACACCAGAACAAGGGAATTTTTTTTTTTTTTTTTGATAACGTTCACTGTTATGAATTATAAAATTCAAACATACGTTCAAGTTTTAATAATTGTTCTCTACCCGAACAACACAGTTTGGATCACACAATTTCTTTTTAAAACGAATGTTCCCTGTTCGCATATTTACAATATGGAACACACATTCAATGCCATTCAATCTTATAACAGATTCTATATGCTGCTGTAAATGACTCGATGAACTGCCGATCTTCCATTTTCATGGCTCGGAGTTTCAACGATCCTTCATTTCATGACTCGGCAACAACCGATCCTTCATGTTCATGACTCGGCAACAACCGATCCTTCATGTTTGTTTATGCATAGTATATTATATATACCTGTTCTCATAACCTTCCCCGGTTATCGAAGTGATCCATTTAAGAAGCCTATCTGAATATCTGTTACTGATATTCATCTGACATCCTGCATCTTAAATTAAGTGATAAGGACAACGCAACCAGCAATTGCGATACTTTGGCCAAAGATTTTCACATGCTTTGCATGATCATATTCCTGGATGTGATACACATCTACGGAATACGTCCTTCACTTCACTTCACCTGTTATCTAGAATGGTCTTTCCTGGCTCCTACCAGTCCTCATCGTTTAAGGTCAGTTTTAAACTTTCAATTCCAGCTAGTAATATGAACGGGTATAGGAAGGCACTCCCGGTAACTAAAGATACGCAGACATACGGTGTCGTTACCCCACGACTCCATGTGTCTATTTGTCTTTAGTATTCCAGAGTCACTCCGTATACCAGATCATACCCTATGCCCCGCCAAGATCTACACATTCAAATTTATGTATTCTAAATGTTTTAATTCGGGAGGGCATTGCTATATGTCAGCTGCAACATTGTGTCGTCATGAAGACCCCATCTTCATGAAGACACCTTGCTGTAGCTGGCGTATGCCAATGTCCTGCAGAATCCACCCATCGAGAATACACATCCTGCTCAAGTGACTTAGCCACGAGTTAATAATTAAAATCAACTTTCAGCATTCGTGTTGATCCCTTGATCCTCGTTTCCGTTGCAGTTGTATATAACTAAGAGGGACTAAACCGTCCATTAGTTTATTATGTATCTTCACCTTCGTATCGAAGGGCTACAATTCCTTACTTGGTTTATTTCTTAATCATTGGATTAAGCAGTCCGTACCGACGACGGACGTGATAAGTTTAACCTATTAAACTTAGCCAAGATTTTTCCAACTGCAACTAATTTCAGAATATTAACTTATTAGACGTCATTCAAACGAGGTCTAAACTTCGAGAAATGAATTCATTTGTTCTCCTTAACGTTATATAGTTAAGGTCCATTAGTTATGGATATATTTATCCTATATCCTTTATTCTGAATTTTATCAAACGGGATCATTAATGGAGTTCGAAAGCGAAGTTCGATTACTCCGAAGTTGAATTGATATTCCTTAGCTCCTAAGCTAATCCTGAATACCTTCTGATTATGGAATCATATTCTTCTTAATCCTTTTAATGTCAATTAAAAATTCATCTTTACCCAAGTATGAATTAATTGCATTTTCAACTTAAAAGTTGCATTTAAGTAAGAATAGATATCAGTTCCATTTAGCATCCATCCAAGGACAAATAACAAATCCAAATCAAGAAATAACATTATATTCCCAATTTAAACAACAATATCAAACTGATATAATTATTGAAAATATCACACTTGTAATTGTATTCAATATTTCAAGTCATAATTTGTACATTTGCCAATCCAACTGATTGGGCATAGTTTATACAAAACATCCATACAACTCATGGACAGAAGAATATATTTTCTTCTTTTCACAATTCCTCGAAGAGGAATAAAAGCAACAATTACAATTTATTTTACACCTAATCAAGAGGCATCAGAAAACAGCCAAGTCTTCATTCTAATCAAATTCCATCTGCAAAATGAATTGCACGGGTCAGTTCAACGAACTGAGCACATTAAGCACTTATCCTTAAAAATAAGATGCTTCAACTAACTGTTTCAATAAAAGAACCCTGCTTTTATGAAACTACTGCAAAACATCAATCTCGAAATAGGCACAAAGGGAAGATCAGCATAACAACTGAACTATCAAAATATTATCACAATCAGCAATAAGACTGCTGTCCTGTTTCCACATAATTTTAAACATACTGTTATCCTTTCCACGCCTTTCATTAATAATAAATGCAAAGGATGAAACTAACTGAAATGTAACTCATTACTTTCCTTTCAGTTCGTGTATTAAATTCAAAGCAATCAAGTACAGACAAGAAAGCGAACAACAATGCATATAGTTGCTCCCATCTAAGCACTATAAAATTCATTATTCACGAATTCCAGATTTCCAACCGAATGAAAGAGGAAAAGATCATTTTTCCAAGACATTCATTCATATCTCTATTTCTTTCCGCATGACTGTCCTAACAGTGGAATCCAATGAAAGACAGATCAAGATAACAGTTCAGAGTGAAACTTACAAAATCCATTTGGAATTCACTTTCCAGCAGCAAGGATAATTTCATTTTTAATCAGCTTTAAAATGAAAACAGGGAAGAATTCATCATCCATATCCATACTTCATTTGAATCAGACTCATATAAAGATCCGAAACAGGTTAGTACAACATTATGTACATCCAAGATTAAACGATATAAGGCTGCATACCATATATTTACCATAATAAAAGAAACCATATTTCTTTCATCGCATACTAAATGCATAAACAAGATTTCAATCATGCACCCATTAATCACATGATTTCTTCGTCCCGTGAGCATATCCCGCTCAAACTAACATTTTATTTATTGCTATTACCTACAAAGAACTCCAATATTCACATTGACTATGAATTTCACCAAGTCGAACAGCTCTGAGAAGACGAATTCATTCCCCTTTAATTTCACTAAGAAACAATCATTTGCTCCGAATGAAATAAAAACACTCAATTCGTGTTTATCTTAGCATGACAGCTCAACTTATGAAGATAACAAAACATTTATTTTCATTGAAAGGCAACTCACATAGTCTATACAGTTTCAATCTAACATGCCTCAACAATGAATATCCAATTCGAGTTCTATCTCGATCAACCGTTAACTTCAAAACAGCATTCTCCATTTTCTTAATGAGGTACAGAACTCAAGTATAACATTCATATATCAATACCTCTATGAAGAAAAACCCGTTAAGGGTGTTAATCGTGTAAGCTTGGTACAGTCAGAATAGACTCAGAAAACAAGCTAATTCTCACACTTTCCATTTATTAAAACAGAAATCCAGGTCAAGTTCACATTCACAAGACAATTCAAAACAAAGGATCAAACTTCAACTACAAGACGCCATGGAATCAACTATCCATCACAGCAAGAAAAAAATATAATCATTCCTTGCACATAATACAAAACCAATTTATAATTGCATCTACAGTCCGAACAAGAAGACCGAGAAGCATCAATGAACACAATGAAACCATCTTATCCTCAAAGTGAGGGAAACACAGTCCATTAATATGTATAAGGAAAAAAAAAAAAGCAGCTTAACTTTTCCTATTCCACAAATACCCAATACGTATCTGTTTATTTCCTATTCAAGAAAGGCACAGCAAAGAAAATATTGCAATTACTTCATTCAAAACGAAATCAGATACTCATAGAAAACCCAAATACCATTTTCATTAAAATCCGTAATAGTGAAAGGAAGAGGATCTATTTCCTTATAAGTTTTAATAAGAACAGCTTAAACCAAATTTATTGCTAAATCATTAAGCGAACAACCACGACATGAAGCGAGCTTCATTCGTGAATACTAGGACAGTCGAACTCAGCGACCAATAACAATAATTCATATTATTTCCAAAATGACAGCGATATAACACGACTGTAATTCCGTTTCCTCTTTTCATGCCAAGGCAGTTCCAAGCCCAATCAGCGAAGAAAACATTTACACTATAAGGAAATGCTTAAACAGCTTGTTCCAATTCATACAACATGTACAGAGACGAAAATGTCTATTTCCAACTTGATTCATACAGAAACAAATCAAGACCAAGCAACTAGAAACAATTCTTCATATCATTTTCCAAGCAAAAGAGAAGTAAGAATCGATAAAAACCCAAATCGAACCGACTTGACAACAGTCACAAAATCAAAACCCAAGAGCAGGGTTGTTTTAATGATACACTTAATCAAAGCAAAGATTTTTAAAGAGAAGGGCTTAACATGCCTGAAATCTCTTTTCCAGAGCTCGAAGAAAACCTTATTTGCCGCGTTTTTCCTTCCCACAGCGACAGCACAAACTCTCCAACACTTCCTTCCTTCTTCAGGCTTAACAACAGCCTCCAAATCCCCAAGAAAATGTCAAATGCCAAGAGCTGGTTCGACCGAACCAGTCAAAAAAACCAAATGCAGAGCAACTTCACAAAAGGCTCGAATCAACAAAAATGAAAATCAAATTCCCTCATGCTGTTTCCAAGGCGAGCTGGTCGCGAGGACCGAAACAATTAATGCAATTAAGGCTCACCCCTTTTCCTTACTTTCCACGCCACCGCCACTTGGGTTGGCGAGTTCTAAATTTCAAAATTTCCATGCAAACTGAATTTGGCTCTATTTCAAAATAGATGCCTCTAATTCCTTACCTGCCCCGCCAAAACTGGCGCTGTCCACGTAGGGACAGTTTATTAAATGCCAATGAATGCCCTTTCCATCCTTATCCCTTTCCTCCCAAGGGTCTGCGTACCCCTTAGTTTAGGATTAGTTTAGGTTACATAAATCATTCGACCTAGGTCTTAGTTTAACCTTAGGTTTTAGAACTTAGGTTTATTTTCCCCTTTTTTTTGTAATTTAAAAATCCACTTAGGATAGTGGTGTAGGATGTATGTTAGGCCTTAGGGTTAGTTTAGGTTTAATTCACACTAACCACTAACACTAACACCCTCCATCCAGCCTCCTTACTAACATTCACGTTAACGCAGAGCAGGACGTTACGTCCTTCAGATTACGTGCCAAGGCCACCCGTGTCCAGGCATTTCTCGCCTTACGAGGTCCCAAGTTCGACAAGACAGGTTCAAGAATCGAACCCCCGTTGGCATCTACGTCTTTGTTGTTCACACTGCAATCAAAGTATTTGCACTCTCATAACAATTTCGGGTTCGGTTCAAGTGTGGATCGACACGAAATCACAAGAGAACCCAAGATACTTGAATCAATAGAATTGATTCGGGGTATCTTGTCATCAATCAAATAAGAGCAAGCAAGTATATGACAATTTTTCGTCACATCAGCAAACACACAAGTACAATATTTGTTGTCCCATGTAATAAATCACAATATGCAAGAATCCAAATTAAAGAACACATTCTCTTAAGATCAAAACATATCTTAACATGTTTTCTTTCATTTCAAGCAGCTATAATAGTATGTAAAACATTCACCAAGTTAACATACGAAATCGAGTGTTACGATTTGTTATAATATAGCTATTCATAAATTAGAAACTGTTAAGCCTAGTGGACGTTATGTTATTCCTTTCAACTAGTAATCAAGTTTAGCGGTCGTTAAAATTTTTATTTTATACGAACCGAGAGTCATGATCCTCTCGACGTAACGTAGTGCAAAAATTGTATCCACCAAGTAGCATGCAACCGATTTGAAACAATTATAATCATTGAAAATTACAATCATTCTAAATATGTAAAGATAGTGATTACTACAACAAGAGGTAATGAAAGGATCTTGACAGCCTTTAAGCTATATCACGAGTTGTTAATCAATAGCTGAAATGTAAATTGAGAATTTGTTAAGCATAACATCTCTAGGATTTTTCCTTGATACGAATGAATATGGATTATAATTTACAAATATATATCTTGAGATAAATAAATAAGTCTTGAATCCTCTCAAAAATAAAATTATTTAGCCTAACGATCGCTACGTTATTCCTTTGAAACAATACAATTTTTCTTTGATACGAATCGAGATTCGTGATCCCTCTCGATAGAATGTTGTGTAGAAAATGGCTCCACTAGGTAACATGCATCCGATTTGAAACAATAATAATCATTGAAAATTACAATTAGTTTAAAGATGTAAGGATAGTGATTACTACGACAAGTGGTAATAAAAGGATCCCCGGCGGCCTCTAAGTTATATCATGAGTTGTTAATCAATAGTAGAAATGGAAATTGAGAAATTGTTAAGCTTATCCACCACTGGGATTTTTCCTTGATACAAATGAATATGGATTATAATTTACAAATATATATCTTAGGAGAAATAAATAAGTCTTGAATCCTCTCAAAATTAAACTATTGAGCCTAACGGCCACTATGTTATTCCTTTCAATGAGTAATGAAGGATGACAGTCGCTAAGAATTTTCTTTGATAAGAATAGAAAGTCTTGATCCCTCTCGATGGAAAGCATTGTAGGAATTGGCTTCATAAGGTAACATGCAAAAATTTGTTAACATTTTAATCATTTATAATTACAATCGATCTAAAGTTATACAGATAGTGATTGTTATGACAAGAGGTAATGATATGGTCATAGCGGCCGCTAAGCCATTCCATGATTTGTTATTCAACGACTATTTTGAAATTAAGAAATTATTGAGCGTAGCGGTTGATACCCTTTTACTCTAATACTAATGAATATGGATTAAAATTTTCAAAGATATATCTTAGGAGAAATAAATAAGACTAGATGCCTCTCGATGGAATGTAGTGTAGTAATTGGGTCCGCCATGTGAAGTCTACCCAATATGTGACACTTAAAATCAATGAAAAGCACTAACCATCCAAAGTTGAATATATAGTGATTACAATGGAAAATGGTAATGATAGGAGCCTAGCACCACTAAGGTTGACTATTATATATATATATATATATATATATATGTGTGTATATATATATACATACATATATATATATATATATATATATATATATATATATATATATGTATGTATATATATACACACACATATATATATATATATATATATATGTGTGTGTGTGTATATATATATACATAGATATATATATGTATATATATATATATATACATATATATATATATATATATATATATATATATGTATGTATATATATATATATATATATATATATATGTATATATATATATATATCTATATATATATATATATATATATATATATATATATACATATATATATATATACATATATATATATATATATATATATATACATATATATATATATATATATATATATATATATATATATATATATACATACATATATATATATATGTATATATATATATATCTATTCTCAAATTTAGAAATTGTTGCACCTATTGGCCGCAATGTTATTCCTTTGATACGAAGATAAAGTCTTGATCCCTCTTGATGGAAAGTAGTGTAGAAATTCTCTCCACCTGGTAATGTGTAGCTAATTTGATACAATCATATTCATTGACAATAAAAATCATTCTAAAGCTATACTTATAGTGATTTCTATGACTAGAGGTAATGAACGTATCGTAGCGGTTCTACTAAGCTATACCATGATTTGTTAGTCAATAGTTATTTTGAAATTAAGAACTTGTAACAGCCGCTAGGCCTTTTCTTTAATACAAATGAATATGGATTATAATTTACAAAGATATAGTTTAGGCGAAATGCATAAGTCTATATCCATCTTGTTGAAATGTAGTGCTGAAATCGGGTCCGACATGCGAAGTCCAGCCAATACCATATAATTACTATTACTAAAAATAATATTGGTCCTTAGTGGAACATATTGTGCTTACACCGACATTTGGTAATCAAAGGAGCTTAGTGGCTACTAATCTTGACCATTGTTTGTTATCATATAGCTATTTTCAACTAAATACATTCTTGAGCCTAGCAATTACTACATTATTCGTTTCTACTAGTTATGGAGATTAAATCTTAACAAAATTTAAGCTAGTCCATTCAATTGGTGTAAATTACCAACAAGTAATATTAAAAATTGTCCATTCATATATTGACTCAAATCCTCTCTCTTGCTAACATATATGTTTTCAAGCATTTCCTTTCATGCAGTCTACGCAAAGTGGATGGTTGTCAAACAATGGATAATCCTTACAAAATATGTTTTTGTTAATCATCAAGAATAATTTTGCATAGTTTCTAGTATTAATGTTGTGATCCACAAAATACGATTTATAGTAACTAGTTGAAGGTTAGATTTCATGTTCGTTCAAAGCCTAATAAGTATCTAACATTTACTTTGATTTCTCACCAATGATAAAAAGTAAAGTATTATAGAGATTGGTGATCACAAAGGCTAATAATTGCATTCATTAACATATGGTGAGAAAAACATTAATCCATATGTGAAGTAGTTTTTAATATATTCTACTCCAATTGCAGATACAATGTCTTCCATTGGTGACAATCCATTTTTGTCATTCATTTCATTGAAGGTGATGAGAGCTAGAATAAAAGAGACGAGGACTAGTTTGTTGAGGTCCATGGCACTGAAAACTACTACAACGACCTTCGTAGTTATATTTTTTTATAGATGATGGACATGAGAAAGTCGGAATGGTTATGTCCTTTGCAGTCATTGATTTGAGTACACTTTGCATGTTTAGGTCGAGTGCATTATATCTGAAAATAATAGGTGTCTTTTTGTGGATATGGAGTTGGATGTTTCTTTATTTAGGAAATGGGAAATGCAAGCCTCAGAAGAAAAATACAATGTCCCTGTTCAACACATGGATGGGATTTGGGGTTGTTAGTAGATAAAGACAAAACTAGTTGTTCAAATGCAGAAGAAATTCACAATGGCATGCTTGGAACACTTACAAAATTGTAAATAGGTGATACAACCTCTTCTATTTATCATTTTTTGAATAGAAAAGGTTTTCCTTCACCGCTTAAACATGTCAAGTTGTTTATTATGCTAAGGAGAACATATTTGGCTAAATTAGAGCTCAATCCATCCATATAAAAGTTCTTGAAAGGAACGATAAGAATATCGTTCCAAGCCATGATCTCAAATGATAATAGCACACCACATTAGATTTACAAAGCATAAGAGCTAAAATACCATATATGGAAATCCATCATAATCCATAATGCTCAATACATTACAATAGAATGACTTGAATTATTTAATAAGAAAGATGTACATATAGGAGGAGGGAAGTGCAACTACTACCTAAATCAGTGGTGAATAACTCCCACTAACTGATACTGGTAGTTAACTCCAAAAGACTAGTAAGCTAACTCCACATAACTGAGAAGCTAACTCAACACAACTAGTAAGCTAACTCCACACAACTAGTACACCTAAGCAAGCTAACCCAACAAGTGCAGTGCTAACACAAGTGTAAAACTTATCCTAATAAATAAATAAAAGGATAAATAATAACCTACACTAACAGTTCCATGAGTTGAAAAAATACTAAATCAGCTACATTACTAAAGAAAGCAACCACTATATTCATGAAAACAGAACCTTCAACTAAGAAGAAGTTTGATTACTTTTTGTTCAATGGTGAAATATTTTCAATTGATGTTTCCAGTGCCATGTAGCACCTCCAAAGTATCAATATCATCCTATTGATGATGAGAATGTTGACCTTCTTGTGCACTCCATGTTGATAAATGTTATTCCTACACAGAGGGACACAATTATTCTTCCCTTCTTGGATTATACGAATAATGTTGTGGTGCTCCAAGATCTGAAAGACTTGGAAAGGGATGACGTTAAATTTTATATACTTGATGGCTAGCATACAATATGTGCACAAAAAAATATTTTGGGCTCAGATACTTACAATTATTTACATCAGAGGCTACAGTTTTAGAAGGGATTGCATTCTTTTTGCAAATGTAACTAACAAAGCCATTACTAATATTTGTAAACAACAGAATGAAGTGAACAAAACTGGATAGAAACCAAGTTTATTGATTTTTTATACAAATCTAGATCGGTTTGGAAATCACTTGGATGTCCTCAATGTCCCGGATTGGCCAAACACAAAACAAAGGAATGGAAGGTAATATATTTTAATTTTATTGCATTTGTTATTAAATTTTTCTTTCTTATATAAAAAGATAAAACAAACATATAATTTTTCTTTGAATGCGTAACTTGGAGAGTCAATGCCTTTTGATTTTCAAATGGACACAACCATCAATCTATATGAAAAATGGACTTTTATAATATTGTTGGATGATATATGGACTAAATGGACTATAACATTTGAGTTTTTAGATCCGTGACCTTTTTGTTCACCTATTAAAGATAATCAAGATAAATTTTAGCCTAATTTATTGGAAAGATTCATAGCAAATTCATTCAAGGTCACTTTAGAGGAATGAACGACAAAGACCTATCGATACTAGCAAATAACGTATAATCGGGGTATGTCCAAGGTTAATTGGCCATGTTTAGGCATGTGTAATAAGTAGAGAAATTTGATTCTTACTACCAAAGAATAAAAGGAGACATAAAAATGAGAGAAATTTTTTTACAATATTTTAAAGAAAAACATTCGGATATTAATCTATTGACATCCTATAGTGAATCCAATGTAATTGAAAAATTTAAATTGCATGAATCACACTACCGCCAAATGTCCTGTACTATCAAGGGAAGAGAGGAAAGGAAAGAGAAAATCTAAATCCCACATAGGGGAAAAAAATATAAATGAAAAAAGGACCAAGTGGTGGAAGAAGATCTTCCTATCGAGGCTCAGATAATATTAGACAACTATGTGGTGTCAATGGAAGACAATATATCGGCAAGGACGGAGGACACAAGATAATTTACTTGTTAATGTGCATACCCATTCCATCTTTCATCAACTCTATCAACTATTCATGTCACCAATACTTTCAATGTAGAATGTGTTATCACTGAGTTTTTAATTTGTCTAGTGATATTTCTTCCAAGAAATAATAGAGCTATTGACATTATTGGAACCAAAGCAGACTTTGGAATGTATTATTATTGTTCTCATACCAATTGAATATTCAAAAATGTTGAGAGAAATAATAAAAAATACATGGAAAAGGTTAAAGACAGTGAAGAATCAATTCTGGATGGATGCTACAAACTCTATGATAGCAGCGGGCAATTTAAAATTTTGTGTCTTATGTACATAATAACTGGAGTGCACAACTGCAAAAAAATAAATGATGAAAGAGAAGAAGTCACTAGGGATTAGATGGAAAAAATGCCACAAAAATTGATAATTGTAAGCGAAATTGGCCTAAAAGGAACCAAACATCCTTTTCCTTTTGAGCGATCATATCAGGTTCTAGTATGAGATGTTCGCGTGATGCTATTACCAGGATTCTATAGTATTAGTGCCATACACCGGTAGTGTCGCACTATGTGCATTATTTGAATCCAATCAATCTATTATTTTTATTGTTGAGACACATAGTCAAGAATTTTTTTTGAAACATTACTATTCTCATATGAAGAAATGTTTCTACCGGAATACAACTTGAACATGTGATTATTTTAAAAGTATTTCAACCAAAAAATATACTTACACATTTCTTATTTAGGCAAACAACCCAAGAACAATAGGAATCGATGTACAAACCTCTCAACTTGATACTACACAACCAACTCATAATGGTGATTGTCCTTCAATCACTTTATAAATATGTTTAATGATCTCAATTTTCAATTCCCATTGTTCTCTTTTTTTTTTTTGACAATATTCTATGCTCACTAGCTCGATCACGATGATGAGAGAACTCAACCACATCATCCACGAATATGAAAGCAAATCCTGAAATGTTATTCGTGTGCATTTATAAATAAAAACCGCTTCTAAGCCCCATAAATTTATCAAAAACTTAATGATTTATGCAGACCACCAACACTAAGAGAAAGTAATAGTGGAGTGCGCGGTGGAGCCAACACAAATATGTAGAAAGAACTAGGTATGTTAGCCATGCATGTTTTTAAACATAACCATTTCTAAGGATCACATAGTTATAGAAAAATATTTCAAATAATTCTAGAAGTGAAATCATTTTCAAAGAAGGAATTATCAAATAACCTATTTCAAAAGTTCATGGTGGCATCCAACGCTACATAGTTTGTAGTTTCTAGGTTGTTGGTTGTCTACATAAACCATTAGTATCGACATAATGATACAAACATTAGAATCTATGCTTATTCCATCTAATGATGGCATAGCCTAGTGGTCACTAATCCACATCAATATCTCAAAAGTGTTGTCTACCAATGGGTGGTTCAATGGATATAAATGAACCCTAGTGGGCGCTATAATTCATTCAAAAGACATAGAAAATTTTGATTTGTACTTACCATATTACCACGGAGACCAATATGATTTCATTTGCGATAACATGAAATTGATTTTGAATTAATTACTATTGTTTGTAACACATATTACATCAAAAACTACAATGTAGTAAGGTCTCAGGCAAACCAAGCCAAAATCTCATTCAAGAAGTGGTAGTTACCTAAAGTGCTAATATTGAATTTACCATTTTACCACGTAGGTCAGTATGTTTTTTTTTCAAATATGCTTTCATTTTCCATAACAATAACTATATTAATAATATTAATATTGTTTGAAACTGATATTTCATCAAAGGACCCAATTGCGGGTAAAGAAGATGCAATCCTACACGTAAGGCCCACCAATAAGTGGTAGCCGCAAGCTAAAATGTTGATTTTTTCCATAGGCTAGAATTGATTTGGGGATCGATTAAGAAAAATTATTTACTTCCCTACGATTAGCAATAATTACTTAGTTTATATTTGGAGGGATTTCTATATGAGAAAAACTAATCGCCTTCCTCGGGACATCACATTCAAGTTACACAGGAGAGAATCAACATGTGAGGTGGCCTAAAAGAGTTTATAAAGTCATCATCAACAAAATTTGAAACGAGATTATGGTTAGACAAACTTGTTAGGTTTGTGGAGCCCTCGCTTTCATCCGAGAAAGTGTTGAAGATTGTACACTAAGATTATTGTACACTTTTGACAGCTGTCTCGCGGGGTTTGGGGTCGGGCGGGGCTTGAGCAGGGGTTTGGGGGTGCAACCCCGAGAAATGTTTTTTTGGTCTTAAAACGTGCCCGATATACCAAGAAACATTTTTTTCTCATATGGGTGGGATTTTTACCCATAGGTTTATGGGATGGTTTTGGCCCATGGTTTTGATACCCATGGTTTTGTAAAACTACTTAAGCAGTTGTCTACTTATATGGTTTTATGCATATGGTAGGTATAATGTAACATTACAGATGTGTTTTGAATTTGGGTGTGAATTCTATAGAGTTTGTTGAGCATAGCTCCAAACAGATATGGGTATTGTATTGAGAGAGCGGTGGCTTGTAATAAAATATGAGCAAGTGATTCTTGGTGGACGTAGCCCAAATTGGGTGAACCACATTAAATATTGTCTCTTTGTGTTGTGTTATTTTATTCTGCACTTTTATTTGAGATCTGTAATATTTTCTGCATATTATTTTCTACTGTTGCGATTCTGTGAGGGATTATTCCATATATTTTATCCATTATTTCGTAACAATTGGTATTAGAGCCTGGTTTGGTTTGGCTTTGAAGTGTTGAATTGTAGGGAAAGTTTTAGTTTGATTGGGAGCTATGGCAGATGATGGAAAATCAAGGTTTAATAAATTCAATGGGCGAACTTCACTTTTGGAAGATGTAGATGGAAGATTACCTTTATCGGAAGGATCTTTATATATTCCACTATCTCGAGAAGGTGAACAAACTCGGAGCATGATGGATGCGGAATGAGATTTGCTTGATAGGAAGGCACTTGGGACAATCCAACTGTGTCTCGCATCTTGATATTATTTAATGTTTCAAAGGAAAAGACTACAAAATAACCGATGGATGCATTAGGGAAGTTAAATGAAAAACCCTCTCGCTTTTTAGTAAGATATTTTTAATGAAAAAATGTTTAGTATGAAGATGTTTGAGAATGGTTCAAGAGTTGAGATCATTTAAATGATTTTAATATAGTTATAAATATGCTCGCTTTGGTTACAATAGAATTTGATGAAGAATTTAGGTATTTATTAATTCATGTGGTCTTTACCTAAGAGTTGGAATAGCTTGGTAATGGCGGTAAGCAACTCGGTTCTAGCTAACTCAAAGTTGAAGTTTGAGGATGTCAGTAGGGGTGATTCTAAGTGAGGAAATGTGAAGAAAAATATCCGTGAATCTTCTACTTGTGGAATGCTTTAAAAGTTGAAACTAGAGGGAGACAAATGAATAGAGGAATCATGGTATATTAAAGGATCGGAAAGGTCAAAATCTAAAAACAAGATAGTATGCGACACTTTGTGGAAAATATGGGAATGCAAAGAAGGAATGTTATGAGCTTTGGGAAAAAAAAGAAACATCGGGAAAAAAATAAGGAGGCAAATGTGGCAATAGGTAATGTATGTCGATGCTTTGATTCTTTCTTTGCACAATATTACCGAATCTTGGGTTTTAGATTTGGGGCATCTTTCCATACTTTGCTCCACATAGGCATTATTTTTTTGATTATGTTCAAGGATATTTTGGGCATTTTTTCTTGGTGATTATGAGCCTTGTAGCATAGTTGGAAAATGTTTTGTTTAGGTTAAGATGTAGAATGGGAATACTTGGCTATTGAAGGATGTCAGACATGTGCCTACATTAAGACAAAATTTGATATCGACAGGGCAGTTGGGAAGTGATGGTTGTACTGTGATATTTACAACAGACTCTTGGAAGGTTACCAAGGGTGCTCTTGTGGTGGCAAGAGGTAAGAAGGTTGGAACCTTGTATTTAACCACTTATAGCACTAATGTTTGTAATTTTGTGGCTTCAAAAGTAGATATAACATTGTGGCACTATAGGCTCAGTCATATGAGCCATAAGGGCATGGAGATCATAAAGAAGGATTTTCCCGGATATACAGAAACAAGTTTGGAGTTCTGTGAGGACTGCATATATGGGAAACAAAGCAAGTAAGGTTTCTCAAGGTTGGACCTATAAAGAAAGAGATTAAGTTAGAGATGGTGCATTCTGATGTATGGGGGCTGGCTCAGGTATCATCTCTTGGGGGTTCAAGTTATTATGTTACTTTTATTGATGATGTAACAAGGAAAGTTTAGGTTTATTGTATTAGAAACAAATATGATGTATTTGACACTTTTGTTAAATGGAAATCCTTGGTAGATAATCAAACATGTCTTAAGCTAAAATGTCTTAGGTCGATAATAAAGGGAATATTACAACAATGAATTTGATGATTAGTGTTATAAGAATGGAATCTCTAGGAAAATATGGTTCCAGAACTTCGCAATGTAAATGGGGTGACAAAAGGATGAACAAAATAATAATGGAATGTGCTAGAGCATGAGGTTACATGTAAGACTCGCCTCTTTATTTTTGGGTGGAAGTGGTGAGCACAACTGTGTACTTGATAAATAGAGGAATCTCAAGTGCCTTGGATGGAGGCATACCCAAGGAGGCTTGGTAATGGAAATTTGATTATTCATTTCTTAGAGTCTTTGGATGTGAGGTGTTTGTCCATATAGACAAGGATGATAGGACCAAGCTAGAGGCTAAATAAGAAAAATGCACTTTCATTGGTTATGGTGGTGATGAATTTGGATATAAATGTTGGAGTATTAAGGACAAGAAAATCATTCGATCTAGGGATGTGGTATTTAATGAGAAATTCATGTATAGGAAGTAGTTGCAGAGAAAATAGTTAAGAATATAAGAAAGAATATGCAGCAGCAGAGGATCTTCTGGATGGGAAAGTGACACATGAATCAATTTAGAAACCTCCTCTACAGGAACCCCAAACTCCTATATTAAGGAGGTCTTTTAGGGTAAGAATAGAACCTGAACATTTTTCTCCTTCTCTTTATTATTTATTACTCACTGATAGTGGATATCTAGAGAGATTTGATGAAGCAATGCGGGTAGATGCCAAGAAGAAGTGGGAGTAAGCCATGGATGAGGAACATTAGGATCTCATGGAGAAATAGACATGGGATTTGGTGAAGCTACCCAAGGTAAAAGAAAATTACGAGAACATGTTGGTGTTCAAAGTCAAAGAGGAATAAGTAGGAAAGAAAAGATACAAGGCCCGGTTGGTGGTCAAGGGTTTTGCACGAAAAAAGGTATAGATTTTGATGAGATTTTTTCTCTATAATAAAAATTACTTCTATTAGAATTGTTCTACAAATAGTTGCAATGTAAGACTTGCACTTAGAACAAATTGATGTAAAGAATACATTTCTCCATGGTGATTTGAAGGAGGAATTATATATGCTACAAACTGTGAGGGCTATGAGGTCAAAGTAAAGAGGAGATGGTGTGCAAACCGAAGAAGAGTTTGTATAGCTTGAAATAATCTCCATGTTAATGGTATAAGAAATTTGATATCTTCATGATGGAGCAAGGTTATATTAGATGTCATTCTGACCATTACATGTATACAAAGAAATTTGAGGATGGCAATTATATTATCCTTTGTCTGTATGTGGATGACATATTGGTTGCAGGTAAAAACATGCAAGAAATAAAAGTACTAAAGAATCAACTAAGTGAATCCATTTCTATGAAGGATTTGGGGACAACTAAAAAAATCCTTGGTATGAGAATATCCCGGATAGGAAGAAACGAAAGATGAATTTATCTCAAGAAGAGTACATTAAGAATGTCTTGGAGAGGTTTAATATGCAAGATGCTAAACCAGTTGGGACTCCTTTGGCAGGCCATTTCAAGTTATCAAAGGAGCAGTGTCCCAAGACAGAGTAGGAGAGAAACCAAATGTCCAAGGTACCTTACTCATTAGTGGTTGTAAGTTTTATGTATGCCATGGTGTGCACCAGGGCCCGATATTGCCCATGCAAAGTGGGAGCAAGTGAGTAGATTTATGATTGATCTAGGTAGAGATCACCGACAGGCAGAAAGTGGATCCTTCGTTATTTGAGAGGGACCATGGGGAAAATTTTGTGCTACTGAGGGATCGAGACACCACTTTGTGTGGTTACGTAGATTCGAGTATGGCTAGAGATGTAAATAATAAGAGGAGCATGACAAAGTTATGTTTACACCGTAGGTGGGACATCATTGAGCTGCATTTCACGACTATAGAAGCTGGTGGCTTTTTCAACCATAAAGGTGAGTATGTTGCTGCCACACAGAGGCAAGCAAAGAAATTATTTGGTTACAACAATTACTTGAGGAGTCGGGGCATAAACAGGAGGAAGGAAAGTTGCATAGTGATAGTCAAGTGTGCTATACGCCTAGATAAGAACTCTACTTTCCACTCTAAAGACGAAGCATATACGATTAAGGTACCATTTCATCAGACAACTTTGGAGGAAGAGAAGTTGAAGTGGAGAAGATTCATACTAGTAAAAATCATGCAAACATGATGACTAAGGTGGTCACAAGGGAAAAAATGAAGCCATGTTCAACTTTGGTTTAGAAGAACACTAGTGAAGGGTTTAGAAGCTTGCTTAGAGGAAAACTAGTCTTCAAGTTGGAGATTGTTGTTAAATATGGAGCCTGTTTTCATGTGAGAAAGTGTTGAAGACTATACACTAAGAATACTGTACACTTTCCATAGTTGTCTTGCCAAGGTTCGAGGCGGGCCGCGGCCCCCGATAGTGGGGTTCTGGGGCGCATGCGCCGAGAATTTTTTTTGGCCTTAAAATGTGCCCAATATACCAAGAAACATTTTTTTCTCATATGGGTGAGATTTTTGACCCATAGGTTTATGGGACAATTTTGGCCCATGGTTTTGATACCCATAGTTTTGTAAAACTGCTTAAGCAGTTGACTACTTATATAGTTTTATGCATATGGTAGGTATCATGTAACATTGTAGATGTGTTTTGAATTCGGGTGTGAATTCTGTAGAGTTTGTTAAACATAGCTCCAAACAAATCTGGGTATTGTATTGAGATAGCGACGGATTGCAAAAAAATCTAAGCAAGTGATTCTTGGTGGACGTAGCCTAAATTGGGTGAACCACGTTAAATACTATCTCTTCGTGTTGTGTTATTTTATTCTACAATTTTATTTGAGATCCTGTAATATTTTCTCGCATATTAGTTTCTATTGTTACGATTCTCGGGAAAAACTAATCGCCTTATGGGGACATCACATTCAAGTTACACAGAAGAGAATCAACGTGTGAGGTGGCTTGAAGATTTTATAAAGTCATCATCAACAAAATTTGAAATTGGATTTTGGTTAGAAAAACTCACTTCAGCTGATGTTGGAAATATGACAAAGACCTTCAATAAAAATTATCGATTGACTTGAATCCATTAATCACTGGGGATAAGAACATTACAAAATGGTCGATGGAATTGTAATAAAATATCTAGAAAACATTTGGAGTAAAAACTATTTCCCCTACAATTATGAAGACATAATGTATATTACATAAGGTGCAAAGGGAAACCCTCTAGTAGATGTTATGGTTGGGATGAAATGCGAGAGGAAAAATTGCTCAAAACATATGTGGTTGATGACCAATTTTCACAAATAATTATCACTAATAGTGTCAAATGGATTGAATGTAGTAGAGGGCATCAAATATTTGGAGCAAGTAAATGCTAAATAAAAGTTAGAATTTTAAAATGATATTGTGATGATACACCTTAACATTGTAAATAAAATACATCCATATGTTTTAGTGATGGTTTTTCGTAACTATTTAAATTACGATAATACGATTATAAGTTGGGGTAATTTAAATCTTCCTTGATTATAAGTTGAGAGTGTGAGTGTATAAGCTGCAAATGCAAATTAATAGAAAATATTTAATGTAACGAATCATTAAACAATTTTTATTAATGAAATAGGTATTCCTAAATTAATTTCGAGCATGCTTATATAGTAATTTTTGCTTCGATATTAGAAAATGTATACCACTTTTCAATGCAATGAAATAACTACAATATGGTATGTAAAGACTCGTCGCACTAAAATATTAAATTCTATTCAAATAAGTTCTTCACAAAAATATTCCTAGTATAACAATGAGAAATGAGGAACGCCTGTAGATTTTATGTTTGTCACCACCTAAAACCATTTGATTTTTGATATAACAATATAGAAAGGGACTTGTTTGTTATTTTTAATTGATTCACCACCCTCAACCATTTGATTTTGTTTTTTTATTGCATTTGCAGATACGAACACATGTAACATGAAATTGATCATATTTGATATGAATAGTGTTTTGGCACACACCCTCCATAAGGAATCTTTGACATTTAAATAGTTTAAAAAATTTGGTGGCATCGAGCCTGAAAAAATAAATTTCTCAGACCTAATGTGAAATATTTCTTGCAATGGTGAAAAAAATTCAACATAGCAATGTGGACATCAACAAGAAATTCAAATGTTGATGACACGAGGCCTTCATTCCTTCAAAACATCAGCTTAGAGGTTGCAAGCTTTGAGTTCATATTTACATAGGAAAATTGTGTTGAGACCAAATGCTCTGATTATGAAGGTTATGGGAATCCCAAATTATATCTCAAAAATATTAAATCCATTTGGGCACGGCTTAATGCATCATACAATTATAAACATACGATGCTTTGTAGATGGCTCTTTAGAGAAAAACAAGTTAAATGATGTTGTGAACTACATAATTGTTGGAACATTTAACATATATTCTAAGTTTTTAGAAAAATACTTGTTAGATGTGTTGTGAACTTTGTTGTAACCATTGAAGGACATCAAAGATGTTTGGGATTATATTAGATTACTAAAACAATTATAGGGAGCTTTTTTATTAGAGCTTTACTATGATTTGTATTGTTGATTTGGAAGCCCAACTTTGGGAATAGTGTTACATTATAAATTCAAATTATTCATCAAATGTTTTACTTTAATTCTACCTACTTTTACTAAAGGAATTTAAATTTATTTCATAGCTATATTTAAATACTAAAATATATATGGGATAATTTTACAAATAATTTTAAATAAGTTCATATCTATATTTGAATAGGAACAATTTTATGCCATGTTTCTTACAATTGATTTTATATCTACATTTAAATATGAAAATATATCTGGTATGGTTTTACACTTAAATATATTCTCCTACACAGGATCGTCGCCCTCTGCTAATTTCTTCATAACATCTTCGAAATTCTCTCAAGTTGCATTGAGGTTCAATCACACCATTATAAATGAAGTAAATAAGATCTCTAACTTTAAATATGAAAATATATCTGGAATGGTTTTATAATTAATTACATTCCACCGAATTTAATTGTTACCCTCTTTAAGTTTCTTCATACAGGAGTTAAATTTGACGGCCATTTATATGTTTTTATGAGTTCAGCCATAAAATACTTGTAGATATTTGAAAAAACCATCACATGCAACTTGTAAATTATAAGTATAGCCATCATTTTTTTATAGATTTAGTAGTAAACTATACAAAGATATATTAGAAACTATGAAATACATATAATATAATATTTTTTAAATCTTATTAATAGTATAAAATAACAACACTATTATACATTTTTGAAGGGAAAAATTTGAAAATTTTTGTCAACTAAAAATTGTTTGACAGGCATAGGTGGCCGTCAAATTTAACCCATGTTTGGTAATTCTCTGGTTTCCCCAAGGTTCAATCGAACCATAGTAATTGAATCTAGAAGTGTCTCACATCTTGTGAATTTCATTAGCCTAGTAGCCACTTGCTCAATGACATTTGAAATATTCAAATTTGCATAGTTTAATCTTAAAATAATCTTAAAACTGATAAGAGCATTATTCTAAAGCTTAAGCCTAGCCACCACTAGCCCTTATAAAACAGAACATGTATCTATTCTATACGGGCTAGTAGCCGAAAGACATTATTTCTCATATCAATGTTGGATTCCCTGAAATCATTAAATGTTATTTCACAAATTTATAAATTTAAATCGTGACCAGATATATTGAACTTCGGAAGGAGAATTAATGGATTTCAATATTTTGATTTTTTGGATTCCAATATATTTTATTTTGGAGTACAATTAATTCCAATATATGTGATTTTGGATTCTAATATATGTGATTCTGGATTCCAATATATGTGATTTTGGAATCCAATATTTATGATTTTGGAATCCAATATGTGCGATTTTGGAGTGCAGATAATTCCAATATTTGACATTTTGGAATATGAAAATAACAATGTTGGATTCCTATATTGGCTATATTTTTTAGGTGTTGGGACTAGAATAAGTCCCAATTTAGTGAAATAAGTGTTTTTTCGTATTTATAAATCCAATAAGGAATTAAACCCAAAGATGGGAGGAATATTATATGAACATGGACTTTCTACTAAGGAAGTGACATTCGGAAAATCCATTTTGACATAACAGAATTTGTGAGACATTCCAACTCATTAAAAATAAATAATATCGTAAGAGCGTCATCTCTTCTTCACCATCAATTATTAAGAAAATGCGGTGGAATAAATATAACAAAAAAATATTGAAAGGAGTAAAACTTCAAAAAACACTTGCTATGATTTCCAGCAAGAAAAGGCAGAATAAATTTGCATGTTAAAAAATTGGAGCGGTCAAAAATAACTTGATGGAGGATGTTTCAAATGTGAAGGTCGAATTATGTCAATAATTTCCTTTGAATAAAAATAACAAGCGAAGTTGAGGATGTACGATCCAATGGCTAACAACTAAGCTTTTTTTTTTCCTAATGAGATGTCGTAAGTTGTGAACGAATTCGTGATGCTATTTTAGTATAACACTAGCATGATTGATTTCTTTGTATGTAACAATTAGCTCAAAATTGAATGAGAAATCTGATCTTCTTTATCATATGAAAATAAATTATTTTAAAATTGCAAACTTATGTCTGTCAATGTAACGTTGACGTTGCTTAAGCTTCATCACAGAAATTGTATTTATAAGTGAGATTATTAAAGGAATTAAGTCATAGTGAATAATATTGATTGTTATTAACATAAAATAATGGGTTATTTGTATGAAAGACAAACCAATACTTGGAAGTATACAAAAATAATAAGCCTAAATGGCAAAGAAAGGAACAATTTAAATTATTTAAGTTATCATTGGAAATGAATCAAGGCTGAATATATCTAAAGATGAAAACCATAGATGTATTTTGGGGTAAAATAGGCCTTTAAGTGGAAAAAGTGTTGTTGCATTTCAAAAAAATTGGGAATTACATAAGGCAAGGTCTGGAAAGACAAGTGTAATAATGCAACAAAGCATGCTTGGGAAGATAGATTAGAGTTAAAAACAATGACTTCCTTGTTTCTTTAAGCTATATTTAACTTATTTTTATATCCGTTATGAATACTATATAATAGTATATGTTATGAATGACTGTAATGGCTAAAACTATATCATATTACTAACTATGTGACAATTTTTGATAGTTGAAAGATCTGTTATATATAATAAATTTGAATGAACAAATCTAGAAAATTGTAATTTTTGATGAAACTGTTGATTATTCTCCTTAGCAATTAGATATAATTATGTGTTTGAATTCTCTCGATAGAAATTAATGAGTAAAAATCATTCGTACGATGATTAATTAAGGGAAAGTATGTCACATCTCGCAATTTTAGTCATTACATAGAAAGGATAGGTCGTAAAATTTTGAATGGTTTACGAGGGTAGGGGTATAAAAATTGTTTTGTATCTGAGTATGTAGATACACATGCATGTGTATATCCTAAAAATGATATACCCACTTACACATAGTTACATGCACAACCTTGTGACAAAAATTTTCATCCAACGGTCATAAAGTACTTAACTTTTATAACTTATTATTGCTTTGTTGTGGTGTACGATGTTATTTTATTATGTTGGGGAATGAATTGTAATATAAATAAGTTGTAGGATTACTGTTCCTGTAATAAATATTATGGCGTACCATGTTATGTTGTTTTTTATTAATTACTTATGTTGTTGAAAGTAATGATTTGGTGCATTAAGTTATAGCTTGGTTACTGTATTTGATATTGATCTTATGGTTTATCTCACTTACTAAATATTAATAGTTTTCTAATGATTATGATCATTAATGTTACTAACCTTCTTGAGAAATGTCGATTATAGATCACGAGCTTAAAACGGGTCATTCTCACTAAGGATATAGAGCTCGTCAAGGTAAAATTACTTGTTTAAATGTTTTATTAAGTGGTTGTAAATGAAAAAAAGTTATTAATAAACTATAAAAATCTCCTTGATACTTTTTTACTAAATGGTACTATTGTTATGACAATAATTTTTGTCATATACCACAAGTGAACTTAATGAGGTTCATGTTAATTAGTGCAAGGTAGATTTCTTGTTTTGTCTACCATGGTTAATATGAAGGAGTCATGTGAAATCAAGGTTATTCTAATGGTCTTCGAACCCACCTTTTTATTATTATTATTATGGTTATTTTATTTAATACTAAAATCTTTGACCTTAAATATGGTAAATGGTAAAGGTTAAGACAATGGTCTAAGGCCAAGGCAATGAAGTATTCTTATTGTTTTAAGGAGTATTGATAATTATGCTCTTCATAAATTTCTTGGGCATAGTGTAAGTTTTCTTAATTAATATTAAGATCGGTCATCGAACCAAATCATGCAAAATATGACAATTGGTTGTGTGGGTTATTAAGTTTAACTCATTTTGGAATAAATGATCCTTGATCGATCGTAATCCACCTTTTAACACATGGAGGTATTATTTGCAATGTCATGCAAACTATGATTATGGTCAAGTATAATTCGAACCAAACTCCATTTTTGGAGGTGAAATCTTAGCTATTTAAAAAATCCACTACGTGACACTCGAGAGGGAAATAAATGTATTTAATGGTAATTAATTATTTTTGGTAAAATTTGGAAGTGTGAGTAAAGCCTTAGTTATTTTATTTTGTATTTTCAGCTAGAATGACCTTGTCATATTTTTTTGGGAATATCTTAACAGAAACAAAAAAATATTATGAAATCTTTCTCCAACCATAAGGCATGATTATGATTCTCCTTCCTTTTTTTTGATAAAAGGTAAAAAGGGTTGAGGGGACCCTACCCCAAACAAATTCAAAGCTCCATGAGATCAAATTAAAAAATTACATAACCATAAAAAATGATAATATAAAATTCCATAATAAACAAGCTCCCCTAGGAGCAAAAGAAAAGAGTAGATAAATAAACAACTGCAGGAAAAACATAGAGGAACTAACAACATTGAAGAAAACTAACAGCCAAATAGACATAGAGACAGTAAATAAAACAAACACCCCTCCCTAGATCATTTATAGGATTTTTCAAGCCCCTCCAGCACCTTTTCCCATTCCTTAGCCAGCATCTATGTTACCAGCTAAAGACACCAAGTTGAGACCTTTGGGAGTCACCTTTCTTTTTATACCATGACTATCCAAAACACTATAAGAATTAGCAAGCTGACCCAGAGTCTGGAGATGCTACAAAGTTGATTTAACCATGACAACACTCCACTCCATGTAGTTGTGGAGAATAGCACGAAAATGGTCCAACTCATTGGTTATGAAACCATAGTTGGCTTTTAAAACTTTGATCTCTCTGCCATTCCCATTATTAACCGCTTCCTCAACCTGCGCTTTCATCTTATGCCAATCATTGAACAAAAACTACATAGAGCTCTTGGTGAGTCTCATATCTCCCTTAAGTTCTTCAATGTCTACTACCATCTTAGCCAGATGGTTCTCCCCTTTCACAGGTCCAACATGCCCCATAGCCTCGAACTATTGTTCCAATTGCACATTGACAGGAGCCTGAGAATCCTATTTACTAGACTCCCCTTTGGTATTCAACAAAACACTAGGAACCTACTTGGATTTCATCTCCCTAATATTCTAGGCCGCCACAATTTCAATACCATCTTTATCCTCCTCTCGAGTCACCTTCCTGAGAATCAGACTCTTCACTGAGTCTTCTTCCTTCGAGTTTGAGTCGACCCCATCCGTATAAGCTTCCAAGGATTTAGTTAGGGAACCAAACTTGTCGATATCCAGAGCTACACTTTTGACAAGAGTGAGAATAAAGCCCCGTAGAGCAGAGAGAGACCCTTCTACTTTTAAACTGAGAGATAGAAGTGCTCAGGGAACGGAAAATAAAGTAGGGGAAGCTAAAATTATGTCCACACCTAAAATGATTAAGCATAGGCAAGTGATAATTTTAAATGCATTTGTGATGGCCCTCAAGAGTGAGAAATTAGATAAGGGTGAGAGCCACATCGTCAAATGGTTTAGGTAAAGACAGACGAAGATAACCAACAAAGTGGGGAGTGAGATTTTTATTACCTTTGAGAAATAGGTTCAACTCATTGAAGCTTGTTTTTGGGTTTATAGACATCCCTCCCAACAACAGGAAGGCCCATCACTTTAGCGACCGAATCCACAAAAATCTCAATGCTAATCCCTTTCATTTCAACAACCGCACCTTTTTTTGTAGTCTTCCAAGCACTAGAAAAATCTTTACTAAGATTTTCAAAATGGCCTTCAAATTTTTTAAGGAAGGAAAAAAACCCTTACTCTCAAACATAGCCATAGCTTTAGGCATCACCCCTTTGATATTTGCAGGTTCAATTCTAACCAGATCTCCTCCCATTTGGTCACCCAATAAACCATTCATGAAAGAGCCAGAATTTCTGGCAGTAGCCGAGGATTACACGTAGGCCCAAAAATATTACTTCTCCGGCACGGAAGGTAACAAAAGCTTTCAAGAAACACGAGCGAATCCTTTCCCGAGATCTTTGTATCATTCAAAAATAAATTTGCACTATTCCTACAACATATTAACATGACGACTTTAAGACACCATGAACTGACATTATTTGATGATGTGTCCATTTAAGTCATTATGTAAGTGTTCTCACACCTTGGAATTAAGAGATTCAACTTCATTGATAAGTTTCAACTCATCACAATTAACCCCCATGTTAGCAAAACAATCCACAACAAATTTATCCTCCCTATAAATGCTTGAAGGTAATAATTTGAAAAAAATTGACATTTCCTTTATACTCTTTATAGAGTTTTGGATGGAAATTGAAGTGGATCCTTTCCCAGTAATGTTGTTAATTATGTTCATAGAGTCTCCTTCCACCTCCAATTTAACAAAATTATATTGGAGAGCTATTGACACCCCCCAAAAACCCCCGTTGCTTCAGCAACATGGTTTATTTGAGTGCCAATATTGTGATGGTACCCAAGAATAAATCTTCCTTCAGAATCACGAAACACCCCGCCGCAGCCAGCTCTACCAGGGTTTCCTTTGGAAGTGCCATCAAAGTTCAACTTAATACACTCCTTGCTAGGTTTCACCCAACCTTTGAGTCTAGGGTTAAGAGTAGGGGTACTAGTTGATGAGGATCCCAAACCCCAATTTAAGGAAAATCTGGCTTCATTATGAAGGATAGTCTTCTTTTGGGGGTCCAGATTAGAGAAATTAGCCTGGATAGTATTAACACAACGGGCTCCAACTTTCTTGATCGATTCCTTCTTACCTTTGAATTTTTTTCTATTTCTCTCCTTCAAAATATCCCATGCTAAATGCATAATAGAATCTCAAACCCAATCGCTTCAAATATTTCCTTTTGTTTTCTTGTGAACTCAATGAATAAGTTTTGGTTTATGATATCTAAACCTTTTTTATTCAATAACATGATTGGTTAAAAATATAAAAATGGAAATAATGTTGCAGTTCTTTTCCTTTAATGGTTATTTTGGGGAAATATATATTTTTCAAATAAATTGTAGGGTATGATGATTGCCTTTTTCATGAGACAATATTAGAGCATGGAATATGAAATCCCATTTTGTCTGATTTTGATTTGACTGCATATCATTTAGTTAAATTAATGGAGGTATATATTCGTAAGAGGTTATGGAACTAAATGTCATTATAGAAGTAAGTTCTATTATGATTTATTTATTTATTTACCCAGAATGGGTACTCAAATATGTCTGCAAGGATTATAGAAAAGAAAATATATGAGGTACAAATTTGGAGCTGAATTTAATCAAAAAAGTTTTGAAATACTGAACATTCCTTGTGTGGGCATGGAACTTATCTCTGGTTGTAGATATTAATAATAAAGTCAATCTCAGACTCATGGGAAGGTAAGTAAATTTACCTTTAGACTATGTTTTCTTATTCCTTCTTATATGTTCTTAAAGCATCAAAATTAGAATTTTAGGGTCAGAAACATTTGTTGTCCTGAGCATATCTTGACATACATCCAGTTCAAAAAAATTAGGTATCAATATTTTTTAAGAGAATAGTAGATTTTAATCACAATGAAAAACTTCTTTTGCACCCCATATGTCGATTTGTATAACTAGGCATGATAAGAGCTCGGTATGAGATTCATTTGAATAACTCCTTTCTTTGACAGTGATACTATCTAAACTTAGTAGTTTATCATTAAAATCTATTGAGTCATAAGTTGACCTATTGAAAGGCGAGCATTCCTAAAACCTAGTTAATAAATGTTTATTCATGGGAATATTAAAATGAATCATGGTGTAAATATAGCCTACGCAAATGGGATGAGTTAGCAGTTTTTTAATATACTCCTTCGTTTATGGAAGGAAATATGAGGTTTTTGTTGGAGAAAAAAATTTCTTTCCCAAACCGATTCTATTAGCGATAAAATATTTCCTGTCGTTATGCTATATTGGTATTTAAGATTTCATTTCTTAATACATTGAATTCATATATCATTACTTAGAGAGAATGATTTGATTTATATTTTGATTGATTTTTTAAAAAATAATATAGATGTGGGGTAATTTATTTCAGGCTGTGTGGGTTATTACCCCAAGTAAGTGAGTTTTAGTCCTTATTTATATGTGAATTAGGTTTAATGAAGTTATATTTATAAATATGTATACTTGTTGATTTGAATTATGTTTCTTGGAATACATAGTGTAATAATTGAACCATTTCATTTGAGGGAAATAAGGAAGTGATGAGTCATGTATTAGTTAATCTTTCTATGTTTATTTATCTCATAGGACAATTACATGTTTGAGAGTTATCAAACCATGAAGTTCTTGTGAATTGACCATATATATTGTTTTATTTTATTTTATGTTGGAAGTAACTTGAGTTTATAAAAGAAATGATGAATTGACTTGCATTGATTATATTCTACCTATTTTTATGGATGAAAATAATGTATCATCATTTAATTTCCTTTGTGATTGAAAAAGGGTCATTGGGCCTAATGTATATTTGATTGTCTTGATATTACTTATTAAATCATACTACTGTTAATAACCAAGTGTTATTTATGAACTGATATTTGAATAATAATATTATTGATTAAGATATCTTATCAAATATATAAATGTTTGTCAAAAATGTAAAGTTATAATTTTGCATGGTATAAAAGGAAGTTAAGTATGTCTATTAAATTTAACTATCCTTCTAAGTATGAAATAGTGTGAATCATACTACTGACTTTATGTCCTCAACTTCATAAGTTTCATTAAGTATACTTAAGTAAATGAATATAAAGAAAATAGTAAGAAACAAATTAAGAAAGTGTACTTGAAGAAATAATAAAAGAGATGTACTTACTATTGATAGCTAACGATGACATATATCTCATGATCTCGATAACTAGGATGTTATAAATTAGGTTATATAAAGAATCAATGACAAATTAATCAATTTCTATTGAAGACAATAACATACAATTGAAAGGTTAAGATGTAACTTTGTAAAATCAACCTTATTCCACTGCTACACAAAGCAGTGAAAACAAAGCATGACATTATGGAATAAGGTACGAAGGTACGTTGTGAGCACATAAAAAAGGTAAAAATTTACATATGTGTACTAAGAAAACTAATGGGCATTAATGAAGTATAATCAATCGTATGAAATGGTTTCAAGTATGTTATTTGAGTAAACATAACTCTTGATTGTAAATTGATATATTTGATTAACATGCAGTAAAGATGTATACATCATTCAATGAATTAGTGGTCATTACATATCTCTAACATGATTCAGATAACTTTTGGATTAGTAATCGAAGACATGAATTATGACACGACCTTCATGTTATATGATTCATACCCGTAATAGTTTTGGATGGCTACGGGGAGAGGGATGGACGTGTAATGACCTTAGTCACTATGTTAATGTACCTTTTCATGTAGGGATGTGAAAGTGATGTTGGCATAAACGACATGACCTCGGAAGCCAAGTTATGATATCTACAACTTTGGTATTTAAACTTATTAATTAATGATTTCTTAATTTGAGTAACTACGAACAAAAAACTTAAACAATGGTGTATAACCCTAAAAGTATATTGAGATGGTTATAAGGTGAATAGAAGGATAAGTTTCAAGTGAATGTGCAGTCATGAAACTAGGCTTGCTAGCGTAATGCTAGAAAAATATGGCAATGGTATTGAAAAAATATTGATTACATTGTCTGTCACCATTTCTTCTTTTAAAATATGTCGTGAATGGGACTAAATTATTTTTTTACTTTCTTAGTTGATACTAAGAAGATGCACATGACTGTTTATACCTTTAAAAGATATAGCCAAATGATATACTTGGGTATATGTAGAGCATCAAGGGGGAATCAAGTAGGACTCAAACCCTTACATTTATAAATGGTTATCATAGGTTGTTAACAAGGATTCTAGAATATTAAATCAATATGTTGGATTAATTTGTTATGTACTTGATAATTAGTGAGGGCATAGTATGTGTAGACACCTATAATTTAACCCGAGCAATTTAAATACTTAAATTGCGTTAATTATTCTCTTTCCCACAAATTGACAACATATAATCAATATAGCACACTTCCTTTTCTATCACCATTAAGTAGCTACATTACGCTAGTTAGTTAAACCTTCTATAAAACAAATATACCAATTAATGACCTTTCGTTAATTAATCCCCCTTTCTATCTAGACTAATTAATTATATTCCTCTTCCATTAAATCAATAAATCATCATTTATTTGATTAAATCCCTCCCATAGTCTAAATCATGCTAATTATTCCACTAAAAAGCTTCTATAAGCTTGCAAACCTTTTAATTAATCACTTTGGTTAATTAATAAATCTCCTCAAACCCCATGAGTCACTATAGGACAAAATAAACTCTCCTAAGGTTGACTCAACCCATTCTAAACCTCCCTTATCCAAAACTAACCCAACCTCTCTATTATCCCACATGTAAAGGGATGTAGTAATTCTTTTATCCAATGGGCCATATAAAGCGCCCTCCTCCTACCTTTCTTCTTACACCTTACATGTTTATAGCTAATCTATAGGCATTTCATTTTAGAGCATCTTTCATTTGAGCTAATAGCCTCATTCTTACATTTCATTCATCCAAGCTTTTGGGTCATATGGAGAGAATCAAAATGGTCTTGTAGCCATACTTTGATGAGCTTCCATTCCTAAACCCTTGAAGATCAAACAATCAACTTTGATTTCCATGGATCTATCTAGGTTCATTTAGTGTTTTTGGTGATCTAAAGAGTAGAGATTCAAATGCTTAGCATATTAGTTTGATTTCTATTTCAAGTTTTAATGCATAATGTTGGTATTTAGTCTTGTTTAGCTCTTAAATGGTTGTAAATCAGATGATCCACGAGTCGTTTGATATGTAAACATGTAAAAATTCCATCAAGATATTGAATGAATACCATGCGCAAGGCACGAGTTTCAGCTGTTATGAGATGGTTTACATAATTTTAGAAATTTTATAATTTTTAGGATTTTTGAAAAAGTTTTGATTTTTTTTTGGATTTTGAATTGATTTTTATTTTATTTTTTTAGACTTTTGATGGTTTGGATAGAGAATAAGTTAGAAGAATCAACAAGAATCTCCTAGGAGAAAAATAAATGCCCTAGGGAGAAGAAAGAAGCAACATGCAGAAAATAATGCCCCAACACAATGGAAAGATTAACAAAATAATTATTTAATAAAAATAATTATTTGATGGAGTGTGCAGAAGAAGTGACATCACCTAGGAGAAATAAAATTGTTTGAATTTCTCATCCCACCCAACCTCTTACTCTCGCTTTTGGGACACGAAGTGGGAAATAGAATTGTGCTTTGACCCTATCATAGTGAGAAGAAATGAGTACTAGGTGGCAAATAATGCCCCAGCACAATGAAAAATTAAATAAAATAATTATTCATGATGAGTAGAAGAAAAATTAGAGTGTGATGTTATATGGTTTGATTTCACACTTTTGTATGTATCATGATGATAGTTGAGATGTTTTTACCACATGTGTTTGATTTTGACATGATAGATCCATAGATGATATCAATTGTATTGTACATGTGATGCTCTAGATTAGTGGACGAGATGATATGATGATATTGGTATGGGGGATATATATTTTGATATTTTTCATCCCTCTTACCCCCATTTGATGATACGATATGCGGTGATTAGCTTAGCATTCATGTATGACATATACTTAGTTGTTTATTTATATATGATGTATAGATTATGTTAGATGTGATAATATTGATGGTATATGATGATGTTGTAAAAACTATGTACATGCGATAAGCTTTTTATAAGAAAATGCTAACAAACCTAACCAAATATAAAATGCCAACCAACATGAATTAACACAACTATGTACAATTATTTACAAGCATGAAAAAACCTACTTCATATGTATAAGTAAGAATGGATCTAATATAAGAAAGTAAATATGAATCTTATCAAAGTATTTCTAAGAAACAAACTATACAAATGTACAAACATGCAAAAACCATACAAGTAAACAATGTACACAAATAAAGCAAGAAACAAGATAAAGTAAGTAAACTAAAGTTATGTTTTTGTAAGATTGTTTTGTGAAACACTTTTCTACTGATTTTTTGTGTTTTGTGTTTTGACCATATTTTAATGTTTTTGTGATTTTCAAACATATTTGAATGTTTTTACAATTTTCAAACGTATTTGAATGTTTTTTTCTAAGTTCTTTCAAGCTATGCACATGTAATTGAGAAACGTAGATGCCCCAACATTAGATAGAGAATATACAAGTACATGTGCCACGTGTTTATAAACAGAAGGTGAAGTCGCAGAAGTGCCCCCATCGTTAGATGGGAAATATAAAAATACCATCACTTCAATTTTTAAGAGGAGAAAATCCGAGATCAAGGCTCGACAGATAGATTCACAGGAATCTCGGATGCAGTGCGTAACTAGCCCTAGGATAAATAAAAGTACCCTCCGGATGCAAGATGCTTTTAACAATGAATCCTCCCTAGGTGCCAAAAACTAATTTTCACCAAAGGACCTATCCAAAGTGCCACAATTTCATGGTTTTCACATATGGATGACCTCGCTTTCTTTTTTTTTTTTTTTTTGTTCTTGTTGTTTTGTTTATTTTACAATATGTTAAAACATATAACCGCTTAAGGTGCATGGAATTCATAGGCTCGTGGAGCTCATCGCCATTGGGATGGGAAATTTTATATGCTCCTATTCCATATTTTTCCACAATGACATAAGGTCCTAACCAATGTAGTTCAAACTTTCCTTTTTTCTCTCTTTATTATTAGGTTGTGGATCATGTTTTCATGTGTGAAAGTGTTGAAGATTGTACACTAAGAGTACTATACACTTTTCATGTATCCTCGCTGGGGTTCGTGGTTGGGCCGGGCCCGAGCATGGGCTCCGGGGGAAGCCCCGATTGTAGGGGTTCGGGGCGTAGCCCCCTTTTTTTTTTTTGGGCCTTAAAATGTGCCCGATATATCAGGAAACATGATTTTCTCATATGGGTAGGATTTTGACCCATAGGTTTATGGGATGGTTTTTACCCATGGTTTTGATACCTGCTTTGTAAAATCGCTAAGAAGTTGTCTATTGATATGGTTTTATGCATATGATAGATGTATGAAAAACATTATAGATGTGCTTTGAATTCGGTGTGAATTTGCCGAGTTTGTTGAGCATAGCTCCAAACAGATCTCGGGTATTGTATTGAGAGAGTGTGGCTTGTAATAAAATATGAGCAAGTGATTCTTGGTGAACGTAGCCCAAATTGGGTGAACCACGTTAAATACATCTCTCTTTGTGTTGTGTTATTTTATTCTACACTTTTATTTGAGATCTCAGAATATTTTCTTTCATATTAGTTTCTAATATTACGATTCTGAGAGATTATTCCACATATTTTATCTCTTATTCCCTCACATTTATGCCCTTGTGTTTAACTAATTTTATTTCATGACCAAATCTCGACCTAAAATTGACGAGGTATGATCCTTTTGTTATAATTTCGGAGAATCATTACATACATATTGAGATGATTAAGGGAATAGATGTGATTTTCATTCAAGAGTTCTAATTCTAATCCTAGTCCCTGTCCACTCAGTAATCCTCATCCTTGTCCGATAATCCCTAAGAGATATTCTCGGGAAGGAAGCTCTATTTCTAATGGGGTGATAGATTCAGTCCTAAACACTAGGGAATAGGGTGTCACACCAGTAGGAGTGTGAATGAAGGTTCGTAAGCCTAGAGGGATGGATGAATTTACAAATGCCAATTGCAACCTATATTACTCGCCATATTTTCCATGATTTAGACTAATGTTTTGTTGGTGGTTTCAGCCTACCCATTACCTTGAGGATAATATGGTGCACCACTTCAATTTTAATTCAAAACGATGAAAAAGATCTTTCACTATCTTGTTTTTGAAATATTTTCCATTTCGCTAATTATGGTTGCAAGAATACCATACCGACAAATAAAGTGATTCATGATAAAATTTGAAATCTTAGCACCCGTAACATAAGTCAAAGGAATGATCTCCACCCACTTAGTAAAATATTCTGTTCATGGCCCTCTTCCTCTTTGTGATGATGTGGGTATGGCAATTAGATGAGGTACGGGTGATATTCCCATTTAAATCAAGTGCCCATTTATAAAATGGCCATGGGGTTGTGATCGGGTGTAATGGCTGCGATGGGGCATCTCTCACTTCTACTAATTTTTCTTCTACACCTTCAAAATTTTATCTATCTACTATCTTTTAAGTGGCGTTACGTACAACACCTCAAAGAGGGGAAAACTTAGACACCTATAATTTAGCTCGAGCAATTTAAATACTTAAATTGCGTTAATTATCTTCTTTCCCAAATTTTTTTGACATACCATCAATATAGCACACTTCCTCTTCTATCACCATTAATTATCTACATTACGCTAGTTAATTAACCCTTTTATCCAACAAATACACCAATTAACGAGCTTAGTTAATTAATCCCCCTTCTATCTAGACTAATTAATTAATATTAATTAATTAGCTTCCTCTTCTATTAAATCAATAAATCATCATTTATTTGATTAAATCCCTCCCATAGTATAAATCATGCTAATTATTCCTCTAAAAAGCTTCTATAAGTTCAAGACACCTATTAATTAATCACTATGGTTAATTAATAATCTCCTCAAACCCCCATGAGTCATTAAAGGACAAAATAAACTCTTCTAAGGTTGATTCAACCCTTTCTAAACCTCCCTTATCCACAACTAACCCAACCTCTCTATTATCCCACATGTAAAGGGATGTAGAAATTATGCTATCCATTGGGCTATATAAAATTCCCTCCTACCTTTCTTCTTACACCTTACATGTTTATAGATAATTTATAGACATTTCATTTTAGAGCATCTTTCATTTGAGCTAATAGCCTCATTCTTGCATTTCATTCATCCAAGCCTTTGGGTCATATGGAGAGAATAAAATGGTCTTGTAATGATACTTTGATGAGCTTCCATTCCCAAACCCTTGAAGATCAAAAAATTAACTTTGATTGTCGTGGATTTACCTCGGTTCATTTTGTGGTTTTGGTGATCTAAAGAGTAGAGATTCAATTGGTTAACATATTAGTTTGATTTCTATTTCAAGTTTTAATGCATAATATTGGTATTTAGTCTTGTTTAGCTCTTAACATGATGATATTTGTGTAGTTAGTTCATGTTTTGAAACTACTAAGTTGTTAGTTTCAATTCCTTTGTATAGCTACTTTGATACATTGATACATTTTGGCACACCTGTGGACTTACTCCATTTTCATTTACACTTAATTTCAAGTTTTTGTAGTTAAGTTTCAATTTTGGTTACTAACCCTCTTTTTACATGTATTAACATAAAAATTTTGTTGAGTTTGAATATGTTAAGTCTTCCTTCTAGGTATAAAAGAGGTGAAGTGTTTTCAAAATTAAAACTTAACTACAAAAACTTGAAATTAAGTGCAAAGGAAAATGGAGTAGGTCCCATCAAGGCGTGCCATATGTATCAATGTGTTAGTTAGCTATGTAAAGGAATTGAAACTAACACCTCGTGGTAGTTTCAAACATGAACTAACTACACAAATATTACCATACTAAGAGTTAAACAAGACTAAATACCAACATTATGCATTGACAATTTGAAAAAGAAATCAAACTAATATCCTAAGCATTAGAATCTCTACTTTAGATCACCAAATTAATAAATTAACCTAGATATATCCATGACAATCAAAGTTGATTGTTTGATCTTCAAGGGTTTGGGAATGGAAGCTCATCAAAGTTTGACTACAAGACCATTTTGATTATCTCCACATGACCCAAAATCTTGATGGATGAGATACAAAAATGAGGATATTAGCTCAAATGAAAGATGCTCTAAGATATAATGCCTATAGATTAGATATAAACATGAAAGGTGTAAAGAAAGGTAGGAGCAGGGCTCTTATATAGGCTAATGGATAGAAAAATATCTACATTCCTTTTCATGTGGGATAAATAGAGAGGTTGGGTTAGTGTGGATAAGAAGGTTTATAAAGGGTCGATTCAACCTTACAAGAGTTTATTTTGTCCTTTAGTGACTCATGGGGTTTGAGGAGATTTATTAATTAACTAAAGTGATTAATTAATAGGTGTGCAAGCTTATAGAAACTTTTAGAGGAATAGTTAGTATTATTTATGTTATGAAAGAATTTTAATCAAATAAATGATGATTTATTGTTAAAATAGAAGAGAGAGAATTAATAAATTAAGAATAATTAATTAATTTAGATAGAAAGGGGTATTAATTAATTAATGTAGATAGAAAAGGGAGCTGATTAATGAAAGGTCGTTAATTGGCATCATTGTTCGATATAAGAGTTAATTAACTAATGTAATGTAATTAATTAATGCCGATAACAGAGAAAATGTGCTATATTGATGATATGTCATCAATTTCTCGAAAATCATATAATGAGCGCAATTTAAGTATTTAAATTGCTCGAGCTAAATTATAGGTGTCTACACCATTATCGAGATTTGATGTTAGGGTTACAGTTGGAGACATGATTTAATGACCATATGTTGGATTCCCTGATTGACATGAGTTCCCACATAATTTATAGAGTTTACAGTAGGATGTTTGGGTGTAGGGTAGGAGATTCAGGGAAGATGAGCTGATGAAATTTAGTTGGATCAAGTGGAAGTTTGGTCTTGTTCAATGCATACCCGAGGATCTAGTTGTTTATAGGTAGGAGGATGGAGATACAGAGACCCGATAGGCTATTGTGGTGGGCTTTATGGATATTACTAATCAAATGGGTGCCACGGTTATTAATGAGGAGGGTAAGTTGGTTCCTCTTGATGATGCAGTGTTACCCTAGATTTTGGTGCATGATGGGCTCGTTATTTGAGAGATTTTGAGAGGACTAGGGCAGCAGAGAGGGCTTCACAGGGTAGTTCATCGTGTACATGATCGAGAGGAGTGAAGAGTACAGGGGACCCAAGGTAGAGGAGGAGAGGGTTGAGGGGATGATGGTGTAGTGCGGTAGTGGTAGTAGTGATGGCTAAGAGAGGTGCCACTCGGAGAGAGTAATATGATCTTATTGCTGTTTGAGACATGCTCATCGCCAAACACGATGATTTTCTTATAAAGCGTGATGGTTTATAGGAACAAATTGTACTTGTCTCTACTAATAGGGACAAGTACAAGAGTTAGATAGATACACTGAGGAAGGCCTTGGGGATTACCGGGCCTTCCATATCTAGTGTAGATTTATCAGCCATGGCCCGACAGAGAGGGGCATATTCAAAGACTGATATGATTTCCATGGCACATTATGGGATTGTATGTGCAGAGCACAATTATTATGTGGACATGGTGATCAATAAGTATGTTGATTTTACTCTTTACACTAATCACTTAGCCACCAGGGGTGGTGGCATGGCAAGTAGCAAGGAGACTCGGAGATAGCGTGAAGAGTGTAGGACATCCTCCTTGATGACTAGAGAGAGGAGGTGGTGATGGTAGTGGTTGCGCAGGAGGAGGCACCCCTGTCCCAAGAGGAGAGGTAGGTTTGAGCACTATATTAGGAGATGTAGATTTTACTATGTGACATTGTAGGCTCATGGAATCCCATTATATGTATGAGACATTGATGAGACTTTGATATATTTATAGTGATATTGATTTTGTATGGATAGGCTCATAGAAGCCCTTTTGATTTTATATGGATTATATGATCATTTGTATACAAGATTCTATTTATGATGATGATGATGATGATGTGTATTTGTTTCTTGATTTCTCTTGATATCTATATGTGTTGGATGTATGTTTCATGATTTTTGATGCCTAATTATGATTTGGAAAAATTGTGACCATGCTAAGTATGTTAAAATCTAAAATGTAACCAAAATAAAAAAATGAAGAAAAAGTGGAAAGAACACCCCACTGAGTTCCTTAGCACATATTAGGGGTCTTGATAACATTTTCACTTGTAGCCTTTCAAAATGTTAAATGAGACTTGTCATTGGACAATTTATAAATTATAATGGATTTGGATAAAAAGCATTTTTATGACAATAATAGGAACAAAAGAATCGGATGGATGTATGCCTTTGTAGGGGAGGAAGGTTCTCCTTTTTGATGAGTTTATAGGGAATCAATGCCCCATATTTTATAATAAGATTTTGTTGAAGTAAATTGATGAATGTGGGAAGTTTACTCATGGGAAAGTTGATCAATACGAGAAGAAGCTCCTGGATGATTTGCATTTTGAAGGTTGATCAATGCGAGAAGCCTTTTATATATGGGTAGCCATCCTTTGAGGGTATGGTCTACATTTTTTATTTGAATTGAATGGTCATCCTTTGGGATCGATCCATGATTTTTCTAGGTAGCTATCCTTCGAGGGATCCCATTCTACTTTTTTTTTTTACAATATAATATTTGAATAGATGTCCTTTGAGGGATCAGTCTTATCTTTTTTACTTTAATAAGAAGCATCCATATATATATTTACTTTTTTTACTTATGAGGGAAAGACCCTAATAAACCATTTATTGAGGAGGGGATAACTTTATAGGAAACCTACATCCATATGCCCATGTAACAATGATAAAAAGAGATGATGGAATGGGTTTTGAGCTTGTGTGAAAAAGGGGGAATGTTTGATCAAAAATTGTTTTCATGATAATCAATCATTTAACAGTAGAAATGCCACAAGTGCAAAGAATTTAAGGGTTCCACTTTAGGTTCCCATCAAGAGAAGTGAGACATATTACTCTCTGACCCATACTTATGAGTGATAATATATGGACCAATCTATTTGGGGGAAAACTTTCCATGTTTACTCCATTCCAATGTAGTTACATTTTGATTTTCCTTAAGTACAAGGTCACCAATTTTAAATTCACGCTCCTTGACATGCTTGTTATATGCTCTACTAATGTTATTTGATAAACCTAGTGATGTTCAAGAGTATTAAATGCTTTTCATCTAATAACTCAAGTTGTGCTAGGTGATTTTGGTGATACTCTTCATCAGAATGAAGTCCTTTAAAGATACGTGAGTGATGGAATTTGGATTTCTAGGGGAACAATGGATTTAGAGCCATAAACGAGTGAATAGGGTGGCACCAATAGGTGTACAAATACTAGTTTGATAAGCCCACCAAGTGAATGGGATTTGAGTATGCCAATTCCTACCTGTGTCATTTATGGTTTTCATAAGAATTTTGTTTAGTGTTTTGTTAGAAGCCTCAACCTATCCATTTTCTTGAGGATAATATGGTGATGAAAATATAAGTTTAATGTTGAATGTGTTACAGAGCTTCTTAACCTCCTTATTTTTGAAGTATTTTCCATTATCTGTGATAAGCTTGTGTGGGATGCCAAAATGAAAAATGATATTTTGATATATGAAGTTAACGATAGGCCTAGACTTTGTCGAGGTCAAAGGAATAGCTTCAACCCATTTAGTGAAGTATTTGGTTGTGGTGATGATTGAATGATGTTGTTGAGATGATTTTGGATTGATTGCACTAATGAGGTCTAATCCCCATTGAGAGAAAGGCCATAAGTCCTGAGTAGGTTGTAATGCTTGACTGGGAATGTGGATAAGATCATAATGGAGTTGGCATTTGACACACTTCTTTACATACATGTAAAATCCTTAGTGATTGTAGGCCAAGTAGTACCCTAGCCATATGATACATTTGGTGATAGCATTGCCACTGAAATGACCACCACAAATACCATCATGGACTTCTTCAATTTCTTTATTGATTCATGTGATTTAAGACAACATAATAGTATACCATCAAAGCTACGTTTATAAAGGATACCTCCTATGATAATGAAGCGAGTGACACGTTGAAGAAAAGAGTTTTATGCCTTGTAATAGGTCTAGGGGGATTTTAGATTCCATGAGGTAATCAAATATTTGAGTGTACCATAGATCTGATGGATTTGCGTTGATGTTATGGATGGAAGGTAGCTCATTTTGATGTGAAGGATGGTCCAAGCATTGAATGACTACAAACATCTTAGTTTTATCTTTCGATTTTTCTATTTCAAAGGGAGATAAGGATCCTAAAGAATCCATAGTGTCTATAAACCTATTAGAAGATCATGGGATGGCTTGAATGGTATAATGATCGAACACACCAAGGAGAAAATCAACAACAACTTTATATTTTTGAAGTATTTCATTTTTACATTGGAATTCTCCTTTGACTTGACTGATGACAAGTTGTGAATCTCCATAGATTTCTAGGACTTGGACACCTAAGAGAATAGTGGTTTGCAAACCCATGATTAAAGCTTCATATTCTACCATGTTATTAGTACACTCAAAATTGAGTTTGAATGATAATGGAATGGGAATGTTCCAAGGTGGTATGATGAAAATGTTGGCTTCCCCTTCTTGACATTTAGCACCATCAAAGAAGAGGGTCATTTTGACTAGGAAGAAGTTTGATTTGCGAACTGTCAGATTCATCAATGTTATTAATGGATTCATCGGGAAAGTATTCATGAGGTGGTTTGTTATCTAGAAGAGGTGCTTCAACAAGTTGATCAACAATGGCTCTGACCTTTAATGGACTTTTGTGGTATAATTTCCAAGTCAAATTTAGTCATTAGCATGAGCCATCGGGTTATGTGGTCATTATGATATGGTTTGGCATGCATGGCTTTAAGCGGGTTAAAACTAGTGACAACATATGTTTTGTGATTTAAAAGATAGTGTTGTAACTTGGAGGTGGAAAAATACAATGCACAACATAGTTTTTCAGCCTTTGTATAATGTGTCTCATATTCATGAAGTGTGCGACTAATGTAATATATGTCCTTCTCATGACCTTGACTATCATGGTGGGAAAGCATGGCTCCTAGGGCATGCTCAGAAGTGGATATGTATAAGTAATATGGCTCCCCTTCACATGGTGGAGTGAGGATAGGTGGTGACAACAAAAATATTGTTTAATTTGATCAAATTCATTTTGAAAATCTAAGTCCCAATGGAACTTGACATCTTTGTGAAGTAGGTGATGAAAGGGTTGGCAATGGTCAGAGAGTTGTGATATAAAGCATCAAATGGACTACAATTTTCCTTGAAGGCTACACAATTTCTTAAGATTAGTAGGTGGAGGCATTTCGATGATTTCCCTAACTTTTTGAGGTCAATTCTATTCCATGGATAGATATGATAAACCCTAAAATTTTCCAATGAGAACACCAAAAACACATTTTGTAGGATTAAGATGGAGGAAAATTGAATAAGGTGAGTGAAGATCTGATTCTAGGACTTCGAGATGGTTTTTCCAAGAGATTTAGATTTTCCAAGGAGGTCATCAACGTAATCCTCAACAATTTTATGGATAAGGTCATGGAAGATGTATGTCATGGCATGTTGATATGTTGCCCCAATGTTTTTAAGTCCCAAAAGGCATGACACAATAGAAAAAGGTTCCCCAAGGGGTGATAAAAGATGTTTTGTGTTGATCATCAAGTGTAATGATGATTTGATTATAACTAGAAAAACCATCCATGAGGGAAAGCATTTCATGGCTGATGGTTAGGTCGATGAGCTGATCTATGTTTGGAAGAGGGAAATCATCCTTTGGATAAGAAAGATTGAGATCCCTAAAATCTATGCAAATGTGGATTTTTCCTGAGGCCTTAGTTATGGGACAATGTTGGAGACCCATTGTGGATAATCAATAGGTATGATAAATTAGCTATTAAGAGGCATTGCAATTCTTCTTTAACAAGGAGAGCTATACAGGGTGCATCTTGTGGAGTTTTTGTTTGACAGGTTTAGCACTAGGATATGTGACTATGTTATGTACAAAATGTTGGGGTCGATTCCAGGCATATCACTATATGACCAAGTAAAGGCTTGGTGATATTTTGTTAGGAATGTTGTGAAGTCATGTAATTCTTGTGGATCAAGACTTTGACCAATTTGACTATATGGGGATCCTGCGAGGTTCCTAGGTTAATATCGAGTGTGGATTCATTGAGAAGAGTGGATGTTTCAGATGGTAGGGATTTTTGAAGGAAACTCTTCAGCTCCCATGTGGGAAAGGATATCTTAATCATCCTAACACTGAAGGATATCTATTGTGGTGAATCTTCTTCAATCATTTCTGATAAAACAAGTGGTAATGATTTGATGGAGTGCCTTGATTGATAGGTGAGTGGTCCTAAGGATATAGTATTGATTAAAAAAATTGGGTGGGATAGGTACAATATCATCTGTATCCATGGGATCCTCAAGCTTGGTAGATGATAATGGTTCTAGTTCAGGAACAGATTTTTTGTTCACATGTAATGATGTTAGTTACTTCTAGAGTGGGTTTTCTATAGCCCAAACCATTTTTCTCATATGGTTTAGAGTGGACAAGGAAGGTTGGTCATGTGCTCCTTGTTTGTAATGTCCAAGGCCAAAGCCTTTCCACACACAGTGATGAAGATACATATGGGAAAATTTGGGATTATCAAGGATTTAAAACTTGATTTAGATGGGCTTGCATGATGTGACTTAGTCAAATTGGATGATGGATTGTCAAGTCCATAAACAAGATTTTTTAAGATATGTTGTCCATAGGAGATAACATCTCCTACGTTAGGGTCATACATGGGTTGCTTGTCGAGGAAGGACCATATGTTTTTGGTGATGGAATAGAGTTGAGCATGAGAAGGTGATATTCCCCAAGGGTGAAAGACATTTCACGGCCTTAGTGATGAAGGAATCATCTAGTATTTTGGAAGAAGGGATTGATGTGCTAGTGGAGGCTTGATCAGAAGATCAAATATGGTTTTAGGTACCAACACATCATTTGGATGATACATCATATAATAATCAACAAATGGATTTGGGTTAGTAGGACAATGTGATTTTCCTTCATGTTCATACTTAAGACAATGATGGAGAGTGGAGGGAACATAGTGCATGGTGCATATCCAAGGAAGGTGACCTAATAACATATTATATTAGAACTCACCTTCTATGATGTAGAAGAGTTTCTGGTAGGGTTTTGACACCAACTTTGAGTGGTAAGATTATGGTGCCTAATGTGGGTGTGATTGTGTCATTAAAGGAGCATAGTAGGATGGGGGTTTGAGAAATGACCATGTTAGGTAACTTAAGATGTTAAAAAGCAAAGGGAAGATATAATGTTGATGGAAACACCACTATCAATCATGACTCTTTTGATAGAGATATCATTGATTTGAGCAATAATGAAAAAAGTGGTAAGTCATGATCTTTGGGTCTAAGAGCAGTAGGTATCTCAGATGGTTCGAATGAAATAGTGGTAGATGCTTTTAGAGCACCTACAAAATTTGTGAAATAAGTTTGGATCACTAGTTGTGATAGTAATGGATTGGAGTGCTTCTAACATGGCTTGTTTGTAAGTTGGTGATGTCTGGATGAGCTCATAGAGTGACATTTTGATGGGAGATTGATGTAATTGTTTAATAACCACTTTCTGTAATGTGGTGAGGGAAGAGTAGTGGTATTTATTGAAACCTTGGCTTTAGATGATGATGATTGATTAGGCCCTTTAGGAGTTAATGATATTGAGACTTTAGGTTTATCAGATGGTGTTGACAATTCTAGCGATGGGGGTATAACATGAAAGTCCTTATCTTGTTTGAATTTAGGGGTTCATTGCCATAATTTTACAGTGTGGTGATATGAACAACATTAACTTGGTGATTAGATATTTTAGGGGTAGATTCATTCAATGGCATTGGTGTTGATGTTGATGATTGAATGAGAGGGAAGAAAGAGTGAACTACCAATCTTTTGAATTTTCTATTGAAAGGCCCTTACAATCTTCTATGACATGGCCTCACATTATGTGGTAATCACAGAAGGCATCAAATTCATACCAAGAAGGCTTCCACCCTATGATGGTTTGAATGGCTTAGGAGGTGGTAACATGATGAGTGATTCTTGTAATAGATTGTCCAAGATGGTAGCATATCATCCTTTTGGTCCAAATATAACCGGGCATTGATTTCTCTGGGGGTAGGTGAGATGGGTCTTTTGATAGTGGTTGATTTACCTAATGGTCATGGAGGTCTTATAGTTATTCCAATAAAAGGGTGATGGGACCCTACATGGGTGGTGGCCATAAAGGGTAATCGCGGTTTGTGGGGAGTGAACAGGAAAGGATCGGATGTGTTTTTCCATTGTGGAATGGAAGACATAACATAAGGACTAATAAGTAGGAATGTGATTAGTGGGTTGTGCCCCTATAATAATGGGGTGATTGACTGGTATGATAAAGGAGGGATCATTTGAGGGATCTTGATTAGGATTTTGAATGATGTTTTTCAGGGGACCTTGTGGGCCTAGGTTTTGATATAACAAGGGTTCCCAAAATAAGGCATGCCTCTTAGATGAAGAGGAGGGAAAAAAGGTGGAGGACCACGAAAATGATAAGTTTCATCATAATGAGGACTTTTAAAGACCTAAACAACACCCTATTTATTAGGTCCCTTTGAAGTCTTAGAAGTCTTGGATGAGCTCATGTATTTCATTGAAGTTGATGTTAATGAAGGAAGAGGGGTTTGAATAATGCATTGATATAGTCCACATGATTTTTGGATTATTAATTTTTATAGGTTGTTGATGACTAAGGTCTTGACTTGGTTTGGGTGGGGCGGTTGAGCTAAGAATGTCTCAAGTGGTACCATGGTTATGTTTGTGAACCTAGGTGTAGGTGTAGATGTATTTGTAACTACATATGTGGCATGGATTTTGGAATAGTGTTAGTGAAGGCATGGAAATGGGTTTGGTGATAAGTGGTGGTTCGGCAGTTATGGGTTTATCAGGCTCAGATATTGATTCTGTGGGTGTTGAATCACTAAGTGATAAAGGTGTAGGGCTAGCTTGTACATCTACTTGAGAAAGAGAAGGTTTTGTAGTTACAATCTCAGGTTCATTGGCCTTTGGTGTCGACTCTGTGGGACTTTGTTTCACTAGGAAATAAAGTGGACTAAAGAATAGGTTCAAATTTTGTTATTGTATTAATGGTATGGATGACATTGGCTTGTGGTGATTCAAAAGATGAGGGTGATTTGGGAAGGGTTGTTTAAATATGTCAAGGTTCTAGTTTGGAGGTGCATTTGGATTATCTAAGTGGAGGTCACCCTTATCAATTAAGTCCTTGAAGGACATTGTGGAATGTGTGACACCTTTCTATGTCATGACCATTAACCCTATGGAATTTGCAATAATCATTATCATGGTACCAAATGGGCTTGATACCGATATGTCAATAGGTCGAATGGGTGGAAGTGATATGATGTTAGAAGCAAGTAGCTTGTCAAAAAAACACACCATAAGTTTCTACTATAGGTGTGTAATTACATTGTTGATGAACACGTTCAATAATGGATTTTCTTTAGGAGCAGGATTTGACTACGATGACATTGGTGGATGTTTTGGATTTATCTAGATTGGGTGTTGATTTAGATGGAAACTCCATTTTTGGTTTCTTGGGGTGAAGCTTCACCTAGCCATCTTCTAGAGCTCACAATTCCAATTTACGGGCCATGGTAAAGGCCTCATCAAGGTGTGGAATGTTTGAATTTGTAGGGTAGATGAAATATGTTTAGCACAGGCGCAACAAAAAATATCGATCAATTCTATCTATGGAAATGTGAAAGATAACTGATTAGTGACACCTCTCCAATGGGTGATGAAATGTGATGGATTCATCTTCAAATTGTTCTATGGCATATAAATCATTAATGGTGATTTTACGAGCTACGTTTATGGAGAAATGGTCTAGGAAGAGCTGGGCAAGTTATGCGAAGGAAAATAAGGAATGTTGTGGAATACTATTATACCAGTCTAAGGCCATGGACCAACAGAGGGACATGGGAAATGTTCTCAACATTAAATCTTGTCATGTGAGATATTAGATAACATGCATGGTGAAAAGCATGAATATGTTGTTGGGGGTCTTCTTTGCTATAGAACTTGATAAACTTAGGAAGCTCCCAATGTGGGGATATGGCTTGTATGGTACCAAAGGATGAATGGGTTCATTGAAAATTTTCTCATATGAGAGATATTTTTGGATGAGGATGAGGTAGCTTCTAAACTAGATATGCTATCTTAGGAGATCCTGGAGAGGGTCTTCTTGAGCCTGTTGGTTCGAGGATGGGATAGGTTGATATGAAGATTGGGAAGTAGTATGCTTGATATTGTTGTGGAATGTTTTGTTGGTAGGGAGTGTTTGGTTGGGGATATTTTGTTGATAGGATAAATTATGTTGGTAGGGGTGATTTTGTTGTGGAATGTTTTGTTGTGGGGTATTGTATTGAGGAATGTTCTATTGAGGTATATACTATTGATGGATATGTTGTTGATGTGGGATATTTTATTGGATGTTTTGTTGGGATGGGGGAATGTTTTGTGATGGGATGTTTTTTGAGAGGAAACCATATTGTGAAGCAATAGATTGTGGAGTTTGGATGTACTTGATATTGTAATGGGACTAATGTTTATGTGAGAGACTGTGAGTATGTAGGTGTCTGTTGGGGAGGTGTAGAAGAGGTGAAAAAGGATGGTGCCTAGTATGGGATATTTTGTTGTAGAATAGGTATTGTGGAATGCCTTGTATGGACTATGGCATATAGATTAATGGTTGCGAGGGTTGTGGCATGTATTGTGAAATAGGATGTGTACTAGTAATGGCACTGGTGTTAATCATTGGTGTTGTTGAAGGGATAGACATGGTAATGTTTTGATGGGGACAATAGTCTATTGAGATGATACAAAAGTAGAAAGAGGAATGGAACTCAATGATGATGTTGGTACATGTGAGGAGACTGAAAGAGCCATTGTGGAAGCAATGGTACTATTTGGGGGAGGTGTGGATCCTATAGAAGGACTTGGTGAAGACGTGAATTGTTGAGTGGACACGTTTTGTGATGAGATCATATGGAGATCATAGATAGTGTTGAGGAGACATCGATGCTTTGGGTTGACTTACAAAAATGTTTTCATCTAATGTGTCAAATGGATTAGTAGAGTTAGTAGTGTTCTGGATTGACTAATGTTTGGTGTTTTGGATTGACTGAAGTGTCGGAACAACTATTGGACAATAGGTTCTTGGTTCTAATCAATGAGTTGTGTAATGGTGGGTAAAGGGTTGTGAGCATGTGCAATGGATTGTGGTGTGAATGGTTGCATTTGAACATTTCTCACTTGCTAGGTATGCATTAAGAGAAATAGGATTCAAATCTAACATCTCTTCAAAAATAGGATCACCCCATTGTAAAATGGGAGTTCGGAGTGTAGTGGGAGAAAATGAATGTTCTAATTTTGGTGTGTAAGAATTTGTCCATGGTACTGTTGTGGAGAGTGAAAGGATTGTTTTCCAGTTTCATTTATTATAGCTAGACCCTATTTCATTCCATGTTTTGTGTCATAAAAGGGATTGGATGTATTTGTTTGATAAATTAATGTTTGTGGTTGCATAGGTGAAGAATTGTTGCTAGAAGTGGTATAGTGTGAAGTGGGGCTTGAAGTTGAAATACAGGCAATGATGAGGTAGACATATTTTCAAATAGTTGATTACATGTGCTTGTTGTCTAGTGAGTACCATAATAAACAAACACACACAAAATGAATAGTAAAATGATTAATGACTAAATGTGTTGATTAATAAACAACAAGAAAGGGAAAGAGAAAAGTGTTATTTTATTCTTATTTTTCTTAATTATGAAAGGTGAAATGTGTAAAATGGTCAACGAGGGTCCTAAGAAGTGGCTATCTAAAGCTAGTTTCAGGTGTGTTTAGGGAAAGATTCCTCGATATACTTGAAGGTATGTGAGGCACAACTTTATATTGTTTTTGGTATGAGAATGTATATTGGGGCCTACCCCCTCACTTCACGGTCCCACTACGATAAGGGAGTCAGGTGTTGAGCCAAAATATACCGATGAAAAAATTTATACTTAGCTAGAACACCGAGTCGGTTTCCCTGTTGGGTGATGAAATCCCAATCAATTTCACCTAGGTGGGAGTTGTTTGAATGCATTTTTTATTTTGAAATTGATTTGGTTGTGTGTGAGGGAGAATAAGTGAATGCAACAAATTTATTTCCTAATTAGACTATGTGATTAAGGAGTATGAAATGATTCGTTTTAAGACCCAAAATGAAATGTTGATTTTATGAAGATAGATAAACAAGGATGGAAAAATTGAAAGAAAATGGGAGGTTTTGAGGGCTTACCATGAGAGCGCTCCTATTTTTTTTAATTTTTTTTGCTAAATTATCAAAATGTTTTCTTAGCAAACATAAAAGGTATAGTTTCTAGAGAAAAATACCTATGATCTGATTAGAAGAAAAAGAAAAAAAACACAAATATTACAAATATGTTAAGGGAATAATACAAGAAAATCACTAGAATTCATAGAATCATTGAGATTGAATCACCTAGTGATTGATAGTTAGTTAAAAACAAAAATAAAAATAATGATAAAAATAAATAAATTAAACAAGGATTAGTGGTCCCACCGGGCATGTGCCAAAATGTCTAGCATGGTTCTTACCTTAGTTTTCTTGATGAATTCAAGGGGTAATAACCGAGGCTTGACCTCAATATGATGGGTTTTTTGGGATACCCGCAGATGTTGATTATGTTTTTTTGTGCACCATTTTAAAAATAATGGATCAAAAATATTCTTTACCTGGACAATTTCCTATAAACAAAGCTATAAATCACATCAAGATAATGTTATGGCTTAGGAAAACACTTGAGCTTTTATTAGTACTTATGATCATGCTTACAAAGTGATACGATAAGAATGTGATTATCACTTATTTAGTTAGATACATATATGATTAACACAAATTATGATTTACATCCATAAATCAGATTCCTGATCTGTATATAGATTCTCGATATGTTAGAGGCTATAGAATCAATAGTCTCCTCCTCTTCCTTAGAAGGTCGGAATCGGGAACGAAGATGTAATCTTCAATGAAAGAAGTTAGAATATTCCTCTTGAGTGTCGTAGAGGTGAGCGAATGTTGAGTCAGTGCTAGAGATGTTGATGTGGCTATTTGAATCAAATTTTGAGGCAGTGCGGTAGTCTTCTTCCAAGTGTTCAAGGCCAATCTCGTATTGGCATTCATACTAAATGAGATCCTCCTAGAGTCTTAGTGCTTCATCATATGCCTCCCAAAAGGAATCGTGGCTTCCCAGATACATGCGTTGTAGTAAAAATAGCCTCCAAGCGATCAAATGGAGTTTTTGGATCACATAGAGTTCAAGATCATGGAGCAAGTTGTATTGCTCCCAGTACAAGTGGATGGTGGACAATAGGAAAGGAATCAGCTGTGGGAAAGTTAGAACCTCCTAATGCCATCTGAAGACATCATGCTAGATAAAAGATCAATAGATAACAAGAAAAACTAAGCATTTTGATTATATTTTAGCAAAAATGGTGAAAAACCATGAAAATATAGAATTGCTAGCGATTCAGTGGAAATCACTGGCAATTGGGGTAATCACTAACGATTACTGTGAAATCTAATAATTTTAAAAATAGAGCTTAAACTAATGGATTAAGACATTAATTTAACAAAATAGAGTGTTATTCATCATGTAAATGATGTATGAGAAAAATTACACCTGATTTTAGTGTCTAAAATAATCAAAACGAGTGATTTACCTTGTAGAATGGATCGGTGTATAGAAGAATGGAAGAAGATGGTTGGAGGATGAAAACAAGAAATCTAATGATGAATTTTACGATGGTTCATAGCGTAATATTGTATATAATGTTGATGTGAAGTGCTTGGATACTTGATGAGCTAGGATTGAGATAGAGTACACTGTAAAAGCTTGAGAATTCATGTTATGAAATGAGGTCTACAAACAAGTATTTATAGATCGTCAATGATTAGGAAAATCACCAACAATTTTGGGGAAATCTAGTTTGGTTAGAAAATCAAATGATTTCCTTCCATTTTGAGCTCAAAATGGTGGATTTTGAAGTGATTAGGATGAGGGATGGTTAAAAAAGCATGAGCTAGGTTTGTTAGGATGAGAGGATTTTCTTTTTTGGAGGATTTGGTTAGTTAGAAGGCTAGTTAGTTAGGGAATAGGTTAGTGCTTTTTAGAAAGTGGTTTTAGAAGTGGTTTAGGTAGTTAGTGAGGTGTTCTAATTAACTCAATGAGGTGTGAGGGTGAGGTGTGAGGAGATAATAGGTAATTTATTTATTTCCATTAATCAAATAATCATTTTAGATTTCGGATATATGATGGGTTGTAAATATATTAATTAAAAAGGGGTGATATAGTGAGGTGTCATAAATGTGTCATCTTTGGTCATGAGTATGTTTGAGGGGGTGTAGATTTTTGGTGTCTACATCCAAAGAGAGGAATGTGACTTTGAGAGGTTTATCTACAATGCACCCAATTTGTTATATCTAATAGGATTGAGAGGATTCACATGCACAATGGGGTTGATTGGGTAGTACACTGCTTGGTTTCAACCAAGAAGTTAGAAGATGGGTAGTCAGAGTATCATGTGGATATCCAAGGTATATTGGATAGGAATAGTGTAGTTTTTGGTGACATACCTCCAGGTATACCTCTAGATAGGGGATTTGAGCATGTGATCGAGCTTGAGGACATTATACCCATGGTTACTACTCATTCTGTCCCCCAAATAGTTTAAATATGACATTGAGAGGACTATCCATGAGCTCATTGAGATGGGGCATATTAGACTAAGTTCTAGTCCTTTTACTTCTTCAGTGGTGTTGGTGAAGAAGAAGGATGGAACCATGCATATGTGCATAGATTACAGTGCCCTTAACAAGAATACAATAAAAAATAAGTATCCAATGCCATGCATTGATGAGTTGCTAGATGAGCTACAGGGGGAAATCTATTTTTCTAAAATAGATTTGTGATCTAGATACCACCAGATCAAGGTTAGAGAGAAGGATGTGCATAAGACAACTTTTAGGTGCCATTATGGTCACTTTGAGTTTTTAGTGATGTCATTTGGGTTGTCCAATGCACCAGTGAATTTCTAGTCTTGTATGAACCATGTGTTCAACCGCCACTTGTGGAAGTTTGTATTGGTTTTCTTTGACGACATATTGGTCTACAGTAGGACTTGGGAGGATCACATGAGGCACCTTGATGAGATCTTGGGGATATTAGAAGCTAATTCGCTATATGCAAAAGCTTCTAAGTGTGAGTTTGGCATGACAGAGCTATTATATTTGGGATATGTGATTGGTGGAGGGGTAGTGAAGGTTGATAGGGAGAAGATACATGCAATTTTGGATTGGCCACCACCCAGGACATTGACACAATTGAGAGGGTTCTTGGGACTATGCACATACTATAGGAGATTTGTGAAGAAATTCTCTCGGTTGACTACTCCATTGACAGATTTGACCAAGAAGGGGGATTTTTCTTGGTCCGAAGCAACAACAGTTTTTGATCACCTCAAGGAGGTGATGAGCTCATGTCTCATTCTTGCATTTCCATATTTCTCTCACCCATTTGTACTTGAGTGTGATGCATCAAGAGAGGGTATTGGATCAGTTCTTATGCAGGATAGGCACCCCATTTCTTATGAGAGTTGGAAATTGAGCCATGTGGAGAAAGGGTACTCAATTTACAACAAGGATATATGTCTGCATCATGTATGCTTTGACCAAATTTAGATAGTACCCCATGAGCAGAAAATTCATGGCTCGTACGGATCAAAATAGTTTGAGGTTATTCATGGTGTAGAAGGATCTCAATGATCACCAACAGAGATGGGTGAACAAGGTACAAACCTACGACTTCGACATAGAGTACACCAAAGGTAAGAATAATGTTGTTGTTGATGCTTTATCTAGGAGACCTTACCTTACCTCTATGCTTAGTTCTATGTTTGAGATTTCAGCAGATTGGAAGGCTCACATACTTGTTGAGTATTCCAAAAATTAGTTTGCATGTGAGGTCATGGATGGTATTATACAAGATGATAGGTACAGAGTCTTGGATGATCTCATATACTACAAGGATAGAATTTTCCTTGTACCAGGGTCCAAGATGAAGGAGAAGATCCTTTGGGAAGTGCATAATACACCATTAGTAGGGCATCCTGGATACTTCAAGACATACAGGTATATTAGAGAGATATTTTCATGGAAGGGGATGAAGGATGATGTCATTAATCATATCAGAGAGTGTGTGGTTTTCTAGCAAACCAAGGCTGAGCATTATTTTCCAGCAGGATTACTTCAGCCTCTTCCTATTCCCGAGCAGAAGTGGGAGAGCATATCCATGGATTTTACTACAGGACTCCCCTTGGTACATGGGCATGATTGCATATACGTTGTAGTTGATCGGTTGACTAAGTATGCTCATTTCTTCTCTCTGCCTAAGGGGCATGATACACCATATGTGGCTTAGGTATTTTATATAGGTGTTTTTAGGCTTCATGGATTGCCTAAAAATATTTTTAGTGATAGGGATAAGGTCTTCACAAGCACTTTTTGTAGGAGATCTTCAGATTATAGGTACCGAGTTGATCCTCAGCATGAGCTACCATCCACGCCTAATGGACAGTGGAGATAGTTAACAAGTGGATAGAGGGCTATTTACGTAATCGTGTAACAAGTCATCGTGTGCTTGGATTTAATGGTTTCACATGGGTGAGTATTGTTACAATACCACCTATCAGATGAGCAATTGGAATGACTACTTTCTAAGATTTATATGGATATGATGTTATGTTATTTTCAGATTTGGTATTGTTAAAGAGCCGAGCTACCAAAGCTTGTGATTGGTTATAAGAGAACCATGATATTTTGAAATCTCTCAAGGAGAACCTTCAGAAGGCACAAAATCAGCAGAAGATATATGCAGATAGGCATAGGGTAGAGAGGTATTTTGAGGTGGGGGATTTAGTCTTCCTATGCTTGCAACCATACAGATAATCCTCATTGAAGAAGAAGGGTGCAGAGAAGATAAAACCATGATTTTATGGTCTATATAGGGTAACACAATGAGTTAGGGTAGTTAAAAATCAGATGGAAATTTCATATCACAAAGATACATAATATCTTTCATGTTTTGTGCCTTAAAAGAGAACTTGGACAACATATTGTACCATCCACATAGTTTCCACCATTAGATGATGAGGGGAATTTTTTCTTGGAACCAAAATCTATTCTTGAGGTGAGATAGAGGAGGCTAAGGAGCAGGGTGATCACAAAATATTTGGTACGATGGAGAGGATTTCCACTTGAGGATGCTACTTGGGAGGGAGAACAAAGTTTACAGCATCCTAGTTTGTATTTTCTCAAGGATAAGAATTTTTTTAAAGGGAGGACTATAATTTCCCCTTTCCTTAATAGAGGGCCTAAGGGAAAAAATTTAGTCTTAGCCTTGGTCATACCTATTGACAAAAATAAGCTCACAATTATTTTTGGTCAACTAACACCATTTTCCCCCTTTTTTTGCTTCAATCTGAATTTGTATATATTTTAATCACTTAAGGTCCCTTGAAATCATTTCCATCAGATAGGAAATTTATTCCACTTTCCAGAAATATAAAGAAGTCCTTCTAACTCTTCATATTTTGCAAATGGCGGGCCTTGGAAGGATTTTTTGCCAAAAGCCAGTGGGCCTAAGCAAAGATTTTTTCCAATGGGAAAATTGCGAACCACCGGGGATGGGGATATATCTTGGCACTTTGTGATTTTTCCAAAAAGTGTAGTTTACAATTACGTTCATGTGAGCCCAAAGAGAAATAAAAAAGAATGCCTAAGGCCCGCAAAGGGACACGTGGCCATGTTTCAAGTCAAACGGGAAAGCGGGTCACCGGAGGTAGTTTGAATTTTTGGATTTTGTTTTGAAAAGGTGTAAAGTATAAAAGTAATCTAAACCTCCACCGACACCCAAAGAAGCCATGTGTCAGACTTTGTCAGTTGTGGGGAAGTGGGCCATCGGGGAAACTTTGGAAATTTTGCCACTTTCTCAAAAAGTGTAGTTTGTAGTTGCGGGCCCGCGATCCAGGAAGGATTTATTTTGCTAAGTGGAAAATGTGGGGCGATGGGCTCGGGGATGAATTTTGGGAAATGTAAAGTTTCAAAGCCGCGGAGGTGCCACATGCCTCAACGGTGCAACTTCAAGGGTAGGACCCAAGGGGTGGTCTCCAAATGTGCACCGACCCTCCACGTGGTCGAGCCTCAAAAAGTTAAATCATTTGTTAAAATGTCTAAGGTCACAGAAGGAGCCACATGTCAGCTCGACACAATTCCAAAGGAAAAATCCAGAGTGGGTTCCTAAATGTGCATGGAGCTTCCACGTGTCCCCTGGGGTTGAAAAAGGGAAAAATCCATATGTTTAATTGACTAAGTATAAGAGGGTTGGCCGAAGCCTCTATGTGCCTCATCGACGTAACTTTAGAAGTGAGACCCAAAGTGGAGACTCAAATGAGTGCCAACTCTCCACACATCTAGGGTCCAACAAAAATCAAATGGACAATAGGCCCGAATCGCTAAGAGTCAAGGACCGGCGGAAGCAACCACACGTTAACTTGGTGCAACTTCAAGGTTAAAATCTAGAGTAGGTTCCCAAATGTGCGTTGAGCTTCCACGTGTCCTAGGTATGAAAAAGGGATAGAGCTGGTCATTTAATAGACTAAGTATAAGAGGGTCAACGGAATCCTCCACATGCCTCATCGATGCAAATTTAGAACCGAGACCCAAGAGACAATCCCTAAATGAGCGCAAATGTTCCATGTGTCTCGGAGTTTGAAAAAGGGGACAAAATTGGTCGCTTAATTGACTAAGTACACAAGAATCGATGGAAGTCTCCATGTGTATCATTGGTGCACCTTCAAGGGTCGAAGCAAAAGGTGGTCAAAAACATGCGCCAACTCACCATGTGTCTCATTAGCACAAATTCAAAAGTGTGACCCAAAGTAGACACTTAAACAAGTGCTGACCCTCCACATGTCCAGAGCTTGAAAAGGTAGAATCGGCCATTGAAAAATCTAAACAGAGGCAGGCCAGTAGAAGGAGCCACGTGTCAGCATGACACAACTTCAAAAGCAAAATTTTGGGGCAGTTTCCAAATGAGCGCAAATCATCCATGTGTCTCGGGTCAAGCTTAGGGTCTCCGCCAACATGAGGGACTCAGGAAGAATACAAAGGACACGAGAGGAGCTTGTAGAAGCTACCACATGTCGATTAGCCGCAACTTCAAGAATAGGAGGAAGGGGGCTGAATCTTCAAAATGCACATGGCTGCCATGTGGACCTTGTATGGACAAACTCTTTTAAATATTGTGATCCCATGTTAAAAGTGTGACCCCGACCTTTAGATTTCCATAACGTTCAACCGAGAGCTCGATTCGGGTGAGAAGGGATGTTTTGGAAAGCTTTCAAAGACCGCTTCTCACCACCACCATTAATGATTAAGTCCTCCATTTTTAAGGATGTCAAGTCTCCCACTTGCTACCATGATAAAGAATGAGCCTCCTTATTTCCAAACAAGGAAAAACACATGGAGGCATGGGTCTTGTAGTAAATTCCATCATTATTGTAGGTGGATTTTAATGTTCTTCCAGGGGGTGGTTGAGGCGGAGTTTGAATTTTCCCTTTCTCCTTCTCTCTCATTCTTCTATATATTGTAGAGGTGTGGCATATTTCAAAGGATTGATCATTTTTCCCTCCTTTCCTCCTCTCTCTTTCTTCCTTAGGGTAGAATGTGAGTCTAAGCCTCCTCTCATGGCTCTCGTAATGACATTTCCTTGCCTCTTACCCACCGATCATGTACTCAGTGAACTCACGGAGCAATAAAATTTGTTTTGTGATGCATTTTGTCCATCCTTTGCTTATTTTATTGTCTCTTCTTACCTCTCATCATCAGTAGGGTATACTCGCATACTACGATGTCTATTTCAGATTCTAGGAGTTGTGCTTAATGGATTGAAGTGGTGTTCTCGTGACATTTATCTTTGGTCAATGATGCATCTGTCCATCCTTTACTTTGCTCACCTCTCTCCATTTCGGGCATCCGAGAGTGTGATCAACCAATTTCCTTTTCGGTGTATCAAATCTTTAGTATAGGATTTTTTCCATGCATTTCTCTCTCTCTCTGTCTCCTTGGAAGGTTAGATTAGGATTAGATAGTTTTCCTACACTAGAGTAGCTTATGGCAGGTAGTTTAGGAAGAAGAAGTTGGATTTCTCTGGAGGGCCATCTCAAGTCCGCAAGTCCCACAACTTGAGAGATGGTCCCATGTTGTGCAATCACACCAAATTCCCCATTCAAAACAGGCCATTCAGGGGGTGCTTTGTGATTTTGCATCAACAATACACAAGGGGCTAAAGACTTTAGAGGCTATTGGGTATTCCACCTTGCTTATTTTTTATATTCTTGCATTGGAATGGGTGTTAAGTGACTTGGTGGGGGAAAATGTTATGTTTTAATGTTAGTTGGGTGATTAATAACACTTTAATGTTATATTATTTTTTTGGGGTCACTTATGTCCCTATGGCGACTTGGGGGAGAAAAACAACTTAAGTTGCTTTATTTTTTAAAGGTCAACTTAGGTTTCTTGGGCCATAAGTTAAATTAGGAACTAATTCAAGGATGATATTTAGAGATTAATTTTAGAGTTTTCAGAGAAGGGTTTTGGTGTAATTTTGGGATTTTTGGTGGAGAAAAATCAAGGGTTTCTAGATGTGTTTTATTGTAGTGATTAGAGTAGGCTTAATGCCACTTCGGAGGAATTTGTGAGGGTTTTTAATCTCTTTACAGGTGGAGTGACCCACTTTAGGATTTTACAATGATTTTTGGAGGGTTTTCAAAGTTCTTTTTTGAAGACTGGTGATTGGGTTTCCATTCATATTATTAAGAGATGTTATTTCAAAATTTTCATGATTTTATCATATGTATTTGAGAAGATATGGATTTTTAAGGTTGTCTATTTATCTAGGCTTTTCATTAATTTTCTAGCAGTCATATATGATCTGAAAAATTCCCAAAATATTGCTATATGGTTATTTATTATTATAGAAATCTTCCTGCAAATTTTCATAATTTTTGGGCAAATATTTTGAGAAAATAAAGTTTCTACCCTAACTAGTATTTACAAAAAAATCAGATTTTCTATTTGTTGCAATTTATCTTTAATTTGTGTTTTTGAGTGAAATCCCACAAGGGATAGTTCAGCTTCAAATCTCTTCATGGCGCTGGTTCTTCCAGCTTATACAAAATAAATTTTTCTTGGTCTTCAAGTTTCCTACAAAATGTGTTCCACACTCCATGTCCAAAATTAGCCTCAACTGCAAAAATGGCTAAGTCCTATTTTCAAACCTTTATAGGCACACCCTATTGTTCTATACTTCGGATGCTCCTTCTTTCCCTTTTCTACATGTCCAATCCTTCCAAACTTTCATACTTAAGTTGTATTTCATCAGCTCGATATTATGCCACACTAATTTCATCGCCATTCACAAAAATGGGCAATCCCAACTTATCTCTCCATGAAAAATGAATAATGAATGAAAGAATAAAGGAATTTATTGTATAAAAAGAATAAAAGAATACTGCACCCCGCTCTTCTATAGGTAGGATTAACTCTAGCTATGCATTCTTAATCTTTGCCTCCAATACATTCCAATCACTCTGCGCTTGACCAATTTTATCAGAACATCTGTAACGATGGCTTCTAGCTCATCATGAGTAATGTTTTTAATCTCATTCTACAATATTCTAACAATATCAGCCATCTTAGAGACCATTCCATCCATGAAATTCTTTTGCTAGGTGATGTGTTTCCCAATTTCCTTTATTCATTCCTTATATGGGTCCAAGTCATTCAAGTGCATTGCACTTCTCTGCAATCACAAAGAAGCCTCTCCACGTGCCCAAGCATCTCATTTTTCATTTCCTTAAGGAACTCGTTCTCTTCTTTAATGGTCCTTGTATTTATAATTACATCTAGGGCCGCATATATATTTAATGCCAAACCCACTTTCTTCAATTCAGCGTTTAAGGTCTGCAATAAGGTCTCATAACTTGTAATTTTCCATGCAATAGTAGCTTTATCCCTCGTTACCTCCTCTCGTAGCATCCTTTTTTTTAGGCATGTATGCATGGGTCCATCCTCCAAAGAAGAGTTGAACTATTGTTCATAAATAATGTAGAGTGGACTTAAATTCTATTGTAACCTTATCCTACAAATAAGGCCTCTTTTCTATGATCTCATCACTAGTTTTCTATCATTTTAAGAAATTTCAATATTTCTACCTCATCTTTATCCCAATCTTATGTAAGCACTTTATTTCAGTGTCCTTATCTTTCTTATCCTCCAATAATGATCTAGAGGATCCTCATGAAGAAACACCAATCTAAAATCTTCTTAGAATCAGTTGTAGTCAGTTCCATGGCATGGAGAAAAATTATACGAAGTCTGTCGATATCTTGTTTTTATGAAACAGAGCTCACATGCAAAAGTTATGGCTCGCTGAAATTTTTAGGTAACTGGCAAATTTTGGGGATTGTGCACAGGTTGAACACGTGCATGCTCGTCAAGTGGACCAATGAAAATGTGACATGTGGTGATATGAAAAATAAATGAATAATAATATTAAAAATTTAGCCACACCCATTTCTTACTACACATTGGCCACATTATTTAATTTCCAATTAAATTTGCTAACTATTATCCTTATATTTTAAGGCACATTTTCCAAACAGCCATTTATTAAAATATTCATGAATAAATACCTACCATGTCATACCCCTTATCTATCCAACCACATTGAGTGCCCCATCCTTGGGGATAAGATAGCTCTTAAGCTAATAACAACATCCACTAGCCACCTATATAAATGCCTTACTATTTTCACGCCCAACAAATGTGGGATATTATCCCTATGTAAAATGTGCCCCACATGGAGTGGGATTTGAATTTGGTCCACTTGGGTAAAAAAATAGGTGCCCAGCCATTGCACCCGGAGCTATGAAATATTATAAAAGGAGCTATGTTTTACTAGTATAGACATGGGAAAGTGACTGTGTTATTGTTTTGCTCATAACTTGAGCTAGAGATGGAATTTTGAGATGAAGTAAAAAGTGACTCCTATTATTTTTGGTAGAGGAATGTGATGAGAATATTATATTCTTATAGAAATATTCTTAAAGATTTATTTTCAAGATTTTAATAGATCGGTCTCATTCAATCGGATGCAGAGACGTAGGCCACAAGTGCCGAACTCCGTTATCAATTATTGTGTCAAATTGTTGGTGATTCATCTATTTATTTTCTGTTTTTACACAATAATTTCAGTTTTAATTATTTTATTAAAAATACAAAAGGATATAATACTCAATTTTTTTATAAAAATCAATACAAAGCAAAGTTAAGTGTGTGCACAATTGCTAGTTAAAATTGATTTTTAGATCACTAGTATCAAAGCTGGTTTTTATTGATTTTTGGTTCAGATTAATAGTTTTTGGATTGCAAGTTGTGTGTTAGATGTTAACAAGGTCTTGATATAAAATTTTTTAAGGAGAACTAATAGAAGGAGATCCCAAAATTTGTACTGCAGACGATCTCGAAGTCCTACGATGGTGGATCAAGAGGAAGAAAACTTTCGCAATAATTCCTATAGATGAAGGAAATGGTGGAATAAATGTACCAAGATAGACAAAGGGAAAAGGGAACTAGAGAGGTAAAAAAGAAGAAATCTCTAGTTCTGATAATCCTAAAAGAGACCCTTTGAAATATGATTTTCCTTCATTAAAGTTAGATATCAAGTTTGAATTGCCTATGTATACTGGAGAGCTAAATGTAGAGAAGTTGGATAACTGGGTCAAGCAGATAGAAGTATATTATAGGGTTTAGAGAATTTTTGATGATGAAGAAAATATTCATTTGGAAACTCTTCGGATGGGTGGCACAACACTCATTTGGTGGGAGAGTAAGCTTTAGGAAGTGGAAGAAACCAAAGGTATAGAAATCACTTCTTGGTCTGAATTTTTTTAAAATCTTAGGAAAAAATTTCATCCTCTTGGTTATAAGCAACAAGCTATGATGGATTGGCAAAAATTAAGACAAAGTACGGGACAAAGTGTTTAAGAATACACACAGAATTCAGGAAAAGGGCTCGAATTCTAGGAATTTCCACTGAACAAAAAAGAAACACTACTTAAATATATTGGTGGGTTACATAGTTATCTAAGACATATGATACTTTTTTTAGGTCCTACTAATCTTGATGTAGTATGTGTTCAAGCATCCCATTTGGAAGCATGCTGGAAAATGAAAAAATGTTCCTCTTTCTCTTCTTTTAAACAAAAGAACAAGTAATCTAAAGAAAAAGGTTCGAAAGAACAAGGAAAAGGAAAGGGTAAGCATAAGACAAACTCTACTGTTAAGAAGGAAGATGAAAAACCATTTTGTAATCATTGTAAAAGAACCATGATGAGTCTAAATGTTGGAAATTACATCCTGAATTGAAACCTAAGTGGATGGTTAAGAAAGGAAAGGAAAAGAAAAAAACATCGTAGTTCATGATCTTGGGTCAGATTCAGGTGATGAAACCAAGATCACAGATATGAGTTCTCAAAGTAAATCAAAATCAATTTCCAACAATAGTACTACAAATGTTGCATCTTCTTCTAATAAAAAAAATATACATGATGATAAGAAAAGGAATGAGCTTTTCCACATTAGAGTGATTTCAAAACATACGAAAATTAATACTCTTTTTGATAGTGGATCTCAAGCTAATCTGATTTTTGAGGAGGTTGTAAAGAAATTAGGACTCAAAACTAATCCACATCCTAAGCCTTATCCTTCGGTTGGGTTTGTGATGATGAAAAAATGGAGGTAACTAAAACTTGTACTTTCAGATTTTCCATTAAACACAAGTTTATAGATGAGGTTGAATTGGATGTAGTTCCTTTGGATATTTGTGGGGTGGTTTTGGAAGTCCTTATTTTTATGATCGTAAAGCAATCTTCTATAGGGAAGACGATAAATATTTTCTTGTAAAGGATGGAATTGAGTTTATTGTTAGAGCTCATCGTTAATAGAATAATCTATTCTTGGTAATTGCAGTCAAATGAAAAGGTCAAATTAAAGCAAAATTTTTATGCTCATTGTGGTCAAATACAAAGAGAAAGAACATGAGATGGCTCGTGAAACTTGTGATTCAAAACATAAGGATGAATTGGTAAAAATGTTTCTAATTTTGATGATGTTTTTCAGATCCACAAGTACTACCTCCCAAAATAGGGGTTCAACATGAGATATAGTTTCTTCAGGATGCACCTCTTCCCAATATTGGAATGTATAGGTTGTGCGTAGTAGAGAATGGGGAAATCAAGAGACAGGGTAATGGAACTTTTGTCTCAAGGTAATGGAACTTCAAGTAGATACTCTAGTCAGGGTGTTGATTACCTACTCATCTGACATGATAATAAGCTTAATAGTTATATGGCGTGAATGGGGTGCCTTATTCAATTTACACGACACACATAATTCCTTACATACATCAAAATCAGGATCATACATATGATTCTACATCGTCCCTGATATTTTTCCTTGTGCATGTGTTCGCCATCTCTACATTCATAAGCTCCAATCCATACAAGTCCTTGGGCTCCAAAGTACTTTGGAACCATGTGCATATGATTTTTCTTGGGTCATCAACATACACAATAGGTAGATTATCATATGTCACTTCCTCCTTTTCTTTACTAGAGAACTTACCCTTGGAACCCCGACACTGAATCCAATACTAGTCTGTCACCTATCTATGCAATAGGGGGTGCACTCGATGGCTTGCCCTTATCTTCACTTATCTCTAAGCCAATTTTCCCACTCTCCATGTTCTTCTCCTTCAAATCCTCTTCATATTTCTTCATATCCTATTCTTGAGGCTCATATGTACCCTCGGTCTAACTAAAGTGTTTGGCACGTTGTTTTCATATTTTCTTCCTCTTCCTCTTTCCAAGGGATATACCTGTGCCTCTTCTTCTTTTCAGGTTTTAACTTAACAAGTAAATTCCCGGTGACCTCCCAAGAGGCTATGAAGGTCTTGTGCCTTGAGTCCTTGTTATTCATAGTACCCTCTTATACTAAGGTTCCTCAAGAGTCTGGTCCAAGTCCACCTCCATTGTGCATTTCTTCAACACTTCATCTTCATGCTTTAGTTGAGGGGTTACCTCATTCTCACTTTTATTTCTAAGAGTAGGTTTTTTTATTCTCCTATGCCATATACCAACACTATCTTCCTATAGTTCTTCTTCCTATCCTTCTTCTTCCACAAGGGGTGAGGTTGGTTCCTCATCTGCCAGAGTAGCAACTCTATGTTTCCCCTTGGGTGGGTTAGGAATTTTGAACTCATTCTCCACATATCTCCCATTTTCCAACCTAAGATTGTGTTGATATATACAAAGGCTCCCACCTCACCAATCACCAAACTCACAACATTTATGTTAATATCAGCTGAAATTAACCTCTAAATATATCCAAACTTACTTGGATAAACATAATTCTTTTTAGCGTGTGGTAGTCAATGTCTACCTTATCGGCATTGAAAATCAACTGATATTATTGGATAGAAACCTCATTCTCGTATAGGAGAATATAATAATACCGAAAGCCACCAAAACCTCAAGTATGGAGGGATTAAGGAGTATCATATTTGTATGTCGATCTCACAGATGCTAATTAGATGGATTTATAATAATGTCTCAGAAATTGAAACAAATACGATGAGATAAATATATGCGCAGGGGCTGCCCAAACAATTATAGTTCCAAGAGGATGTTAACTCCTTGCAGGATGTAAATCCTCATGTTTAGAAAGATAAAAATAAAATACAAGTGATAGATAACATTTAGAAGTAGAGAAATGTAATATGCCAAGTAAATGGAATGACGAGGGCACTTATTTGGTGCTTTTATATGGAGATGAAATGGGCATCAAGATGGAAAGATGATGAACAATGTCAAAGCTTCCCCAATAATGTCAAAGCTTTCTCCAACACTTCTCACCTCTAACTTCTAACAATTGAAAAGGTTTGATATTACCTTAAAATTTCTTATTCTTAAAACTTCAAACTAAAAATCTTCAATTTTCATATCTTGATTCTTCTCCTCTGAAAGAGGGGGAAGGCCTATATTTATAACATGGAGATGGGGTTAGAATATGGGTTATCAGGTAATCAGCATTGGAAAAATTAACCCTGGTTAAGTGAGTGGGGGGACATGATTTGAGGGAGTAGGAGAGATAATAGATTTGATTGGATTTTCTTTGGAGTGGGGTTCATGATTTGGATGGTTTTGGATTATTTAATTATGAGGTGGGATGATATGAATTAATTGGAATATTTGGATAATGAGGTTTAAGTATTTAAAGGGGATCAATTAATCAATTAAGATTGATTAATTGAACATGTATTTTAGGTGGGAAATGAGATTTATTAATCTTTATGTTTAAGCTTTGTTGAAGGAGAGAAATGTGGGGTGAAGGAAAGAAATGATACCAAAAGCGGTATCTACATTTGCCCCTTTTTGATGAGTGGTCTGCATTAGGAAATCCGCAAGACAAAAATGATGAAAATATTATTGATTGAGTTTTCCCCCTCAAACTTTGGATTGACAACTTAAAGGAAGTCAATCACGATTTTAAAAGAGATAGATGGTAAATATTGGATGGGTAAAGAAAATATGGACGAAACAGATAACCAAGGAAAGATGCCCCAGGCAAAAAGGATTGCAATAAAAATGAAAAATATGGTGGTGAATCCAATATCACATTGGTAGAGGTCAATTGTAGTCTTAATGGAGACGAGTGAAAATGTTCTCCAGGACAGGTGAGTGGGTGAAGACATCTGCAGATTGGATGTAAGCCATGATGATCAATGGGTCATAGGAAAACATAAAATTATACATAACTAAATGTGAAAGGTATGTGAAATCCTTCTTATGTGAGGAATCAAGAAAAAAATTCATTCATTTAAAAAAGGGATGAGGATGAAAATAATGATGTCCTAGTATATGGCATAAAGAGCAGCTAAAAGGTCACTGGAATATGGATGGTGAGGTAATATGCCCCAAGTGAGGGGGTTAATAGTTTGAAACGAGTTCTTAAGGAAGATGTTTCATTTATAAGACTAGAATAAGAAAGTATAACAAACTATGATTCATGGAAATGGGGGGAATATTATGATCAATGTTTTCCAAGAAAAAAGTAGAGAAGACATGTGCGAGGGAAAATGTTATCGGTGATGGTCATTATGGTATCCTTAAAGACAAAAATGTCATAGGTATATGTGATTATAAATGGATATGATGATGCCTCCCTCGAGAGGGATGATGAGGATAAAAGAGGTGATAGAGCTCAAAAAAAGAGGAGAGTTCAATGTTTTAGAAAGAAGGATGAGAATGAGGTGTGATGAAATGGATCAGTGGTGGTGCACAAATGAATAAATATCAGAATAGACCATGAATGCTAGGTGTGAGGATGTGTTGAAGGATGTAATGAGGTAGTTGAATTCATAGGGGAAGAAGAGATGATAGATCATCCTTAAGAGGGACTCTTAAGTAAGATCTCTATGCCCAACAGTGGTTAAGTAGGATTGTCAAACCGGAAATGATGATATGGAAGGAAAAAGGTAGAGATGTATTACATACAAGGGGGAATAATTGGTTGAGAAGATGATTAGATGAGAGACATGAGAAATAAGATGAGGGAAATATGATGGGATGGGGGAAGGCCAGATCGCAAATCAACCTTAAGAGGGACTCTTAAGTACGATTTCCATGTGGCGGGAATGATTAAGTAGGATTGCCAAATCGAAAAATAAGAAGAATGATGAGAAGAAATAAGTGATTGACAGGGGTTGATGGAAAGAGGGTATGACAAGATGTACCAAGGGGAACCATGCTTCAACTAGATTGGAGGTAAACAAGAAAGGGTACCACTTAAGGCATTGCACTTACTGCTAGCAGTAGGTGTTAACACATAACCAATGATAGTTAGTTATACCAAAATACCATGAGGAGAATATGGATGAAATATGATCATATGACAAAGGGTCTTCTAGATGTAACTTGTACATGGGAAGAGGGATCTCCATAGGTTGTTATTCCTAGAATGATGCCCCAGCTCTGGGAAAAAGGAAGATCCAAATTGATCAATATGTGAAGTCTAAAACATATATGAGAAATTTGATTGACATAGGAAGATTTCTCGAGGTTGCTAATATAATATAAGGTTGATCAATGTGGGAAGCCTTTGCTGCCATGATATAATAGAGTAGCCATCCTTTGAGGGTATGGTCTACTTTTCACTTTTGCTTTTGATTTTTGACTTTTACTTTTAGATGGTAGGATAAGATATACAAGATAGTTTTCCTTTGGGGGAGCAGTCTATACTTGTTATATGATTTTTATGAACAACTGTCCTTTGAGGGATAAATCTATTTTTGGATAAGATAGCATGAGATAAGAGCATCCATAATTTTTACTTTATTTTCTTTTCTTTTTTGTATTTGATGGGGAAGATCTAGGTATAGCTAGGTAGACCACTTAGGAGGGGATGAAGATGTACAAGAGACATCCTTGAACCCTTTTCATGGCTCCAATAGGAAAATGAGAGGGTGATGGATGTAATGATCACAAATTTCTCACCAATAAGGGAGAACCTATCCATAAGGAAAATGCTATGGATAGATTCGTGGTGCCCATATTTAAGGTCATGTATAGGAAGTGACGGTACACAACACACGCCCATATTATTATAGTGATAGATGGAAGAGGTTCATGATGGAGTAATGATCTAAGGATATAACTAAGTGTTCATTTGTAGATATGTTAGCAATAGAATGTCTGTAAGTGCAATACATTAAGAGGTCCAGCTTACAAATGAGGAAGCCAAATGAGAGACCCTGCACTCCATACTAGAGTGTGATCAAAAGATAGGATAAAGTCTTAGGGGAGGAAGATAGGATACAATATGATATGATGATATAAATGATAAAATATAAACATTATGCACTATCCTTGAGGAATCAAAGAAAATATGTGCCCCCTAATGAGGTGAATAAATGGCCACAAAGGTGGGCTTAGGATGAAAATAAATGCTCCCCCAAGAGGGGTACAAATGTGATCACAAAGGTGGGTCTTGGATAATATGGTGTCGAGTGTGCAGCTTAATTGCCTCACAAGAAATTTACTTTTACATGTTACTGATTTTGATAGTGACCGATATCAATCGAAAGGAAACCGACATCGATCGAGGTAACCGACATTGGTTAAGACATGACCGGCTATCATTGGTTAGGTAGGGACCGACATCAATCACCTTTACATGATCGTGATTTGTTCTTTAAATTGGAAATATAATAAATCTCTTTATTTAAATATTATTTATTGATTATAAAAGCATAGTTAGTTACCCACAATAGTTATATATGTATCTATGCATCAGATGAGGGCATGCAAGAAAAAATAGCAATTGTTTGCATGTAAGTTTTCTTGATGAGCAAGAAAGAGTAGATGAGTGAGGGAAAAACATTGAACATCTTGTGAAGTGTTGGAAGAAAATAGATATTCATTGTATTTCCTCTATAAATCAATGAATAATAATATTGGTCATTTCTTGGTGGACGTAGCCCACACTGGGTGAACCACATTAAATCTGGTGTTATCTTTCTCTTGGTTATTTTAGATTTTGGCTTATTTCCAATTTCTTTTTTGTATTCTTTATCTCGATTATAGATTTGTACAACATTGTTATTTGGTTTAACCCAACAACCGGTATCGTAGATGTTTTTGGAGGTTTTTGTGTTGACAAGATTTACTCATGAGGGTTTTCTCGATTGAGTCGGAGCAGCGGAGCAATGGTAGAAGATAGTAAATACCGAGTAGAAAAATTTGACGGTCGTATTTATCAACTAAGGAAGATGCAGGTGGAGGATTATTTGTATTATAAATATCTATACTTACCGTTGGATGAGCATGGGCAGCCTAACACGATGACTGATGAAGAATGGAAAGTTCTTAATAGAAAGGCTATGGGATCTATAAGATTGATCCCAGTAGCATTGTTGGATTTGAATTTTACAGATGAAAAAACCATTGTAGAGTTGATGAACTATTTAGAAAATTTGTATGAAACTCCTAGTGCTTCGAATAAGGTTTATTTAATGAAACAATTGTTTAATTCTAAGATGCAAGAAGGTGGATCTGTATCTAATCATTTGAATGATTTCTGGTCTATTGTAAATCAATTAAAATCGGTAGAAATTTTGTTTGATGATGAAGTGAAAGAAATTTTATTCTTATGCTCTTTGCCTAGATAGTTGGGATAACTTGGTAATGGTTGTTAGTAATACAACGACTAATTATAAAGGTTTTAAATTCTATGATGTGGTTAGTGTAATCCTTAATGAGGAAATACATAGGAAAATATTAGGAGAAGCATCATCTGGAAACACTTTAAATATAGAAAGCAAGGGAAGATCTAAGGAGAGATCATCAAAGAGAAAGAAGAATGGGAGATCAAAGTCAAGACATGGCAGATCTAGATCCAGGTATAGAGATTTACTTTGCTGGAATTTTGGAAAGAGAAGACATGTAAAGGAGTGTTGGTCCAAGGAAAGAAAATATAATACATCGTAGAAAGGTAAAGAAAAAATATAAAGAGGAAAACGTTGCAAAGTGAGGTAATGTAATATACCCTTATTCTCTCCTTGATAATAAATTAGAATCTTAGGTTTTAGATTCGGATCTTCTTTCCATACTACCCATAATAAGGGTTATTTCAAAAATTATGTTAAGGCTGATTTTGGAAAAGTTTATTTAGGGGATAATGAGCCATACAATATTACTCGTAAAGGTGATGTTTATATAAAGTTACTGAATGTAAATCCATGGGTATTGAAAGTTGTGAGGCATATTTCAAGCCTCAAGAGAAATCTGATATCTATAGGGCAATTTGGTGAATTTGGATGCATGGTTACATTCATAGCCAACTCTTTAAAAGTTACCAAGGGATATATTGTTCGTAAGAGGTAATAAGGTAGGAACTTTATATCTATCTACATTTGTTATTGATTCATTTTATGTGATATCTACTAGAAATTAATATTTAACCATGTGGTATAATCAACTAGGCCATATGAGTGAAAAAGGAATGCAAATCTCAAAGCATAAGGGTAAATTATCAAATTTGAAACAATTAGATCTTGAATTTTTTGAGCATTGCATATTTGGAAAGCATAAGAGAGTGAGAGTTCTCAAGGTTGGATCAACAAAGAAGAAGCAAAATTTAGAGCTTGTACACTCAAATGTGTGGGGACCAGCTCAGGTAGCTTCTATTTGAGGATTCCAATATTATATGACTTTCATCAATGATGCTACAAGGAAGGTATGGATCTATTATATTAAGTGTAAATATGATGTTTTTGAAACTTTTAAAAGGTGGAAAGACCTTGTAGAAAATGAAAAAACTTAAAATTGAAGTTCCTTAGATATGAAAATGGTAGTCAAGACTACAACAAGACTTTCAATTATTATTATTTAGGGGAATGGAATATGAAGAGAAAGAACGGTTCCTAGAACTCCATAAGAAAATGGAGTTGCAGAAAGAATGAAAAGAAAAATCATGGAACATGCTAGAAGCTTAAGGATACATACCGAATTACCTTTGAAATTTTGGGTAGTAGTGGATACAACGGTGTACTTGATCAATCATGGGCCTTCAACAACACTGGATGGTGGAATACTAGAAGAAGCTTGGTTTGGAAAAGAGGTAGATTTTTCTTTTCTTAGAGTTTTGGCTCATAATATTTTGTGCATGTTGATAGGGAAAATAGGAAGAATTTGGATGCTAAATCTAAGAGATGTACTTTCATTAGTTATGGTTTTAGTGATTTCAGATATCGATTTTGGAATTTAGAAGATTCTAAGATTGTTAGGAGTTGTGACGTTGATTGAAATGAAAAAATAATGTACAAGGATCATGTTTTGGTGCCTAAACATGAACAAGTTGAGGATATTTTGAAGGAAAATCAATTTTCAGACCTAAAAGACATCCACAGACACCTACATTGGTTCTACATAAACTGATGTCGGTTAGGCTAACTGGCATCAACAGACAAGATCAGGTTAGAGAATATAACTATAGGAACTAGCATCGTACTCCCGAACTAATGTCGGCAAGGCAACCACAATGGTCAAAGTGACGATGAAAGAATAGTGGTTGGTTATAGAACAACATTTGGTTATAGGTGACTCGACGCGCCACCGACAGAGATTGACATGAATGTGTAATAGGCACAAAATGAGCCCCATATACCCCAGATCTTAGTGAGAAATTGACAAAGCGTAAGTAGATCTCCAGATATATTTTCACCTTCCTTTTCTTATTTATTATTGACTAATAGTGGAAAACCAATGAAATTTGAAGAGGAAATGTAGGTAGATACCCACAAGCAATGGGACCATGGAATGGATGAGGATATGAACTCCTTGGAAAAAAATCGACATGGGATTTGGTCAAGTTTCAGCAGTAAGAAAAAATGCAAAAAACGTGTTTACGTAATCAAGGAAGAAGAGGGTGGACTAAAAAGGTACAAGGCGAGGCTTTTGGTAAAGGGATTTACATAGAAAGAAGGTATTGACTTTGATGATATTTTTTCTCCTGTAGTTAAGATGACTTCTATTTATATTATTCTAAGTTTGGTTACAATAAAAGATTTGCATTTAGAACATCTTGATGTTAAGATAAATTTTATTCATGGTGATTTAGAGGAAGATATTTATATGCAAAGATCTCGCTTGGTTATGAAGTCAAGGGTGAGGAGAAACTTGTGTGAAAATTGAAAATGAGCCTATATGGGCTCAAACAAGCTCTAAGGAAATGATTTTTTTGATATATGACAATTTTATGCATGAGCATTGTTATATGAGATGTGAATATGGACATTGTGTTTATTTTAAGAAGCTTGAACATGGGAGATATGCTATTTTGTTACTATATGTGGATGATCTGTTGATTGCAAGATATAATATGCAAGACAAAGTGGTAAAATTAAAGAAAGGTAAGCTCACAGATTTGCAATGAAGGATTTGGGAGCTACAAAGAAAATATTTGGCATGCAAATTCATTGAGACAGGAAAAACAAGAAGTTGTATTTGTCTCAGGAGGCTTATATCAATAAGGTGTTGGAAAGGTTTAACATGAAAAATTCAAAACATGTTAGTACACCTATGGCTGAACACTTAAAATTGAGAAAATATCAGTGTCCTTCATCACACAAGGAGGTTGAGTACATGGCACGTGTTCCCTATGCTTTAGTAGTAGGAAGTCTTAATTATGCCATAGTTTGTACTAGACCAAACATTGCATAGACAACGGGAGTTGTGAGTAGTTTTATGGATAATCTAGGTAAAGAACATTGGAAATTAGTCTAATTGATTCTCAGGTATTTTAGAGGGACATCCAACATGGATTCATTATATGGAGGGTCGATACTTCTTTACGTGGATATGTTGATTCGATATGGCTATAGATTTGGATGGAAGGAGGAGCACCACTTGCTATGTTTTCACAAAGAGGTGGAACGATAGTTACCTAGATTTCAAGTCCGTAGAAGGTTGTGGATTTTTCTACCGCAGAGGTAGAGTATGTCAGAGCTACGAAGCTAATAAGGAGATGATATGGCTGAGCGGGTTCATGAAAGAGTTAGGTAATGAGCAAGAGGATTGCAGATTATACAATGATAGTCAAAGTGTGATCCATCTGACAAATAACTTAGCATTTCATTCAAGAATGAAACAAATTCATTTGAAGTATCACATCATACAGAATTTTTGGAGGATGGGCATCCAAGGTAGAGAAAATATATGGATGAGAACCCTCGGGATATGCTAACGGCCATTGGTAAGGGAGAAGTTGGAGCTTCACTCCACTTCTGTTTGTCTTCAAGTTTGATACTTGAAGAGGAAGAAATGAACCAAGGAAAAGGAACCAAGGATGGTGATGTACAATATAGTGCAACAATTGATCTCCAATAGGGAGAGTGTAGAGTGTGGAGCTTAATTGCTTCACAAGAAACTTACTTTTACATGTTACTTATTTTGACAATGACCAAAGCATTAGTCGGGAGGTAACTGACATCGATTAGGTAGGGACCAACATCGATCACCTATGTAATGGTGCTTTGTTCTTTAAATGCAAAATAAAATAAATTTCTTACTTTAAAGATTATTTATTGATTGTAAAAGAATATTTAGTTGCCCGAATAGTTATATATGCATGTATGCATCAGATGATGGGATGAGAGAAAAAAATAGCAATTTTTTCATGTAAGTTTTCTTTATGAGCAAGAAAGAGTAGTTGAGTGAGGGAAAAGCATTAAAGATCCTGTGAGGTGTTGGAAGATAGTAGATCTTCATTGTATTTCCTCTATAAAGAACTTGAATAATAATATAGTCCATTTATTGGTGGATGTAGCCCACACTAGGTTAAGCACGTTAAATCTGGTGTTATCTTTCTCTTGTTTAATTTATCTTATAGCTTATTTCCACATTCATTGTTTGTATGATTTATCTAATTATAGATATGTGCAACATTGTTATATGGTTTAACCCCAACAGATTGAATGGACCCCAAAGGAGGGATGAAAATGACCACAACGGTGGGTTTAGGATGAGAGTGAAAGATTATATAAGATGCCATGTGAAAAATAAGATAGAACGTATATGATACCGAGAAATAATATGCATCCCAATGAGATGAAAAAATGGCCACAAGGGTGGGCTTATGATGAAAAGATATGGTGCCCCCAAGAGAGACACAAACATGGCCACAAAGGTGGAATTTGGATTAAAAAAATGTGGAGATATGGTGCCTCAAAGGAGGCACGAGTATGGCCACAAAGGTGGACTTTGATGAAGATGGTGCCCAAAAGAGGCACAAACATGGCCACAAAGGTGGACTTTGATGAAAAGGATGGAAATATGGTCCCTCAACGGAAGGAAAAACATGGCCACAACAGTGGATGTAAATGAAAATAAATGGTCCCTTAAGGGAGAGACAAATATGGCCATAAAAGTGGGCTTTAAAAAATATGAATATTTGGACAAGATTAATTTGGATTTAATATTGGATGAGATGGATTGGATGAGATTAAATAAGATGATGTCTAGAATGAATTCCCTGGATCAACAAAATTATATGGATGAATAAGAGATGAATTGACGTGGAAGGGATGCTAAGGACAAGAGGAAGATGTTCCCTTAATGAGGGAGATTATATTAGATGTGGATGAGTTAGTGGTTGTTGAAGGAGTTCAGATCGAAATGTTTTGGATTTGGATTAGATAACTAGTCGAAGACCACAATGCTGATCGAAAAGATAAATAGTACTAATAAACAATTAAAGACCTTCCTTATGAGGAATTTCATGTGTAGGAGAGATGTTGAGGGATGATGTGGATAGAGGGATTGTGGGAAATCAAATGGATGAGATACGAATTGGATTAAATGTAGATGGAAAATAATGTTCCCCCGAATCAGAAACCGTATTTATCAATAAGGTTGTGTATGATGGTTTGAAAGTCCTTACAATGTTGAATGTCATGGCCTAGGGTATGATGATAAGCACAAATGCAATTGGGATTAAACCACGATGGATTTGGACTATGGGGATGAAAATATTTAATAGGAGAAAGGGTGATTTCAGATATTTGAATTAAATTTCAAAGTATGTGTGTAAGATCCAATAGAGGTGGTGTAGGGAAGATAATTCTTGTGAGGCTTGATAAGACGTTTAGGTTTAGATGTAGATTGGATGGGTAAATTAGGTGTCTTGAAAGATGAACTAGTTTTGGGAGGAGAGTTATATTGTTTGGATTGTGATTTATCATTATGAGTTGTATTAAATGAAGGGACTAACCTTAAAATGGATGTTGTAACATTGGATTTCTAAAAAGAGGGAACACCTGACTTCTTATGAGGATGTGCATGAGGCTTTTAGGGATGCTTACTAGGAGTCTTATATTTTGATTGAGATAACTTAGTTTTGGAAAGGATGATAATAATTTCAATTGGAGGATCCAAAGGTGGTGGTGTAGAGGCATATGTTGATGGAGAAAGAGGTGTTTGTATGATGCAATTAATAAGGTCTATGTGAGATTTGGATTGTGTAGGTTTTTATTGATCAATGTGGAAATATTTTCTTTTATAGAGGAAGAATGTATACCCCTTGTGTTTGTATCAAGTAGAGGTGTTTGTTATATGAATGTCTTAAGGGGTACCATCGATAGAGGTGAAAATTGATAATATTTGTTCAAAGGTGATAGATGGATTAAGTGAAGAATATTGGGATAAAATGGGTGACATGGTCATGGGCAAGCATATAGGTATAGGCAATGAATATTTCAAGATAGGAGTAAGTGGGTTTGTTGATATGATAGATATAGGGGTAGTTGGAATGGATAGGGAGGTGTGCATAATTGGGATATTTGGAGATGTAAGTGATTTGGCGATGGGTATGTTTGATGTAGATGTGGTCAAGGAGTTGAATATAACAATTTGGGGCATGATAGATGTGGATTAAGTGGTATTTATGGGTAAAGTGAATGTGGATGTGGTGAAGGTAGTTGATTTGGTTGAGTACGAAAAAGGTGTGGAGGGAGGAATTGGGATTGACTTTAAGGATGGAATAAATGGTAAAAGGTAGTAAAATCTAATGAGGGGCAACATGTAACTGATAGAGTAGATATGATATATAATGAAGTGGATGTAGGAGTAATATCGGTGTATAAGTAGGTAGGCATGGTTATTTCATGAATGTTTAAGGGGTAAGAACAACATGTTTGTGAATGGGGTTGATGTTATAGGTGTGGATGTATGGATAGGTTTGTTTGATGTAGATGTGGGTGAAGGAATATATGTGAGAGATGTAGGGATAGGTGTGTATATCAATGGGGTCGAAATAGGTACTAGGGATGAATCGATGTGTTATTTTAGGGCATGATCGAAGTGGATAAAGGAGATGGTATAATCAAAGTTGATGTGGATGTGATAAGGATAGGATCGAATATAGGTATAGGACAAGTAGTAAAAGTTGATAGAGGTGTGATAGTTTTGGATACGATAGGTCTCAATAAAGATTGGGAATAATGTCTAAGGTAGGAACATCCGGAGTTGGTGATGTGAGGAGATCTTGATTGGCGGTGTTAATGGTGTAAGGATTTGATAGTTCGATGTAAAATGGGTGGCTTGATTTTCTAGTGGTTGATTAGAAAAAGTTTCATAATTTTTCGATGGTTTGGCTAGGTGAATTGGTGGAACTATTGAGTTAGATATCCCCTTGATTTATAAGTTGTTAGATATGATCTTTGAAGGAATGAAATTTCTCAATGTCATGACCTTTGACTTGATGATATTTACAATAGTGGGATTCATGATACCAAATAGGCTTGGGTTGTGAGTTGTCCATGGGTCATATGGGAGGAAGTTGGATGGAATTTACTGCCATCAACTTGTCAAATACAGAGCTATAGGATTCTCCCAAGGGGTATAGTTGGTTTTTGATTGAGGGGCTCATTGTTAAGGCCATGTGCTAGATGTAGTGGTGGATGAGGGCTTAAAAACAAAGAATTGGCCACACCCTTAAATGTGTCATTATGTGTGGATGGTTTAGTAGATTCAATTTTAGGTTTGGTCGATCTTAGTTTAAGATGACCTTGTTAAATGACATGGTTTTCAAGTTATTGAGCCATGGTGAAGGCTTCATCAAAGGTTCAAACTAATTAGATTTGTAAGGAAGATGATATATGCTTTGTACATGAACATAATTGGGTTATAATGTCACACCATCATAAATTATAATTGGTTTATAACGCCGCACCATCATATGAAAAATTATATGATGGACTTGTCATCAAACCGTCAGTATGGTGTATAGGTCAGCAATAGTGATTTTGCACACAATGTTGGTCGAAAAGTATTCAAAAAAAATTATGAAATTTAGGTGAATGAAAATATCGAGTGTTGAGGTATACTATTGTACTAGTCTAACATGGGAGAGACTAATGACATGGGGAAAGTGCAAAGCAAGAGTTTTGATCATGTGTAATAAGATAACATGCATGTTTGAATACATGAAGATGTTACTGGGTATCTTCATTGCTTCTTGAACTTAATAAAGTCAGGAAGATCCCAATGAGGAGGGTAAGGATTTATACAAACCGACAAATGAATTTTTCATTACTGATTTTTTTCGTAGGATAAGGTATCCTTAGGTCCTAAGGTAATGGATTCTAGATTGGCCAACCTATTCATCAAAGTGTGAATATGATCATTTGACACAATGTTAAGTTGGGATTGGATTGGTTCTATAGTTTGATAAGTATTAAGTTATGGATAAGTTTGTGGATGATAAGTTTTTGATGTGTAGGTGCTTGGTGAATCATTTGATAAGGTGGTTGATTAATTTACGACATGTGGGATTTTGGGGAATTTTTGATAAGGTGATTTATTTATTTATAGATGTGTAAGTATTTGAGAAGCCATTTAATAAGGTAGTTGATTAACTTCGGATGAGGTGATTGTGGATTAATAAATGTCATTGGTTGAGATGGGATATGTTGTTACGATGATTGGTGTTGAGAAATAGGGACATGATGTGATTTTGAGATTGATCCAATTGTTGTAAATGATAAGTGGGGATATGATTGCTACGAGATTGAGATGGGTAAAGTATATGGTGGGTAGGAATGTAAGTGTGAAGAGGTTGAGATGTTTGGATAGGCATACTAGTAGCGAATGGAGTAGAGTTGACAAAAAGGGATGTGGGTGGAATATGATCCACCAAATGAGTAGACTGATTGGATTGAGAAATTTTGGGATATTTACGAAATAAGAAATCATATATGGGGTTAGGAGGATGTCCAAGAGTTTCTAAAGGATCAAGAGATGTAGTTGGTCTAGAAATGTTAGACTGATGAGAGATATGAGGACCGGTTTCAAGATAGGGATGATTTTGGATGACATGGTCCTCTTGAAGTGAGGCCATGGAGATAAGAGGTTAGGTAACCAAAGGTGTGGTTTCAAGTGTGGAATCATGTTGAGAGAGATCATTAGGGGAAGGGATGTCATTGGATGGAGTGGATTGTTATGTTGTTTTGATCTAAGAAAGAGTGATAATAGGCGTGAAATAGATGAACATTTGTTTATGTAATTTATTAACAAACAAATCAAACATCAATTTTATTATCAACATGATTAATTAGAAGATTTGAAAAGAAAAGAAAAGTGGATAATGAAGGCACCTAAGGAATGATAGTCTAAGGCAGCTTTCAATAGTTTTGGCTAGGGAGAGTCTCGGAAAGCTTCCTATTGGGTGTTCAAATATCAATCAGTGATCCAGGTGAAAGGAATGTTTCGATGTGTTGATTTTGTTTTTGAATTTTTAAACTATGTGCGATAATGTGGGATGTAGAAGGTTACACCCCTATTTAAACTTTCTAAACAAGTAGGATGCACGGGGTTCATTTTAGACCAAATTCAAAATGTGAAGTTTGATGTAGACAATCACTCAGGAAAGGGAAATTACAATGAAGAAAGAATAAAATAGGGAAAAAATAGGAATACCTATAGAGAAATTTCTCCCATTATTTGATTGCATGTGATAATGACATTTGTGAAAGTGATCATCGGTGGCTAGGAATGTCCTGGGTACCATAGAATCAGTAACATTCACAATTGTGGATGGGGTTGGTAAAAGGGATTTGTGGTGTATTCTATGTTTCAACAAGTGATCTTTCACGATGTAGTTTTGTGGTCACAGGGTCATAGATGTTACCTTACAAAATAAAAATAAATGCAATTAGTTGATGTGGTTCAAATGATATAACTATCGTAAAAATGTTGTTTACAAATAGTACCTTCATAGCAAATAAATATAAAATATAAAAATAATTAATCTAATGGAGTAATAAAACATTGTAGTGCAACATTCCTATTTAATTAGAGTAATTATGAAATTGAATTGATAGAATAACTATAAACTATGAAATAGACGTATGAGATAAACTATTAAATAAAATTATGAAAGCATATGATACAAATTATTAAGGATGAGGTGATACGAAATCATTAAATGAACTACGTTATAATAGGATAACCTATAAATGACAAAAATATTAATGTGTGCATTTTTATTGTGAATTATAAATAAAAATAACTATAAAATGAATGATAAAATGACTGAATGTGGACTTTAGGAGGAAAAGACGAAAAGTGGGTGGGGAGAGTAGACTTTTAGGATGGGAATGTGGACTTTGAGAGGACAAGACAAAAAGTGGGTGGGGAGAGTAGACTTTAAGGATGGGAATGTGGAATTTAAGAGGACAAGATGAAAAGTGGATGGGGGATTAGACTTTAAGAAAGATGACAAGACGAAAAAATAAGAAATTTTAACCTATATATGATGATGATGTCCTAAGTGTTTGATAGGAAGGACGAAAAATTAAGTTGAGTGGAAAATTACAAATGGAGATAGGATATTTGATATTGACTTAGGTGGTGGTTGTAATGGAAAATCCAAAGGTGGACTGTCAAGTGGAAATAATTTGTAGTTAGTGAAATAGACAAGATAATTTCAGCATAATCTTCCGATTAGAAGCCCAAGGGAAGGTAGCTCCATTTAGTATTTTTATGTTATTTTTAGTAGGTCTTCTCGAGCATATATCCAAAATGCCTTCAACATATTTTGAGGAACTCAAGAAAGATAATGTTTTAGGAATATCATCTTGGGACTAGAACTTAAATGGAAAACATTCTACTTACCATGCATTATTTCCACGTACCTAGATAATATATAATTGTGAGCGATCTAGAGCTAAAACTCATATCCCGGCAGATTTCTCTTTTTATTCCTGATAATTATAAGGAGAGTATTTTATCTGTAGCTGTATTCTCTTACACGTTGACAAATATAGGGAGGACTACTACAAATGCCAACTTGTTTTTAACTGGACTAATTCAATAGGTAGAAATTATAGAATTTCTTGTGGTCATACTGCACATGAACATGGATTATCACATGTACAATGACATAGTGAGAATCAAAGAAGATATAAATGAGAAATATATAATTCGATATGGTGTTGCAAGCACTATTTATTTATTTGTAAAGAATTGTAAACCAATTTCTATAAAGAGACTTTACAGTCACTACCCAAAAAGATTTAAGTGAAATTGAAACTGATCTGGAAATAGTTGGAAGCATCAAGCATCATCGGAATATTGTGAAACTGCTTGGATATTCAATTTCTCTACATGGAAAGTCATGGATAAAGTTGTTTGGGAAAGCTCAAAGGAGCTCAAGGGAGTTGTGGAGACATGGTGAAAGGGATTCAAATTGTCATTTTATATGATAAATCCCCACATGCTAGCACTAAATCTTATGAGTATGATTTCGGGATGATGAAGAATTCTTGGGACTTCCTTTAGACACCCAAGACTTATCTCCAAACCTCCAAAGAAAAAAATTAACACCAAATGTGACCAAGAAAAAAAGTTAACAACAAACATGACCAAGAAAGTAACACACAAGAAATCAATGCAATACGATTGGTGGCTGCAGGAGGGCGGGGAAATAACCTTGTGGCTAGTGTTAGGGTTGAGGTTGGAAGAATGAATCGATTTCTCTTACCCGGCTACTTAATTTTCTACAAAGGATGGTATTTTTAGAAGAATTATAATCTGTCATAAATCGGGACAAAATCAATCTTAAATTGATTTTAGTCAAAGTTGATGCAAAATCATTAAATCTCCCGACATTATCTTTAAACAATCATGCATTGGTTTTTTTGCATATTTTTTCGAGTGGATGGTATGGTCATTTATTATCCTGTTCACTCTATTTCAAAACATTCTTCCTTCCAAAAATATAATGTTCGCATCGATATCACTACTTGTCGGCTCTCCGTGAGAAGCATTTATTCACAATTAAGAGAGGGAAAAGAATAAGGTGGGGACTTAGGCATATTTCTTAAGGGGTTTGATAATTTCCAAGGTAAATTCAAGGGTCATGGGGATCATGTTAAACAATGATCTCAAGAGGAGGAGTTGAGGGGATGTGATCGAATCGATTGGAGCTAGGCGGTTGAGTAACATAGACGAGGTAAGTGATAATCGGGGGATTGGGTCTAGTAGATGTAGCTTGGTCGAGAGTTAAGTATGGGGTGCGAGAAGTGTAAGATAAAGTGGGATGAGGAAGTCAAGGAGATGAAGTAATTATCTCGGTGGAGAGTAGTTAAGTCATCCGTGTGGTAGCTCGGTGAGGAGGATATTTTGAAGAGGGAGGGTAGAACTAGGTCTATGATTGGGAGTTGCTAAGGCAAGGCAGAGGAAAGTAGTGTGTGGGACATTGGGTCATGTCGGGTTACGGTAGTTGGATGAGGGAGTGTTTAATGGTGAGTTGGGTAGGATGGGTTTCTCGGTCGAGGGGAATTCGAGTTGGGAATGAGGAGTATGGAGCTTGACGTGGGTGGAAGATGGAGATGGGATTACGTGGTGAGTTAGGCCGAGTTGACGTCTGGAGAGAGGTCTTGAGGATGGGTGTGGATAGTTTAGGATAATATTTTTTTCTTTTGTTTATAGTTTTTACTTATTTAAATAAATAGATATAGATGTAAACTAAGAACTTAGATATACAATACCAATAAAATACTAAGATTTATATATCCAAGATTATTTTATGGGTTTGTATCTCATGCCGATAGAGCTCAAAGTGTTTTTTTTTGTTTTTTGCATTATTTATTTTTAATAACAATGGTTTTTTTTTGTTTTACAGTTTTACATAAAATCTTCGAGAACAAAATGAAGAAACATATTAAACAAGAAACAAAATCAAAATAAAGGAAAATCCTCATACCTCAAGGTAGATACGAGACATACCAAACCGATGGAGACAATACTAAACCCTTCAAGAAAGTAAGCGTAAAAAACAATATACATGAGATATATAAATGAGCGAGAGCTATGAAACACAATAATTTTTATATTTATGAAAGTTGTACAAGACAAGTAAAGGAACAAAAAAAATGACCATATCTTGGGTTTTTTCCACACTGTGCATGCCAAAATGTTGACAGAAATCTCCTTCTTGTGTAAGTGAATGTATCAATATTGAAAGCTAATAGAAACTTCAAAGTATGGAGGGCTTAAGGAGACTCGGATGTGGATGTAGATCTGTAGGCACCAAATAGATGGATCTATGATAATGTTTGTAAAATTGAAACATATACAATTAGATAAATATATACGGGGGCTTCCCAGACAATGCCACTTCTAAGAGGTTGTTAACTCCCTTGGAGAATGTCAACCCCATGTCTAGAAAGATAAAAAAATAAATGACGAGTGATAGATAACATGTAGAAGTAGAGAAATGCAATATGCCAAGTAAATGGAATGATAAGGGCACTTAGCTGGTGCTTTGATATGGAGATTAAATGGGCATCAAGATGGTAAGATGATTAACAATGTAAAAGATTCCCCAATAATGTCAAAGCTTTCTCAACATTCCTCATCTATAACTTATAACAATGGAAAATGTTTTCCTTGACCTCAAACTTGCTTATTCCTAAAACTTCAAACTAAACATCTTCAACTTTCTTATCTTGCTTCTCCTCCTCGAAAAATGGGGAAGGCCTATATTTATAGCATGTAGATGGGGTTAGAATATGGGTTATTAGGAAATTAGCATTAGAAAAAGTAACCCTAGTTAAGTGAGTGGGGAGGACATGATGTGAGGGAGTACGAGAGATAATATATTTGATTGAGTGGGGTTCATGATTTGGATATTTTTGGATTATTTAATTATGAGGTGGGATGATATGACTTAATTGGAATATTTGGATAATGAGGTTTAAGTATTTAAAAGGGGATCAATTAATCAATTAAGATTGATTAATTGACCATTTATTTTAGGTGGGAAACGAGATTTATTAATCTTTAGGTTTAAGCTTGCTAAAGGAGAGAAAACACGGGGTGAAGGGAAGAAACGATACTAAAAGCTGGTATCTATAGGCATGTGTCTAAAAACACGAAGATTGAGAAACAGGGACGAAAGCCTGATTAGTTTTATTAATCTCAATCAACCAAAAAACTACAAAGAATGGGCTGCAATATTTATAGATATTGCATAGCCAAATACAAACAGAAGATTAAGTTGCACAGGTGAACCGAGTTCCTAAATACACAAGCTTCCAATAACATCCGGGAAGCAACAATTAAATACAAACAAATATATTGTTCAAAATAATATAACAACATCTATGAAAGACAAATATGGTTTATTTAATAACCATTATTATTTAATTAATAAAATTAATTAAATAATTATACTATGCATAATTAATTAGGATAATAATATTTTATCCTAACATTCCCCCCCTTAATTGTGCATTGTTTGAAGAGATGAGGAGAGAAACTCTCTGAACAACTCGAACTTGTCACGTGCAAGTGACTTTGTGAAAATATTTGCTCGTTGTTCAACAGTTGGACAAAATTGAAGCTGGATGTTGTGCTTCAACACATGTTCGTGTATGAAATGAACTTGAACCTCAATGTGCTTTGTTCTCTCATGAAAAACTGGATTGCGAACAAGTTTGAGAACACCTTCATTATCAACATACATGGTGGTCGGTTTGTCTATGGTATTCCAAGTCCTTCTAGTGTGCGAAGTATCCAAATCGCTTCACAGACAGCTTCTCCTGCAGAACGATACTCGGCTTATGTGGAAGAGCGAGAAACAAAGTGTTGTTTCTTACTTCCCCATGATATTGGTCTAGATCCCATAAAGAATAAAAATCCAGAAGTGGATTTTCTATCACCAATGTTACCTGCATGATCTGAATCCGAATATCCAATCGAAGAAGTTTTTGTTCTTCTTGTATTCTAGACCAAGATCCTCTGATCTTTTGAGATATCTCAAAATGCGCTTTGCTTTGCTTTCCAATGACAAACTTTGGGTTCCTGCATGAACCTGGATAGATAGCTCACTGCAAAGCTAATATCTGGTCTAGTGTAGGTCAGGTAAATGAGACTCCCAATCAGCTACCGATAGAGAGTGGCACTTACCTTAGGAGATGGATCTGAATGAGATAACTGTAATCTGTTCTCCATAGGTGTAGTAATTGGTGTGCAATCCATCATCCTAAACTTCTTGAGCGTAGTCTTGGTATATTTCATCTGAGAAACAAAAATATGATTCTCTTTCTGCCATACTTCTAATCCAAGACAATAGTGCATCAGCCCGAGATCGGTCATGTCGAACGATCGATTAAGATCTTTCTTCATTGCATCGATCATCCTCACTGAACTGCCAGTGATGACTAGATCATCAACATAGACAACAACAATCACCATCTCCCCCCCTTGCTTTTTGAGGTAGAGATTGGGATCGTATGGATTTCTAACAAATCCATGTTGTACGAGATGCTCATCAATCTTGATGTACCATGCCTGGGGTGCCTGTTTGAGGCCATACAGAGATTTCCTGAGTCTACATACCTTTGTTTCTTGACCAGGTACAACATATCCCTCAGGTTGAGTCATGTAGACTTCTTCTTGTAAATCTCCATTTAGGAAGGCACTTTTTACATCCATTTGGTGAACTTTCCATCCAAACTGAGCAGCTAGAGAAAAGATCATCCTGATCGTTTTGATCTTAGCTATGGGAGAAAATGTCTCCTCATAGTCAATGCCTTCTTTTTGTGCATACCCCTTTGCTACAAGTCTTGCTTTGTACTTGTCCATTATCCCATCTACTTTGTACTTAGTTTTAAATATCCATCTGCATCCAATGGGTTTCTTCCCTGGTGGAAGATCGACAAGCTACCAAGTGTTATTCTTCATTACTGATTGATATTCAGAATCCATGGCATCTTTCCAAGCTTTTGACTGTAGGGCTTCCTGGACTATAGAGGGCTCATCTGATTCAATAACTCTACTCATCAAAGCAAAGTTAACTTCATCTCTTGCTTTACTGCGAGTCCGTGGTCTAGGGGTGGATGTATCTGGTGGAGCATCCAATCTTGCATCTCGTAATGTACTTGTACACCATTTAGGCATACGTTGAACTATTCCCATGGGTTGTGGTTCTATTTGATCAACACCATCATCCCCATCATCACTTTCATCTTCTGAGGGAACATTAGCTTCAATTTTTACAATAGGTGAAAAATCTACATCTTGCGAGTCCAGAGGAGGAGTCTCTGCTTCCTTCTTCTCGAAAAACTCAACATCTCTGCTGGTGTAGACTTTTCTGGTCTTAGGATCCATCAATCTATACCCAAGAGTCTCTTCACTATACCCAATGAAGATGATTTTTGTGACTTCATGTCCAATTTATTTCTGTTCTGTTTGGGTATGTGCATGCTTTCTTTGCACCCGAATACTCTGAGGTGTGCAATGGATGGTTTCCTTTTTGACCATGCTTCTTGTGGTGTAATTCCATCAAGAGCAGTTGTGGCGCTCTGTTCAACAAATACACTTGTTGTTTTTGCTGCTTCTACCCAAAATGTCTTTGCAAGTCTAGAATCATCGATCATGCATCACACCATTTCCATGATAGTATGATTTCTTCTCTCAACAACACCATTTTGCTGCGGTGTGTGTGGAGGAGGCATTTGTCGACGAATCTTGTGAGTTTGTAGGTAGTCTCTGAAATCATCATTGGTGAATTCCCCCTTGATCTGAGCAGAGATTTCTGATGTGACGACCAGTTTCTTTCTCAACTGCTACTTTGAACTTTTTGAAGGTTTCAAATGCTTCACTTTTCTTACGAAGACAAAAAATCCACATTTTCCTCGAATAGTCATCAACACAAAGCATGAAGTACTGGAACCCAGAATGACTTGGCTGCATCGGACCACAAAGATCGGTATGAACCAGGTCAAGTTTACCATGAGCTCAAAAAGTACTCTTTTGGAATGAAGCCCTGTGTTGTTTTCCTGCTAGGCAGTGAGGACACTTGTCTGTATCCTTCTGAAGAGAAGGTAGCCCATGTACCATATTACACCGGCAAAGTGTTTTGAGATATTTGAAACTAACATGACCAAATCTCCGATGCCACAACTGTGCTGAGGTGGAATTTTTAGCCACAAGTGCTTGATCATCTCTATAAACAAAATCAAGTTGGAACATGCATCCCACATTGGAGGCTTTTGCAATTATTTTCAAGCCTCTTGATTTATCTCGAATCAAACACGTTTTCTTTCCTGGATTGACTATCAAAGTAAATTTTTAGGTTGTGATCTAGGAGTTGACTAACTGAAAGAAGATTCTTTGTCAACCTAGGGACATATAGGACATCTGATAGTCTGCATTTGCATGAACCAAGGGGTAGAGAGATGTTCCCAATCCCCTGAACTATATATGAAGAATCATCTCCCAACGAAACATGATTTTTCGATGGCGTGTCCTTCATTGAAATAAACCAGTCTCTGTGGCTGGTCATGTGTCAAGTGGCTCCCGAATCAACATACTAGACATCACTAGATGACGTGGATGGTTCACTTGATCGAGCAGTGAACAAGAAGTCTTCATTGTCTGATTGTTCTTGTTGCTCAACAATATTACCTTGCTGGTGGGGTCTTCTTTTCTAGTTCCCCTTTTTCTACCCATGATAGTTGTTAGAATGTCCCTTGTAAGATTGTTGTTGTTGTGGTCCAGAGTTGCTTGATGAACCTTTCTTATAAGTGTTATACCAACAATCTTTTAAGTCATGTCCTCTTTTGCAAATTGGACATTGCTTCTTCTGTTGATTGTCCCCATGATACTGATTTTGATGTTGGGACTTCTGATAGGATTTAGGTTTTCCTTTACCTTTTCCTTTCCATTTTTGATGTGAAGACAGTGCCTGCTCCTCTTCATCATCCTTATTGTGCATTTCTTCCTCTTGTTGCAGTAGGTTTACCAGCTTGTCAAAACTAATTGTCGTATCTGAAAAGTTTAGAGTTGTGACAAAAATGTGGTAAGAAGAAGGGAGAGCTCTCAAAACAATGGGAATGAGAGATTCATCTTTGACCTCTTCTCCTAGGGCTAGAAGTGAAGCCCTCAACTCCACAACTCTTCTTAAGAAAGCTTCAATTTTCTCATTCTTCTTGAACTTTAACGTATGTAACTGACTCTGCAAATTTAGTATGGCATTCTTGTTCTTGGCCTCATATATTGTGCTCAACTTATCCCACACTTCTTTGGCTATTGTGGCATCTCAAATGTGGGCTTGCACATCATTAGACACTCCAAACAAGATGATGAGTTTTGCTTTCTGATCTGCTCTATCAAACTGTTGTTGTTGTGTTGTATCGATTGTTGATCTTTTAGATTACCAGTCCACAACAGGCCAGATTTCTTCAAACTCAAGTTGTGTCTTTATTTTTATCTTCCATGCAGCATATTTGCTTCCTTTGAGAAATTGTGAATCCAATTTTTTTTTGAGGCATTGGTGCCCATTTTGCAGAGATCACGATGTGGTTTGGCTCTTATCACTCCGGTATTAGGTGTCCCAATCTATATACCATCGATCGATATACCGAACCTTTCTATATACGCACCATTCCGATATACCCGCGCGTGGAAGAAGCTCGCCCTTTCTATATACCCGGCAGTACGTGAAAGAGGCGTTAACGTACGTGAAAGAATTCAATACGTGGTACCAAGACAATACTGATGGGGTTTGTGCGATTATTGACACCGGCTCAAAGAAATATCCTCATACGCGCGTGTAACTTCGCTATATACTTGGATAATTTCTCAGTCTAGATTTATGTCATGCAATCGTTCACAGACGGATGGGATGGTTCATAGTGTGTGCACTTTGTGACCTTATTACTCCCCGTTGATTTAAAGGGATGATGCCCAGACGATGTTGTTGTAGCTATATTAGGTGTTAAGTGTAGTAGTAGTCGTGACGGCTTTACTCGTAAGTGCTTCCCAGAGGCACCGTATATACCGAATGCGTGAATGAGATCTAGGATCTTGTGAGTGTTACAAAACCAATTTTTATTGTTTTTATTACAATTCTGCCAATTTTTGAGCAGTTACAAAGTTTGCATTTGACTATGGCAACCTGCAATTTAGTAGAATATACAGCAGTATACAATTTACATTCAAAAAATTGGAAAATTTGAATGACAGGAAAAAAATTCTGTTTCGCAGGTCCTGGTGGCCTCTTGAGCCCAATACGACCCAAAATGCTAAAAATTGCAAAAAAATAGCTGAAAATGCAATTTTTAGATGGGTCTCCTTTTGTAAAAATTTCCAAAATGAAAAACCAGGCCGAATGGGAGAAATTTTTTTACCCTAAATTAGGGATTTCTCCGCTAAATTTAGTTAGTTATAACTAAATTTGAATTTTCCGCTAAAGTTAGCGGTTCCACTAAATTTTCTACCAAATTTGGTAGTGGGTGAGGGAGGGGGATTTGACCCCTTGACCTCTCTTGATGGGAAGTGTCTTACAAAAGTTATGCTAGCCACTTGGGCGGCTAAGCTAAACAAGTATATATAAAGAGAAAATTATAATTAAACACTTCCAAACTGTAAAACCATACCTCTTCATAAAACCATGGTTTTGGAAAGCTGGTTTTGAGCAAAAATTCCAGCAAAGAGAAAAAATGATAGGCAGTTTTGGCGAGAATGAAGGCGGTTTTGACTGTGTATGGCGCCTTAGATCATTTTTCTTCCTTCCTTTGAGCTTGTAATCTCTTCCTTGGTGAATTTTATCCGCCTCAACCTTAATAGCAATGAATAAAGGTGTTTTTGAGGAATTTTGTGGTGGTTTTGAGGAATTTTATGGTGGTATTGCAAGGGATGGGGCTGGGAAGTTGCAGAGAAACTCTGGCTCTCTTTTTCTTACACAAGCTTCTCCAATACTCCTCAAGCTCTGCTACAATCCTACAATATCCTTGAACCTTCTCTGAAACCAAATGAAGATTGAGAAACAGGGACGGAAGCCTGATTAGTTTTATTAATCTCAATCAACCAAAAAACTACAGAGAATGGGCTGCAATATTTATAGATATTGCACAGCCAAATACAAACAGAAGATTAAATTGCACAGTGAATCGAGTTCCTAAATACACAAGCTTCCAATAACATCCGGGAAGCAACAATTAAATACAAACAAATATATTGTTCAAAACAATATAACAGCATCTATGAAAGACAAATATGGTTTATGAACCATATAACAATACATAACAAAATATGGTTTATTTAATAACCATTATTATTTAATTAATAAAATTAATTAAATAATTATACTATGCATAATTAATTAGGATAATAATATTTTATCCTAACAAAACCTATTTACAAATGCCTAGAAGTAACACACGGTGAAGACATAAGGGAGCTTACACCAAGGTCTCAATTTCCTATCCTTCATCCTAAAGCATGTAATAAAAAAGTGTTGATAAACTACAAATTATACTTGCTTACCTAATACCAAAGGAAAATCCTTGGGTATTGTCCATTACTCCTCAAACGCGAGTGGGTTCACTCATTCCATAACTCTACCCTCTATTTGAATGGTCCACTCATGGTTCCATCACATGTATACTCCTCAAATATCTCTAAAAGACATTTCTTCTCCTCGGGTATTGCTAAATTTTATCCTTTGGCCTATCGGGCACTCCAATTTGTACAAAAACTAGGGATAACAAGATTGCATTGAAACTATTATTCTCACCTTGGTTCACCTCCTCAATAATAGTTTCAATAATGAAACTTGATAAATTATACACCACTCCTTTTGTCATTTTATTTTCTATATGAAACCACAATGTGCTCACCTACAACCATCACTCTTGGTTATTAAACATTGTCAAGAGGTCTGCTGCTGCTTAGATAATTAGATATTTCTTCATCTTATCAATGTCAATTCTATGCCATCCCTTAGTGTAAACCAATATTTTTCTTTTTGCTACGACCCATTCCTTATCCATCAGGTCACTATTAATCTCCATTCCTAAACTCCTCAATCCTATCAAGGTCTCAATCAGGGGCACAATTATCCTCATCAATCACCCAAAAAGTAGAAGAAGTCCTCATGGACTCTACTCATCAACCACTAATATAACTTTTCTAGTTTTCCAAAATAGGAAATTCATATAGTTGTAAAACTCCCACCTTTCTCAATAAATTCTCACCCGCATCATCATACATGGCCATATCATCCACTATCCTCTTATTTGTCTTCTTTACCAACAATTTATCCAATTCATCCTTGTTATCTATTGCCCTATTGTTATAATCATTGACCTTGCACCGGTGAACATGCACGTCCCAATCACGACCCATATAAACCCCTTCCCGAGTACTACATCTTTGAGAAACCAATTTGGGGGCATCCTCTACTTTGATTTCAACTTCCTTCTACTTCTTTCCCCTTGTGGCTACTCCAGGTGCTCTCCTTGGTGCCATAATAACTATAAAGGTGTGTTCTTTTAACTGCTTCAAGCTCTGTAATTCCAATCCCACATACCCTAGCTCGAGTCCATGTGCCCTAGCTCAAATCCAAACCCTAACATTTGATTTCTCCTTCCCACATACCTTTGTCTCACTCAAACACCTTCTCCAATGGAGTGATAGACAATCCCATGCATAAATATGACAAAATTTTACTTGGTTCACGAGATCTCTCGCACTTCACAACTTACTTGCTTTAGCTTACTCAACTTCAAATCTCTTGAATGCTCTTGTTTGCAAAGGTAAAAATGATTTCAAAACACTTCCTTATATATTTTTTCAAAAATTCTCTACATTTATTACTCTCCACCTACCACCATACCATTCATTTTGTGTTTCTTCAATTTTCCATGCTGATTATTTTTCCACGCCACAGTCATAACCTTTTGGTGTGCCTTCTACTCCTTGTCCACATACCTCCTTTAGCTTTCCCTCATGCACCGAAGTACATTGCTATTGTTCCTTTCATTAAGTAGTTTCTATCTGCTACAACCAACCTTACATTACACTATGTGTCCATTCATCCATATGTGGTCTTTATTCTTGAGCATTTTTTTCTCTATCTACACCTTTACTTCAAGAACCTACACAATATCTCTCTCATATGCATGCTTGTCTTTATACAATATTCAAACTTGTGCCATGAACCTTTTATATACTCCACCCCACACTAGAGGTATGTGCGGTTATCTCGTGCATGAAAAACTTATATATTAATCGATTTTAACATGCAAGCACACTTATTGGACAAAACACTGAACTATATTGACAAAGCATAACAATAATTAAGGAAACACATATAAAGAAAATTCATTAAGGAAATCTAATCTAAGTGGAAATACTACCTTATTACAAACACCAAGAAGACTTATTTATAGTAGGTTTTATCCTACTCCCTTTGAAATAACCAGTAATCATGTTCCATCCTATGCCTCTAATCGGTAGGTGCTTGAATCAAGTATATAAGTTATAATATACAGTCCCAAACAATGCACCTTAAGATTTTTAGGGTGGCTAACAAACTTTGAATCTTACGTAACTACCATCTATCCGACCTCAAGTTTCATATGCTTAATGTGTCTATTATGCCACGGATTTTCCTGCCTTTTCTTACTTCTAACTCCATCTTGCTATGGAGCACCTTTCATTTAGCCGCATCAGTTTTTCAATACATTCTTCAATGGCTTGTTCATCTACTAAACCTCTTGCACGCACGATACATAAAGATGGTAACAAAAATTCCACCGGTAAAACAACCTCTCATGTCAAACACTAACTAAAAAGGTGTGGCCTTATTCAACCTCTTGTAGGTTGTCCTATATGATTAAAAGTACAATATAGACCTTATCATCCCATTAATTTCTTTCAACATCACAAATTTTAGTTAATGTATGGATCAATATCTTTTTAAAGTCTCAAGAGTTTCATTTTCCGAGGGTGATATGGTGTTGTTTTATTGTGTTTCATCATAGATTCTACCAATAGTATTCTGATAGTCTCATTAAGAATATGAGTACCCCTATCACTTGTTAAACTTAAAGGGCATCCATACCTGCTGATAATAATTTCCCATGAAAACCTTGTTATCGTATTTGTTATACAATCCTTTGTAAGAACTGCTTTTTCCCACCTTGTAATATAATCTATGCGAGTGATAATGTAGTGAGATCTAGTTCTACGTGCAATCGGGGAAATAGGGCCCAAAAATTCAATTTACCACTTTTCAAAAGGTTCTGAACTCGTAATCAACCTTCAAGTCATCTCATCTCTATGCCCAAGCTTTCCAAGGTGCTTGATGATGGTCACATTCCGTACAATATTCCTTGCCCAACATTTACACATTGTTTCCCACCATAGACCAACAAATAAAATCTTGCATGTGGTGGTATCTCTTGTATAATGACCACCTACAATACCACCATGAGCCTCCTCCATAATGGCTTCACGCTCATGTTCAAGTACACACTGGTGTAAAACTTCATCATGTCCTAATTTTTATTAATCTCTGCTAATCAACATATAAGGCACGATGCGTATAACAAGTTGTTTCTTTTCTAAAGCCTTCATTCCTTTATGTGCCACATCAGTTCACAAAATGATACCAATATCTTTTAAGTCCGAGGGCGCATGGTTTAACCTAAATAATTTTACATCCAAAATTTTTTTCCTCGATGATTTTCACATCCTCTCTTGATTGAATCCTTCATAAGTGGTTTGGCGCAAAAATTACTCTTACCCAGTTTAACCACTACTATAAAGTTGAATTTGTGAAATAATAGAATCTAATGACATATGCACCCTAAAAAATAGGCTTATTTATGAAGTACTTCAACGTCATATGGTCTCGTATAAAATATGAATGGGGTAGCCAAAAAATATTGTCAAAACTTATGCAATGCATAGATCCTAGACAAGGCTTCACGCTCTGTCATTATGTAATTTTGTTCTTCCGAGTCAAATTTCTACTCAAAAAGTAAATAGGATTATCAATAATCTCCTCTCGGTGGGCTAATACTACACTAATGGACATGCCAGAGGCATCCACATGCATATGAAAAGGCTTGGTCCATGAAGGAAAGTGTAGAATAGGTGTTGTAGTAAGCCTTTCCTTCAATGTCTCAAACATGCATTGTTGCACTTCACCCCAATAGAACTTTCCTTTACCCTTCAATATTTCCTCCATGGGTGAGGTGATCGTAACATATCCTTTGATAAAATTTCGTAATATCCTGTGTACCCCAATAATTTGTGCACCTCACTTTGGCTAGTAGGTTTTTCTAAGCCCAAAGTAACAACAACCTTAGTAGGATCCACTAGCAAGCCTTCCTTATAGATGATGTGTCCAATTAAAATTCATAAGGTTATGGAAAATATGCACTTCTTGATGTATAATGAGATTCTCAAATACCAACATCTCTAAAACATAATCCTTAAGTTATCATAATAGTCTTTAACTGGCCCATAGATGGTCCAATCATCCAAATAAACCTATAAGAACTTATGAATAAGTCCTAAAATACTTTTACAACAATGTGCAAAAATACTGTAGGTGCATTCTTTAATCTAAAGGGCATAATTGTGTATGAAAAATTTCCCCACTTAGTGATGAAACTTTTCTTATCTTGATCCTCTTTAGCTATCCTCACCTGATGATATCCTAAAAATCCATTAGTGACAGAGTAGATCTTGCACCCTGTAGTGCCTTCCAAGATTTCTTCAGTAAAGGGTGTGAGAAAGGGATCAATTACACATGCATAATTTAATTCACTACAATCCACATAAATTATAATTCTTCCATATTTCTTTATACTGATCACCATAAGGCTAACCCATTTCAACTCCTCGATGGACTGAATGATCCCATAGTTCAACATCTTGTCAATTTCTTCCTTCACCTTGATGCACAGGTTAGGGTTCATCTCGTAAGGCCTCTTCCTAACTAGGTGGACACCTTCTTTTAGCTTGATTCTAATTTCTCCCAACAATTCATGTAACCATTTCAATTCATGGTATCCTCTAGAGAACAAGTCCTACAAGTTGTGTTGTAGCTCAATTATCTTCACAACCTCAAATTCAGGCCAATAATCTCTAATGATGGCCTCCTTAGGTTCAAAATCTATCCCAATATTTACCTTTTTAGTTTTCATTGGCTCATGGTATGCACACACCTTCTCATCTACACTTTCTAGAACCTCATGCATACCCTCTATATGCTCAACATCCAAATTCTCTACTTCTTCATCGTTAACTATATAGACCATCTCACCCCTTTCTCTTTCTAGGAAGATGCACCCAATATTTTCTACATTTTCTCCCCTCTTCTAAGCATGCCTCTAGATTTGAATCTCTAGGTAACTCCTAAATAAGTTCCTTATCCTTTGCACTATGTCCCATAGTTAAGTGCTTCATAACTCGTAACGCCTCATTTATCGGAGGTTTAATGGAAAAATGGTCAAAGGTCTAAAACATTTATGTAGTTAACTCTTGCCAATTTCTAGTTTCTCTATTAAAATCCATATACATACCATGAATATGTGTAGCCTCGTAAGGTGAAATAGAGCTTGTGTACCCATAGTAAATGTGGTAAATCTTTCTACCCATCAAATCGAGTCTCTCACACTATTGAACATGGTATTAAACAAGGTCCTTACCATGAAATTTGGAGATCTTAGTAGACACCTTAATCCTAAGAAATATAGCAGAGAAATTGATTCTCACTTATCACCACTCCAAAAGATTATCCCTATGAACCATCCACCAATGCATTTACGTCCCATGTAGAGTATAAACTAGCATATTCCTTCTTTCCAATTGACATTGGACCACTAAACTTCCATACCACATAGGAGTATTTCAGGATTTTCTTCACCAATGTACCTTGGTACTTGGCTTCTTCCCAAATGCCTATTGAAACAAGTAATCTTACTTATCATTTCGTTCCCAACCATTTCATAAGTTCCATATGTTTTATTATCACATGTAATACTTGTAGTATCACTTATGGACTGTGCATCATCCCATTGGATCACTCCCTCCTTTAATGGCTCAAGAACCTTTGGATCTCTAATGGTATGCACATATATTATGTTCAAGTATTCCTCACTCAAAGGTTCAACATAAGGTGCATATTTCTCATCTCATTAAAGGAGTAATGAAAAAATCTTCCTTGTTCTTAAAACTGATGTACCCCTTGTTGCAGCATAGATCATCATTTTTTCATAACGACAAGGGAACCTAAGAAAAATTGGAAAACTATCTACCTCTACAAGTGCTAGGACTTCAAAGTCTCCATAAAACTTAACCCTCAGTACATCCTTCAAAACTCCAATGGGCATGGATTTAGTCTTGTATTCCATAAAAACACATTGGAATATTGCTACAATGGTGGTCTCCTATCTAATTCCATGCATCTAATGTGAGTACATTCACTTATTCCCCTATGTCAATCAAAATTTTACTTAAAATCCATCCATCCACAACAAAATTCAGAGTAATTTCCTTATCATAATCAAAACTATTAGGAGGAAGGTTAGCATGCAATATTTTTCTTTCATGCTCAATTCCAACATGTGGGGTGCTTCCCTTTAACCATTTCCCTAACAAATGAAAGATTTTCACTTGTTGTGGTATCTTCCAAAACTCCTTTAAATCATGAACATCCGTCTGATGGATCTCAACTGATTTCTTTTTCTCTAACTTCTATGACTGTTCCTTTAAACATTGTATCTCACCCTATAAATTCCTAATCACCTCTATGGTCTCTTGATAAATCTCCTTCTGATGTGTAGGATGTGGATACTTTGCATGTAGTACCTCCTCCTTTGTAATAATAGGATTCTAACTTAGAAATTCCTTGACACACACAACCTTAACTCATGTAGTAACCAAAATAGGTACCAACTTAGGATCCAACGCTAACTTTGACATCCACTAATCTTCCATAACACAATGTATTCTAACCATTCCCAAGCCCTTGTCCTATTTTTTATTCTTACTCAAATGTTTGATGCAGCCTAGAATTCACTAGATAATACCCTAGATGCACTAACACATCACTCATCCTAGACTGAGTGCTCACCCGAAGCACGCAAAGGTACCAGTCCCTCTTTAGGGTTGTTGTAGTAGAATGTTAACATGATGAAGACTTAAAGCATATAGATCCATAACTAATATATCATTATACGTGCATGAAAAATCTAGATCTAGGAAATAAGAAATAAGAACATGCACTACCCAAATAATTGATAGAAATAAGAACATGCACTACCCAAATAAACAATAATCATGATATAAATAAGAACATACACTAGCCAATTACACACAGGGAATGACACTTAGGTTCAGTCAATATCTTCCATATCTTAATTATGACAATTTTATAGAAGCTTCTTATAATACTCGCAATCTATGCCGATGCGCGCATGGATCTGGTATGGTAATCCGGAAAACATATACATGTCTCTGTATACATTTCCCTCTCTCTCTCTCTCTCTCTCACACACACACACTATATTATCTATCTCTATATATCCATCATCATCCTACCAGGTAATTCACTACATATATATAGGGTGGGGACTTTCCCTTCACCACCTATCTATTCCAGAAATAGACCACATGCTATTAATATCCATGTGCCGTTTTCATGAATAGACATGCACTGCATTTTCATGCATAGCCACACATTCAAGTGTGTTATCTATATACTACTAATAGTTAACTAAGGTGAAAATCCTATTTTTAGATTGTCTCCATGAAAAAGTGCTCCGAATCTGATCCTCCAAAAATAGACAATGTGCGGCATGCATGTCTCTTCATCATTGGTGTGTTGTGCATGCCATCTTAAAAAAATAGATCTTCATGCTCAAAAATGGCTAAGTCCTGAATGCTAACTTGTCTTACACACGCAGGTTCTTCCTCTCCCTTCGCACCCTCAACTGGCTTGTTTTCCCATGTGGAATTCTTGTGTGAGTTCTCATCAAGTGTTATCTCGATCAACATTACCCCACACTAATTTTATTATCATCCCGAAAATGGGTATCTCCAAAAAATATGGTGAATAGAAAGAATGGTTTTATGTGGCAGCCTCCTCTGTCTCATCTTGAAGGATCAACTCTGAATACTCCTCCTTTATTTTAGCCTCTAAGGTCTGCCAATCGGTGAGAGACTTATCTACTTTGTTTGGAATGTCCACAATGATGGATTCCAGTTCATATTGTGTTACTTCACCTTTCTCATACTGCAAGACCAACATAATGTTAGACATTACAGCCATTCTTCCCTCCAGTACATCCATTTTCTTCTTCCCCTTTGTTCCCACTGCAGCTACTTTCTTGGGTGCCATGTTTACCTTGTAATCCATCTGTAGACACTTTCCTCTTTAACTGTGCAATGCCTGACTAAAACCCTAGCTCGAGTTAGCATGCCTAGGTGAAATCATGTGCCCTAGATCCTCTCTTTCATCTTGCTTCACTCAAACCCTTCACCACTAGGGACGCAAGCTTCTTCTACACACATATCTTCTTGTCACGTTTGGTTTCACACCCTTCACACCTCAAATCAATTACTTGGATCTTTGCACTTAGTTCTTTCTTAAATAATCTTAATCGTAATATTAAAAATGAACTCGCACCTCATCCTTATATAGATTTTCAAATTTTGATGCATTTATTGCTCCTTCATCTAAAATATATCCTCTCATTAATTGACCAATTCCATCCTTTCCGCACGTTACACCCTCATGCCTCAGCTATAACCTTGTAGCGTTCCTTCCTACCATCTAGTCACATACTTCTCTTCAATTTCCACCCATTCTCCTAAGTACCTTGTCAATGTACCTTATCCTTGAAGTTATCATGGCCTTTTCTTACCTCACGTTATACTTTGTTCCTTCATTCATCTCCATCCTTGGTCACTTTTAAGAAGAAATATTTTTACTTTGAAAAACACCCGTAGAAACTTATTCCTTTCATCTCTTAATTCCACCATATTGTACCTGGATATCAACAACCACCCCACACTAAAATTATGTGCAGTCCTCTGCACATCAACATGCTCCATATTGTAGTTAGCTTCATGCGCGCAAGTGCGCTTATTACACAAGAACAAAAACTAAAGTGACAAAGCATAGCAACAATGAAGGAAATACATTAAGGAAATACAAAATGGAAACCTAATCTAATTGGAAATACTGCCTTATTACAAATGCTAAGAAGACTTATTTATAGTAGGGCTTCAACCTACTCCCGTTAAAGTAACCGGGTAGCCGTGTTCCATCTAGTGTTTCTAACTAGCAAGCACTGTTTCAAGGATGTAAGTAATAACATATGGCCCTAACCAATGTACCTTAAGTTTTCCTAGATGGCATAAGAACTTAGAGTCATAGAGAAGTACCATTTTTCCAATCTCAAACTTCTTATCCCTTATGTTTCTATCATGCCATGATTTTTTCCTAGCCTTTCCTACTTTTGACTCCATCGTGCTATGGCTCGTTGCTCATCTAGTTGAATCATCTTCTCAATACGCTCTTCTAAATCCTACTCATCATCTAGACCTCCAGCATGCACAATGTGCAAAGAAGGTAACATAAATTATATAGGGAGAACAAATTTTGTGCCAAACACCAACTGAAATGGTGTGGCTTTGTTCAATCTCTTATAATTTGTTCTATATGCCCAAAGAATAGCTGACACTTTATCATCCCAATCCTTTCTTCCAACATCACAATTTTTTTTCAATGTCTGGCTCAAAATCTTGTTGAAAGCCTCAGCAGTTCCATTTTCTTAAGGATGATAGGGTGTAGTCTTATGGTGTGCAACCATAAACTCATCTAATAGGATCCTGATTGTTTCATTCAAAAAGTGTGTACCCCTATCACTTGTCAAGCTTAAAGGAAATCCATATCTTGTAATAACATTCTCCCATAGAAACCTAGCTATTGTAGCCACTGTACAGTCCTTCATAGGTGTCTGCTTCTTCCCACCTTGTGAGATAATTTGTACAAGTAATGATATAGCATGACCCAATCCTATGTGTGGTTGGCAAAATAGGTCCTACAAAATCGATGGCCCATTTCTCAAATGGTTTGGCACTAGTAATAGGTCTCAAAGGAATCTCATCTCTTTTCCTCGGGTTTACCTAGATGTTGACAATGGTCACACGCTTTGCAATACGCTTTACAATATTTATACAGTGTCTCCCATCATAATCCAGCAAGTAGGATCTTTCGGGTAGTTGCATCACCTACATAGTGGCCTCCTCCATTATATCCTTGCGCTCATGCTCTAATACACAACGATGTAATACTTCATCTCTTCCTAACTTGTAGAGGTCACCACTGATTAACATAAATGGTGATGCATGTATAGAAAGTTGTTTCTTTTCTAATGCCTTCATTCCTTCTGGTGCCACACTAGTCCATAGAAAGACAACAATGTCTTCTAATTCTGATGGCATGCATTATAACCTATATAACTGTGCATCTGGCATGGTTTCTTCAATTGTTTGTGCTTCTTCTCTTGAGTGAATTCTAGACAAGTGGTCTAGGTCCAGAGTTACTTTTCCCTGGCTTCACCACAACTGTGAAGTCAAACTCTTGAAATAGGAGTACCCATCTACATATGATCCCTTGTAATATGGGTTTGTTCAAAAATGCTTCAATGTCATGTGATATGTATAAAACACACATGTTGTTGCTAACAAGTACTATCGAAACTTGTGTAATGCATAGATCATTGACAAAGCTTCGTGCACTATAGTTGTATAATTACATTTCAAAGATGAGTCCTCTTCTTACTATCAAAACAAATTGGATGATCTACAATACCTTCACCATGTTGAGCTAACACAATGCCAATGGCCATGCCATAGGCGTCCACATGCACATGAAAAGGTTTATCCCATGAGGGAAAGCGTAGAATGGGTGTAGTAGTAAGTTTCTCCTTTAATATCTCAAACGTGCATTGCTACGGTTCTCCCCAATAAAATGTACCTTTTCCTTTTAGTAATTATTCCAAGGGTGTAGAAACTTTGGCATACCCTTTGATGAACTTCTAATAATATCCTATGTGACCCAAAAATCCATGCACCTCACTTTGAATGGTAGGTGCTTCCAAGCCTAGAATGATTGAAACCTTAGTTAGATTAACCAACAAACCTTCCTTACAGATTATATGTCTTAATAATATTCCAAAAGGTGTAGAAAATATACACTTCTTGATGTTCAAAGAGATACTCAATTGTCTACACCATTCAAAACATTAAGGTAGATTGTCACAATGATCTTTCACAAGCCCATATACTTTCTAATCATCTAGATAAACCTAGTAAAAAGTTGTGAATAAAATCTTTGAATTCTGAACAACTATATGCGAGAATACAACCGGCATGTTTTTCAGTCAAAAGGCATCACAAGATAGCAAAAACTACCCCATTCGGTATTAAAAGTTGTCTTTTCTTGATCCTCCCGAGAAATCCTAAACCGATGATACCTAGAAAACCCATCTGTGAATGAATATATTTCATTCCCTGTCACTCCTTCCAGTATTTCCTCAGTGAATGGTGTAGGAAAAGGGTCTATGATACATGTAGCATTTAACTCCCTGTAATCTACACAAATTTGAATCCTACCATCCTTCTTGATACTTATCACTATACGACTAACCCATTCTAACTCATCCAAGGGTTGAATAATCCCAGATTTTAGCATCTTATCAATCTCTTCCTTCACCTTTTCACGTAAATTGGGATTCATTCTGTAAGGTCACTTTCTAACTAGGTGTGCACCATCCTTAAGCTTTATCTTCATTTCCCCAAGTGATTCATGCACGCCTTTAATTTCATGATACCCTCGAGGGAATAAGTCCTGATAATCCCTGAGTAACTCAATGATCTTTTCCACTTCTGATTCTAACCAATAGTCTCCAATTATGACCTCCTTTTTCTCAGCCTCCAAACCGATATTCACCTTTGTTGTCTTCATTAGTTCGTGATAGGAATGAGTATCCTTGTATACACTATCCAAGACCTTACGTACCCCTTGTGAATGTTTAATATCTAGGTTCTCAACTTCCTCATCATCCACTATGTAAACCATATTTCCTTTCTCTTTCTCAAGGCAAGCGTGTTCAAGTAGTATGGAGTCTATTTCTTCTTCCTTTTCAAAATGCACTCCAGACTCTGTCTCACCAAATAATTCCTAAATATGCTCTTCTACCTTTGCACTATGTCCCATATTTAAGCACTTGACAAATTTTAATGCTTCTTCTACTGGAGGTTTAGTTGAGAAGTAGTCAAAGGTCTAGATCATTCATGTAGTCAAATTCTACCAATTCCTAGTCTCTATGTAGTTCTACATGTACATATTAGGTGTGTACGTATCCTTGTAGATTATAATACAATCTATGCACCTAGAGTGAAGGTGGTAATGCTTCCTATCCCACTTTGTCCAGATTCTCTCACATTGCTAAATGTGATGTTGAATAGGTTGATCACCATTATAAGTGCAAATCTTCATAGATGCATTTCTCCTTAAAAACCTAGTAGATAGGGTAGTTCCAATCTCCCCATCCTATAAGATTATCTCTTTGGAGTACTCACCAAAGTGCACTGCTGTCCCACGTAATGTATACACTAACATATCTCTTCTCTTAATTTTATCTGTCCACTATGCTTCCATGGCTTTCAAAAATATAGAAATATCTTTTCCCCAGTATACCAAGGTAATTTTCTACCTATCCATCGAATGTAATGAAGTTTGTTTTTTTATGCAACTACGCTTTTTACCTCGTGCCCTACTAGTTCATATGTACCATGATCCCAATTTTCACAAGCAATACTCATAGTATCACTAATAATATTAGAATCTTCCCACCGTAGGATGCCTTCCTTTGATGGCTCGTTGACCTCTCGGGTCTGAATAGTGTGTAAATAGATTTTGTTTAAGTCCTCCTCAATTAGAGGTTCAACTTATGGTGTAGAATTACCATATGTCAAAGGTATTAAAACCCTTTCCTCCTTGTTCTCAAAGCTAATATACCCCTTATTGAATCTCAAGTCAGCATTATTTGCATAACACCAAGGGCGTCCAAGTAAGGCTAGAAAACTATCTCGCTTCCACAATTGCTAATACCTCAAAATCCCATGTGAACTTAGCCCCTTGTATGGTTATAGATTCAACCTTCAAAACTTGTATGGGAGTGGCCTTAGTCTGGTTTTCCATAAATAACACATTAGATGATAGCTAGATGATGGATGGAATGGAGGCCTCCCTATTTGTACCCATGCAACTAAATGTAAGCACATTCACTCCACACCTATATCAATCAATATGTTGCTCAAGTAGCCATCAATCCATAACAAAGATTCCAAATAATTTCCTTATCTTAGTCGATGCTATCGGGGAAGATTTACATGTAGGATTTTTCATTCATTCTCAATGCTTGCAAGTGGGATATTCCCTTAACCCATTTCCTAGCAATGGAATAATATTCTCATGGCACAACATTTCACAAACCTCTTTGATGTGATCAATATCGAGGGGCCTTTTTCGCTTCTTTCTTCTGCTCCATCTTCATTGACTGCTCTTTTAAACATTATATCTCACCTTGAAGATTCCTGAGGACCTCCATGGTCTCTTGATAGACTTCCTTCTCGATGAGTAAGATCTGGTTACCTTGCATACAAAACCTCCTCCTTGATGATCATAGGCTTTTGGTGTAATTCCTCTCTTGTGCGCGCCCATTGCTTTAGCTTGTGTAGTAATCTTCACTGTTAATTCCTTAGGTCCTAGTGCTATCTTGGGCATCCACTGATCTTCTACCACGTAATGGATTCTAATCACCCTAGTGCCTTTGTTCTCTTGCTTATGTTGCTTCTTGAGATTCTCATACAAGTCTCGTGAACTCCTCGTAGCTATGGTTCTTTCCACAAAAAGAACATGTAACATTCAGGGACATTCACACCTATAGTGGTCGGAGATCCACATGTATAACATGTTCCATGAGGGAACTCAGCTCTTATTCCACCGCAGCCTCATTCTCCATATCCATTGTGGTATCCTTGACCTCTACAACAACCGCCTTTAAACGACTCGCATTCCGATTATATAGCACACCCGATTGTGCTCCCGGTCATGATGTTTATTCTTTCCCTTAGCATTTTCTCAAACTCTTGTCTTCCATACACCAAAATCAATAACATCATGGATCTTTCCAATCAGTCGGTAGTCCTCCGTGTCATGTGTTGTGGACCTGTAGATTTTACAGTAGCTTGAAACGTTCTTCCTTATCGCGTGTTACAATAATGGGTAGTAGATAGCATCATGGTTTAAATGGCATATCTCACAATCCATCAGCAATGAGCATACTATTCTATGAGGACAACTATCCTTTGTGTGACCCTCTACTTCACAATCTGTACACCAAATTCCTGAGCATGTTTCATGGGCTGAATTCGCTGATAATTTCTCTAGTTGTTTTTCCATAGCTGCAATCTATGCCTCTAAGAATGGGCTAATGCTAGTGTCAATACTCCCAACTACCTCAACGTAAGGCTACTTCCAATGCCTCACGTGGATTAGTATATGTCTTATGTGATAGTGCCCTCCTAAATGGTGTAATCAATCCCCAAAAACCATCATTGTGCATGTTGGCTTGCATATATGTCACAAGAAATCTTTGATAACAACGTTTTAAACCATGCATCATACTCTCTAACACTTTCAAGAGTTCCTTACTTAATATACTTGAGCGAAATTATACTCTTCTCGCTCAAACTCAAGGATATGAAACTCAATAAGGAATGTATCCTTTAAAGATGTATAATCTACATAAGTTTGATCGTGGTCAAACTTCCTATACCAACCGTGTGCACGTCCTTGTAATGTAGTAGAAAATTGATTTTCCTTGCACTCAAAAGCCATGATCCCTTTTGCGTGCCACAATATTTCACATATGTGTACATGCTCAACAAAATTCGCTATGCCTCTATACTCTAGAAGATGAAGAGACATCTCTATATAAATATTCTGCAGCTTAGTGTGGACCTTTCCCACCGTTCTAGAACCCCTTGTGTTTCCCCTACCTCTAGAACCACCAGATCCACCAAAACTAGAACCACCTATACCTCCTGATCCTCCACTTGTAGCTGGAATATGACCTGTAGATGTACTCCCATGTGCTTTAAAAGTAGTACTACAATGAAGCCCTACATGCAGGTGGTAGTTCCACTTCCAGAGGTGAATCCAACATTCTACGCACTTACATTCTGTATGATGATGCACCTGAAAATGTTCCTCCAAATAAAATTGAAGCCATCTATCCTACCATTGATGTACTTGCTCTCTGACTTACTCTGGTTCTCCTATTTCCCAAATTCACTTGTTGATTACTTATCATACTAGATACTGGAAAACCAAGCGCAAGGGCTAGGTCACTAGGTGGATTAAGATGTGCACCCATGGCCTAGGTAGTCTCTCTGGCACATGTTTGTGTGAGGCCAAGGGGGATCCCTATCATGCTTTCCAAGATGGAGGATTTCCTGATGCTCTGGATTCACGTCTTCTACATGAGCTTTAAATCCTTCATGAGACATCTCTCTCCTCAACATCATACTTTCTGCAATGATATGCTACTTATCTATCTCCCTCTTTCGCGCCTCATTATACTTAAGCCACCTTTCCTCTCTCTTCCTTTCTACCACTAGCTATTCCATCTTTCACCAAACCTTTTCCTGCCCTCACATATGGTGAGGTTTAGTTAGCCATCGTTTTACTCTCTAGGTTGAAATTTACCATCAAGATCTTGATCGCCATTGGAATGCCTTGCAAATAAGATCCTATTGGATATGATAAGAACTGTAATTCAACTACTTCTAGACATGAATAAGAGGAAACTGAGTATTCCAAGATATAACTATTTAGGACACCATGAACCACGTGTCCATAGCTTGAGTCTAAATCAGATCAGCATCATAAAGGTCCTAGAATTCTTCATGTGTCGAGACAAGTGCACGATACCTCCAATTCCTCTTAGATGCATAAGAAATCAGCCGGTCGTATAATTCTACTGAAAGATATCTAAAAAGCTCTCATATAAACTATCATACATATTTTGTTCCAGCCACATGTGTGCATAAACTCAGATCCAATGTTGAACCACAGCATATTCTTCCTCCAGATTGTGTATCCACTCCATAATACTTGCTAGAGTTAACCGGTATGTCTTCATCACAAACCATCCTAAAAATAACTAAAAGAGGTCCCTGTAACTAAAGAAATGATGTAGCCTAGAATTCACTAGATAATACCCTACACACATTGGCACATCACTTAGCCTAGACCGAGCACTCATCCGAAGAGCACAAAGGTACCATGTCCTGTTTAGGGTTGCTATATGTGCAGAATGAAGACTTAAAGCATACAAATCCATAACTAATACATCATTATACAATACATGATGATATAAATCTAGGAAAGAATAGGTTTAAACAATAATCATGATAGAAATAAGAACATGCACTACCCAATTACACACAGGAATGAGACTTAGGTTCAGTCAATATCTTCCATCTCTTAATTATCACAATAACATATAAGCTTCTTACAATACTAAAAATCTATGCCAATGCATGCATGGATCTGAAACGGCAATCCAAAAACATGTACATGTCTCTATATACTTATCCGTCACACACACACACACACACACACACACACACACACACACACACACACACACACACACACACACACACTATTATCAATCTCTCTATATCCATCGTCATCCTACCAGGTAATTCACTACATATATATAGGGTGGGGACTTGCCCTTCACCGCTTATCTGCTCCAAAATAAGTTGCATGATATTAATATCCCCGCACCATTTTCATGCTTAGCCACACATGCAAGTGTGCCATCTATATACTATTGATAGTTAACTAAGGTGAAAATCCTATTCTTAGACTGTCTCCATGAAAATCACTTTGAATATGATCCTCCAAAATAGACAATGCATGGTGCACACGTCTCTGCATCATTAGTGTGTTTTGTACGCAATCTTCTAAAAATAGATCTTCATGCTCAAAAATGGCTAAGTCTTGAATCCCGACTTATCCTATGCATATGGGTTCTTCATGTCCTTCACGCCCTTGAACTCCGGTCTATTTTCCCGCACAAACTTCTTGTGTGAGTTCTATCAAGTGTTTTCTCGATCAAAAATGTTCATACAAGTCTGGGCATTCTTCATATTTATGGTTCTTTTTACAAAAAGAGAAAATAATTTTATGTGGACACTCACGCCTATAATGATTACGGGACCCGCATGTGTCACATGTTCCACATGGAAAATCACTCCTTCCACCCCCATGGCATCAACCTATAAATTCTCCATGGTAACCTCAACCCCTACTGCAACCTCCATTAGAGTTCCCTTCATTGTGATCATGATCATGATGCTACGCTTTCTCCTTAGAGTTATAAGTAATGCTGGTCTATAATACACCAATATCAATGACATCATGGATATGATTAATAAACTTGTAATTCTCGGTATTGTGAGTGGTAGACCTACAAATCTTGTAATAGAAGACGCATTCTTCATTATCACACGTTGTAGTGAAGGGCACCTAATTGAATTGTTGTCCAAGTGATAAATTTCGCAATCGAGCAACATGGCGGAAACTAATTCATGAGGAAAACTATCCTTAGTATGCCACTCAACTTCACAATATATGTACCAAATCCCACTACATGTCTCATGTACTAAGTTAGCCAATAAGTTTTCTAACTATTTAGTCATTGCTGTAATTTGAGCCTCCAAAAATGGGTTGACCTCTATATCTACACTCCTATTTCCTCAACATGCAAAGATTCTTCCGACACCTCATGTGGATTTACATAATTCTTATGGACCATAGGATGTACTTAATTGTGCTCCTATATTTTTTCTAAACTAGACTCCCACAATCTGTAAAGTTGCACTACTTCCAAATGTTATGCCAACGTTACGTGCTTTTGTGCTTTGATAAGGAACCAAAAAATATACCCCTAACTAGATCTCCAAATAATACAAATGACGATTATACCATAGAAAAATACACTATCTAATTGACTCCTAAACTTGACTATAAATTAAATCTATCCTCGCTACTCTATTGTCCACACTAGCTTTCTTATTGTTGTCATCTGTCAGAGAAACTGAAAACCAAGTGTAAGGGTGGGTTGTTAAGTAGGATCGATGCTCACCCATAATCCTTAATCTTTCTTCTAATGCACCTTCATTCAAAGCCAAAGAGGTTTTTCTACTATTCTTTCCCAAATGTGGGAGTTCCGGATGCTTTGGCTCCTCGTCTTCTAAGTGAGCTCCAAATCCTACATGAGCCATCTCCTCCGCAACACCATTCTTTCCATGATCTCTCATTATTTCTCCAAATCCCTCTCTCGCTTCTTCATTAAAATTTAGCCACCTTTCTTCCCTTTTTCTTTCTACTTCTAGCTCTACCATCTTTCACCAAAACTCAAGCTCCTACCCCTATGCATGGTGGGGTTTTGCTAGCCATAGGTTTCTTTTCCAAATCCAAGGTCACGATCAATATTTTAATTTTTAAAGGTATGCCAAGAAAATATGATCCCCTAGGTTCACACAAGAACTGAAACTCATCCACTTATAGACAAGAATAAGTTGACACTGCATACTCAATAATATACCTAGTCAACACACCGCTCCACCAATGGTCTACAACATACAACTAAGTCAAATCTTCATCATACAAGGCCTGGATTTATTCCTATGTTTAAACAAGTTTTTAAATGTCCAATTTTGCTTTGAAGTATAAGTAACCAACCACTTGTACAGATCTATAGGAAAGCAAAAATAGAATGTCTCATACAGCCATGATACAGATTCTGTTCAACCCACATGCGTGCATTAAATTTAGGTCTAGTGCTAAATATGCAAGCATAATCTTCCTCCAAATCATCTAACCACTCTTCAATATTGAAAAATGTCATCTTGTACATCTTGTACATCTTCATTATGTAATATCCTACCAACAACTGAAAAAATGTCTTGGAAACAACCAAAATGTAGCCTAGATTTTACCACCAATAGCCCAAGGCATGTTGGCACATCACTCATCCTAAACTGAGTTCTCACTTTAAGCGTGTAAGGTACTAGGTCCCTCTTTTATGTAACCTTTTTCAAGATGTTAACATGATTATACATATAATCCATATCTATAACAAATAATAAATTATACTTACAGTGCATAAACCAAATCTAGATCTTAAACATATTTAAGAACAACTAAACAAGAACCAAGATTAAATTTACCATACAATTTCCATGCTTAGTTATATCAAACACCAATATCCAGCCACAAAGATACATTATATTAACTGCTATAAAACACAAAATCATCATACATACATAATAGAGTCTCCATAGTTATGCACACTCATAAACTCACATCATAACACCACAATAACATTGGATCCATAAACTATGAAAATAAATACATATTTATAGGGGTGGGAATTTCCCTTCACCACCCATGCACCTTTCAAAAATAGGCTACATGCTAATAATAGCCATGCACCTTTACATGAGAATACAAAAGCATGCAAGCTTGCTAATAATAGATTATCTACTAGAATAAATATTGTTTAATCCTATTAATATCTTTAAAGATATGCATGGTGCTGGTTCATCCACTTATCCAAAATATCCTTTGTGTGTTCTTCAAGTCTCTTACGAACGTGATCTGCACTCCAAGTCCAAAATTAGCCTCAACTACAAAAATGTCTAAGTCCTATTTTCAAACCTTTCTAGGTGTGCCATGATTTTCTATACTTCGTGTGCTCCTATGCACCCTCGTGTCTACATGCCCAATCCTTATACACTTTCATACTTAAGTTGTATTTCATTAGCTTAACACCTTATCTCATAATTTACTTCAAAACTTCCAATTGAATTTTCATTCTTCTAAGTGTCTATCTCATAATCTTGCCATCCTCAAGTACCATTATAGGGGTTATGAGCATATTTCATTCCTTGAAACCTTAGTTCCAAACATAGGAGATAGTGATGTATGACATCTTGACTTCAATGAGTTTTGGACATGAATTTCTGATGTAAACCCCACTTCCATGGCTCATTGTATCGAAGATAACAGATTTCCTATGTTGGTGGTTTCACTATCTTAGTTCAAAGTGTAGATACTGTTTTATCCTGTGATTCTTGCTTTGATCTAGATTCAAAATAAATTAGAGATCCTCATAACCAAGTGATCGCTTAATTAGATATTAGATCCATAAATGTTGCATTTGGAATTTATGTTGAATATGTTAATACTCTTACTCTGTTGGAAGATCAAAGCCTTTTTGAATAGGATAAATAGAAATACAAATCAATGATAGCTAAATCCTAGTTCGAGACCCCAAAAAAAGGAGCATCCAGAGTGCCAAATAATAAGTATAGGGCTGATTTCAAAGAAGAGCTTTAAAATATTATCACTCTACTATCTAGAATCATGAGTCTTACTTCAACTCATGAGTTTCACTTATGGATGTGCCCTTATATAAATATTATTTGTGAAGGGAAATAGAGTCTGAACTAGGGAGACATAATTTGTGAAAACCTGAGTGAGAAATTAATCAATGTAAAACATATCCAAGCTTTCTATATGACCTTGTACTTAATGTATACTATTGAAGCATGTAGGGTCTAGTTAGAACTTTCTCTAGTGGATGATAAGAATAATGCACCAATGTATGAATATTATCTATAATTGACTCTTGAGAACAATAAGCATCATGTTAGAAGATTCAATGATACTTTCACAATGTACATTGTTAGAATTATGGAAGGTAACACACCTAAGAGGGTATCTCGCAGAAAAAGATAATTAATCTCAACTTATGGCGCTTTTTTCATCCAATTCAACAAATTCTCATATATCATATTGGTTGGTTTTGAGGAATACCCAAAAACTTCCCATGTATTGCAATGACAAGATATTTCTTGTAGAAGTTTGTAGGCAAATTTATATGTTTCATAGAATGTGCACGGACAAAAACATCTCGCCTTCAATTTCTAATTACTTTAGGGAAATGCACCTACAGGATAACACCCAATGCAAAGAATGTAGGAAGGAACATTGTCACATTCAACTTTTATACTTTTCAGAAGAGTTTCTTTTTGACATCAAAGGGTTCATTTACAACAACCTCAAAACGGTTTTTATCACTTTCCTACCTCAAAGATTAAGGGACATATTTTTTAGATAATTATGAAATAAGAAGGAGATATTATGGCAGGATTTCCTTGCAGAAAATCAAAGACTTTGGGATTTATAAATTACTTGAGGATTTACAAGATGATGATGAGGAATTGTAATCTCTCGAGTACATGAAATCTATCTGGCATACACCCTTTCCCATTATATATTAGTTTCAATAAGAAACAGATGACCTTCAAGAGATAATAAACCATGTAATGGTGAGGAACAAGGTATGGTTTTATAGAAATATGAAAGCATACAAGATAGGTATAATTCAGTCCTCTTCTCATGAATCATCCACATCTCAAAGGGAGATATCCACTCCAAAGGCTGCAAGTTCATACCCAATCACCCCTTCTCCTTTAGAATCCACAACATTGGTGTACTATAAGTAATGGAAGGCTGAAAGAATGGAGAAGATAGAAGATAAAAATGAAAAGTCTCTCTCTCCCAAAATAGTAGAAAAGGTTCAATTGTTTGAGAAAATCATTGACCTTTCGAGACATAAAAGAAAGAAATAGAGGATCATGAGATAGGAAACTATGGAGGTAGCATTGATAAGGAAAATTATGAATGGGATAAATTTGAAGTTAGGATATCAAATGTTGAAATAGTAAGCACTCTCAAGCTTTAGTCACCACCTAATGAATCACCTTCTTCAAGCATTGGCACACTAACTTTGAAGGTATCTATTTCCTAAACCCTTGGTTCCTTGAATGTGCTTGCTTTAGGCCCGCTTCCTACCCCATTAACAAGTGACACATTCACTTGAGTTAATCCCTTCATTGATAATAGGAAAAGGAAGGCTTCCTCTCAAGTCATTTCTCCCAAGTTTGATGGTGTGGCTTCCTCTTGGGTAAAAATCCTAATTCTTTTGGAAAGAAATGAAAAACTACTTCAAGACCGGTATCTAATGCAAAAGGATATTAATATTTGTAAATAGCTAAGCCAAGAGTGGAGAGAGATGAAAAGAATTTTAATATTTATAACTTGAAGCTTACCAGAATTCCATTGGGTGAATCTACTCCTGAGGGAGAGGTTCATAATTTGAAATAAATAGTTACCAAATTCATTGAAGAAGTGGAGAATGGGAAAAAAAACATAGGAAAAAATTGAAGAGCAGTTCAGGACCTCTCTATTTTCATCAAATATCTTCTAGCAAGTGATGATGTATTATATCTTGCCTCTCTAGCTTCAATGCCTCCTCCCATTTTCGTGTCTGATGAATAAGTACAAACTATCAAGGAAATTCATAAGCATGCTGCTTACAGAAAGGAAATGGAAGATATGGTTGATGAAACGTTGTTTTCTGACTTGAACTTCATTGAAGAAGCATATAAAACATATGATAATATTTCTTTGATACATTATAAGTTTTATCTAACTCACAATGGCTTTAATAAAGAACTCAAACTTAAAGCATTTATAATTTCATTGAACAACATGTTCATAGTGTCTCGTAGTTTAAGTGGGGTTAATGAGGACATTTGGGGCCCTAAAGAGAAAAGGGATATTGCAATTGCTCGGAAGATATGAGAGACCCCTCTCGAGCCACCGCCATTGCCTTCTTCATGTCATGCCAGGATATCAAGACCAAGATTGGCGGGGTTATCAAGTAATGGGTTGCTTGTGTTGTTGTTTTTTTGCTACGAATTCTTTCGTTATCCGCGGTTTTGGAGATACTTTTGGTGGAGTTTTATATGTTGTTTATCTTTTGGTTGTTTTTGATCTTTTCTCGCTTCTTTTGGATCATTGTTCATTTGGGTCCTTTCTTCACTTGTATTGTCATATTTGGTGATGAACCCTCTTTGGTTGGCCGTTTTCCGTTCTCTCGGGGTTGTTTCTCTCACCTTTGCTATCCGGCTTTTGAGCCCTTTTTTATACAGGTATAGTCCCTTCAAAACTATTTTCCCTTAATAAATAAATAAAAAGAACTCAAACTATGGATATAATGTATTCAATATCTTAGGATCGCGAGTGGTACATATGAAAAAATATTTTTGCTTATAAGTATTTTGATGATTCAAAGAACAATCTTTCTAAGAAATGGGTGTTTAATGTGGAATGGAAGATGAAAGTGTTAGAGGAAGCAAATTATGAACTAAATAATATGGTGTAAAAGAAGAATCCTTAAAATCTACAATACTTGGTTGAATTTTAAGATCTTTGATGCCAATTTTGCAATGAAGATTCTACAGAAAGAAATGCATTACAGGATATCAACGAAAAATTTAGGGCACTTATCAAGAAATAGTTTTCAAACCTGAAGCTACAAAAAAGAGAAAATAAAGGATATCGATTGCACATATAGACTGTGGTTATTGAAGCAAATAAAGGCCTATTGCACAATGCGAGATATAGGAAAGGAAATGGAGGATTTATTAAATAGTTTGAAAAATGCAACAAAAACACTACTATTCCTAGGGGCATGGAGATCACTTGAGAACTCTTAAAATTCAGAAATCCGGTTCTCAAAGTGAACACTTCAACAACATCAATCTCAATTGTTCCTTCATCTAGTTCATAGGCCCTTTCTTTTAATTAATATATTTCAAAGTTGGCTTTATTATTGATGAAAATGTAATTTGTAATTAAGGCCAATTAAATGTTATAATACATTTGATTAAGTGATAATGCTTAATTAAAAGAAAGGGAAACTGAAAAGACTTCAGTTGTAACCACCCTTGTGGCTATATAAGGCACTTTTTGTATCATTGAAAGGGGTTGGATTTTGATGCTTGGAATGTAGATGCACAAAACTATTTGATCAATACAGAAGTTATTTCCTCTTGTCTCTTATGTTCTTCATGTTCTATTCTTTAATCTGCATATGTGTCTTTGATATATTCAAATAGGAAACTTTGTGTTCAATTCATTGGATGTAGTGCAAAGAACTTTGTGTCTGAAACATCTATGTCTTATGAGTTATTTGAGTATATGAAAATTCATATGATTCTTAAAACCTCATGCAAGCATTAATATGACATTTCTCTGTAATATATATGTTTGAAAGTGTTTCCTTCTTCTTTTCCCTCTATTTCAATAGTGAGTGATCTTGGGTAACCAAGGAGAACACTTGTGTTCTTCATAGGTGAAAATTTGAACTCAAAATTTCCTTCTAACTAGTCTTGCTTGTTTAAAGCTATTGTTTCCTCTGATAAATTCTTATATTCCCTCTATCTTTGTATTGAAAATAGTATTGGATATGGGAACATTTTCAACTTAAAAATCCTAAAATAAATATTGATAGTATCTATATTTGTGAATAATTAGTTTTTTCTTGTGTGTGAGTGTTGAATAAAGGAACCTCTCCCACAAAGAGAAGGGATTGTTGTCCCTTGAACTATTTTTGCTTTGAGATACAAAATTTTCAACCAATATTTTTTAGCACCCACCATGGGGTACATATTGTGTATCCCAATGAAACATTCTTCAAGTAAACTATAAATTATAACACACTAGTGGAGAGAAGATACACATGAGGACAAAGAGCCCTAGGTGTTGAAGATCCTAATTTCTAGTTATTGGACCAACAAGGCTTTCAATTAACTCATGGAAGAAGAGGACAAGGAAATAGGTCTTCAAATAATCTTCCTATAAAATGTAGAGTTGATTCATCTTCTCGGTAGGCATTGATACTTAGTCATAAGTAATTCATAGTGCTTAGTCTCTTGTTTTGGTAGGAATTGCAGTTTCATTACAAATTGTTTTTCCTAGAATGGTTCGTAATGCACCTTTTCCTTGGGGAATACAAAGTTGGGCCTTTGGCTCTTCCCCAACCATTACATGATTTTCCAAAAGGAAATAGAAATATTTTCCCAAATTTAGAGGTAATGGAAAGGTACATCTAGATGAGCATATTGTTTCATATGGAGTGCTTGGAGTTGAGCACAAGTATGTATCTATTAGGTTTTTATTTAGAAATTATAGGACAATGCTCACAGACTAGTTTTACCATATCCCATTGGCATTATTACCAATTGGGATTCTGTTGGTATCCAATTTTTTTCTCCTTTTCAAGCTAAGAAGCATCACAGATTTGACATGGAGATTAGAGATAGATAGATCATAATGTGTGTCATTTTTTATCTGGGGATGAGATCTAACTAGCCCTTTGTCACTTAGATTTATGGAGAGATGGATAGCACCTTCAAGAGGATTTGACCTATCCTCACTACTTTAGGTTGTGCCTCTTCACTAGGGTGAGAGGACCCTTAGTGTAACCTCTGTTTGATGAAGGAGATGGAGATATCCTTCTTTTGCACAAATTTTATGAAGAAAACCTTGGGAAAGTATGATCAATACTCCATAATTTAACTCTCAAGAGTTGTCACTTCTAAAATATGGAGATACTTTCAAAACAAGGCTAAGGTTACTGAAGACATTATGAAATCCTGATTGTTCTACATATTTTAGTAAATAGATTTTGTTTCTTTGTGGATATATAGGGCAAACAGGGGTAGTTCAGGATGGATTCATGGTTTTTGAATGATTTTGGTGGGATATTAAGTAGGATAAAGTTGATTATACTAGATCTTTGAGAAACTTCACAACAATGGACAACTCAACAATAGAAAGCTTCAGAATAGTTAAGATGTTCCTTCAACCAAAAGGTGTGCTTCAATGGAGGCCTAGATTAGCACATTTTCACACAATATTTGAGAATCTAGCATGAAGGATCGAGTTAAAAGACTCAATTAAACACCAAAATATCTGATCAATCATGCCTAAGGTACACCCAAATACTTACAAACAATATTTATCAACAAATGACAGTGAAGTGATTTTAAATTTGTTTATCTCATCACAGGATGAAGGATCTTCTTGAAATGAAATTGCAAATGCCACTAAACTATCACAAGGATGAGATCCTATGTGATTTCACAAAGATTTCAATGTAAGATTGCAATAGGAACAAGAAAAACTACTTGCAGACATTATAAAACAAAGAAAACACTAATTTCTCTAAGATTGACATAAATTAACTCAAAAATGATTAGATTCATCATTAGGGGAAAGCTTCCAGAGCTTGTCAATGGCTATACATCTGCAACCAACTTGACATGATAGAAAATCTAACACATAAGAAATTAACCAGGTATCTCAAATTGGTCTCTCAGGAAGATGAGCTCTCTCAAATTTTCTTTAAAGAATTCAACCCTTGACCCTTTGCAAGAGTATTCTCATTACATTTATACATCCTACTTGCTCACTCATCTAAAATTTTCCCCACAAAAATAGTAATATTAGAGGGATCTTTTCTTGTTACCAATTTGTCTCAGAAAGTGACGTTTAACAAATTTGCAACAAAAAGTTACCAGTTGGAAAAATCATGAACTGATCATATTCCTAGACCATCGACTAATGACTAGGATGTCATGCCACAACTTTTTGGAAGTCCTTTTAATCATTCTTATTCTGTCATGTGAGAAATCTCCATTTTAATCGGGTTTCAGAGGCTCAGATATCCGGATTTGACAGTAATGCTTTTCGCTCTCGAGGCAACACCTTTTTCATCTTTTACACCAGCAACCTCCATCATTTCATCATTTTCCCTCTCTTTCCTCTGAAACTCTTCCCCACATCCATCTTCTCTAGTAATTCACATTTTTATGAGTGCCTGAGCATTTCCAACTTCAAAATATCAACCATAACAATCCTTAAACTCACAAATTAAGTTCAATCCATTCAATGGCACTTTGGAGAAAAAATGACAAGCAATTCCATCAAAAATGATGAAAAATAGTGCTTATTCACATCTCTAGGAGTCTTCAAGAAAAAATGGTGGAAAAACAGATGCAATGCACAACAACCATTGATTCTACCCCTTCTCTACTTTATATTAGAGTCATCCATATGTTTCCTTGGTGAAACTGCAAAGGAGAAGTACATGGGCAAGTTTCCAAACAAGCACGGGCCTTCCACGTGCCCTGGGCCCAAGAAAATGCCTTTTGGCCTTTGAAAATTCTCAATAAAAATGAGCAAACGAAATCCTGGATGTTTCTCAATGGTGCACTTTGAGATGGTCCCCAAAAGCGGAGACCCCAAACAAGCATGGGCTCACCACATGTCTCATTCCGACAGAGTCATTCAATTTTTGAAGGATTTAGTAGAAGGCGCCATGTGTCTAGGGTCCGAGATAGTTTTCCTTTCGTTGAAAATTCCAAGCAAGGGAAGAGTGAGTGGAAGCCTCCAAGTGTCCTCTTGGCACTTCTTCAAAATAAAATTTAGGTTCTAGTCCCCAAACATGCACGGTCGCTCCACATGTCCTAGGCCTTACAAAATTGCTTTGAAAATTTTAAGTATAGAGCAGAGCCAGCGGAATCCTCCACGCATCTCCCTGGCGTAACTTTGAGATGGTCCCCAAAAGCGGAGACCCTGAACAAGTGTGGGCTCACCACGTGTCCCCTTGGTGCAACTGCTAAGGTGGGACCTTGAGGTGGATCCTCAAATGAGCGCTAGCCCTTCGTGTGTCCATGGTCCACAAAAATAATACTGCCACATGGAAAATTTGTCTAAGTCTGGGCAAGGTAATGGAAACCTCCACGTGTCTCCCCAGGTGCAACTCCAAGGTCAAACCAAAAGGTGAATTTTTAGATGAGTGCTAACCCTCCACGTGGACAAGATTTGAGTTGAATCGGGCCTTAAAGTTTAAAAGTGCCATGCAAAGCCACATCTAACTAGAAAGGGCCATGTTTCCACAGATGATGAGATGTAATTTTGACGGGAAAAACACATGCATTAAACCATAAAATGTAGTAAAATCACCATTTACGCCCGAAATGAATCTTTCTTTAGGGACAAAATTTGGAAATAATATAAGGCCCAAATATGATCTTTCAAGCTGCATCCAATCATGTTTCCATAGATACTTGGGATAGAAATGACAGGGGACAACAAAACGTGATCAGTGGAAGAATAGAAGGAAGGAAAAAACTTGAGTTTTCACCCAAGTTACATATCTTTCTCATGGACAGAGGAGTAGAAAACAACCTATGAATTTAAAGTGATCCTCAACCAAAGGAAGGGACTGGTTATGGAAATCAAATGGAGAATAGAGTTTTCATGGATCAATACAAGGAGATAGAAAACACAACAAAGCCCACAAACTGAATAATTTCAAGGACAATCGGGTAAGAATAAATTCAGCACAAACATTGGATCCGACTCGGGGATGGTAACTCCTTGTGAGTGCCATAAGAAAAAAATAGCAGACCAAGTGCCAAAAATAAACCATTGGGAAACAAATTCAAAGAATAAGCTTGCAAAGTAGAGAAACCATAACCACCCTCTAAAAAATGAACCGAGAAACTAGCAAAACCAGGTCACCAAGGACCAAAATGAACAAAAACACAAAAGCAGAATGAAAACAAAGAACTATACACTATACAATGGAGTATACCTTGATTCTGAGAAATCAATCAAGGAAATGTTTCAAATGCCTACCATTAATAAGAAATTCAAGCAGTTCTCCATCTAAGTCTTTTAGGAAGAAGGTATTTTCACCAATTCAAATGTTAATTAAATAAGGCCCCATCCATAATGCATAAAATTTACCATGTTTTCCCTTATCTTCATGCCTGCTATCCCATAATAGCGCAATATCCCCAATGCTAAAGGATCCTAGAGTCACCTTCTTGTCAAATAAATTCTTTAAATTTTCTTTGAACTTCACATACCACTCGATGGGATTCCCTTATTTATTCATCTAACTCAATAATCTGATTGATTCGAGCATCATATGGACTAACTTCTTGATCTTCAATTTTTTTGAACAAACTGAAATGAAGACAATTTCAAATGGAGGGGAAATAAAGCTTGAGCTCCATATACCAACCCAAACAAGATCTTACCAAGAGCTCTTTTCATATTAATTCTATCAACCCAAACAACAAACTTCAGCTTTGCTCACCTCACTTCCTTTTGTTCACTCCAAGGTTATTGTAGTGATCTTCAATAATTTTTTATTGCTGGACTCAACTTGTCCATTTCCTTGGGGATGTAGTTAGAAGCATATGTCAAATTGATTCCATACTCTTTGCACATTGCCACCAAAGGTTTGGCTCTCAAACTCATGGAATTATCAACAGCAATCTTAGCTGGCACTCCAAATCTACATATGATTTAATTCAGTATGAAGTCCATGATAACTTGGTGTGTTGCTTTCTTGGTGGGGATTGCTTCCATCCACTTAGTTAAATAATCAATGGCTACAAGAATCCATTTATGACCGAATCGAACGATAAAAATTTTACCTAATGAAATCCATTTCCTATTGTCTAAATGGGGCTTCAACCGATACAAGATGCAAAGGAAGGGATCCTCAAGCTTTCATTCTCCCATAAAAATTCTGAAACTTTCACATTTCCTAACCAATAGAGTTGTATCTTTAGAGAGATTTGGCCACCAACAACTAGACCTCAAGATTTTATGTGTTGTAACTCTTCCAACAAAATGTCCCCCAAAAAAAAATCCTCCATGGAGATCATAAATTATTTTGGGGGCCTCATCTTCAAGAATGCATCTCAAGAGAACTCCCTTTGGTTTCTTTCAAGTTAACACAAAATTAGTAATGATATATTTTTGGGAGGATAATTTAAGAGCTCTTTTCTGATTTTTACTCAAATGTTCAGGGTAGCATAAATGTCCGAGATAAAATATTATATCTTTATACCATTCATAGCTTACCAATTTTTCAAGGACATCCATCATTTCTCGTTCTACTTCATTCACCTTAATAGTTTACAAGTTTCTCTCAACCATAAGCTTAGCTAGGCACAAACCTCTTATCAATTTCATGGTTTGCATATCTATATCATATTCCCGCAACTTGTTTACCCATCAGTATCTTTTACTTGAGACCTCCATCTCTAATAAGATATCTTTCACCATGGTTTGGGGATCATAAACAACACCTTTAGAGCATGTAAGTAATGGGGATGGTCAGCTCAAAAAAGTTAGACACAAATATTATGATAAAATTTATTTGTCCAAAGAAGGATTGAACTCCATTTTAGTTCTCGACTGGAACTTGCTAATGGCTTCCACTCTCTCGGATCAATCATGACCCCTTCCTTTGATACAATGTGTGACCAAAAGATTTTCCTTTTACACTCCAAAATGGCATTTCTTGGGATTCAATGATATGCCATATTCCCTAAACCTTAACAACATTCTCTCCAAGTGTTGCAAGTGATCATTTCTTTTCTAGAAAACATAGTTACATCATCTTGATAAATAATAATGAAATCATTAATATAACCAGCAAATGCTACATCCATTTCTCTTTAGAAAGTTACTCCAACATTCATTAAGCCAAAATGCATCCTAACATAGACATAAGTTCTCCAAGGAGTGGTAAAGTTAGTCTTTATTCTTTCTGACTCCTTCACAATAACTTTATTATAGCCAGAGAAACCATCCAAAGTGGATAACAATTCAGAACCAGTTATCAATTGTAGAATATTCTCCATGTTTGGCAGAGGGTAATTATCTTTCAATGACACTTTATTCAAGTTCCTAAAATCCACACACAACCTTATATCACCATTCTTTTTCTAACAAGTACTAAATTTGCAACCCAAGATGAGTACCTTGTGGGTTGAATGATCCTGTCGACACTAAAATTTTCCTCCGTAATTTCTATTTCATTAATGTATGTATTAGGAATAGGATGTTGTTAAGTGTAATTAGTACTAGCGTCTCGATAGAAGATAACGGAGCTGCCAATACAACGCCGCTAATAATGTGGAGTACGGTAACAGTCAAAGTACAATAGGAATGTTGTAAAAGTAAATATTTGTCGTAAGTGGTCCGGTAATGTCAAATGTCAAAGTTTGGGTAATTAGAGAAGTAGGGTCTATGTGATTAGGAATTAGATATATTATATTGGTAATAAGGACAAGGAGTGAGGTCATAAATATTTTGTGTATTTTATTTGTAAAAAGTCTAAAAATGTGGAACCCATGTAAAATGATAAGGTTTATCTTATCTTAAAAGATAAGCTTACATGTACAGATAAGAGTTAAGGTATGGAATATGATTCGTCAGAGTGGATTTCTTATCCTATCTTAGAGATAAGATGGATAAGCCTGGAAGTTCTATAAATAGAGAGGCCACCCCCCTCATTTAGCATAGAAGGAAGTAGTGAGAAATATTGTAGGAAGTGTGCAAAGGAAGCCATCAGTTTAAAGGTGTGTTGAAGAAGCCAATAAGAGGTGCAATTGTAAAGTTTCTCCCATAGTCTTGTTGAAGTACCTCATGGGTGAGATTGTAACAATTTCATGTTAATATTATAATTTACTTTGATATTTCAGATTTGTCATCATTCCATCTTATCATAGTCGATGGTATTCTTGTGTTATGTTGTTGTTTTGTTTCCAGATTACATCCACCAAACTAAAGGTTGTGCATTAGTAAATAATCATAGCATGAGGAGTTCCCGGTGAAGAATTATCATAGTACCGGATTGGTGATGACATTTTGGTTCCGTTGCCGGGACCATTCCTCGTTGGTGGATTTTCTGGAGAGATATTCCCACTTAGTCAAAAATCAATTGGAGGGTAACCTTGTTTTTACTGTGCATAGTAGTTACCATGGTAAAGTCATTTCTGCCGTGAATAGTAGTTACCCTGGTAAAGTCATTTTTGCTGGGAATAGTATTTACCGCAGTAAAGTCACTTTTTACCGTGAATAGTATTTACCGTAGTAACTTCACTTTTTACCGTGAATAGTGTTTACCATAGTAAAGTCAGTTTTTACCACAGTAAGTCAAGTTTTACCATAGTTTACCGTGGTCATTTCTATAGTGATTCCAATTATTTGTGCACATAAGTCTTGTTGATTGTACTTGTGGGTTGGTATTTCACGGTGGTTACTTTTGAAAATGGGAAAGATTCCTATTTTTTCAGCTCAATCTAATGAAGATGCTTCTTCTTTCATTCAAGAGTTTAAACGATCTTGTATTTGTAATGGCCTTATAAGAAGGGAACAATGGACTAAATTTTTTCCTACCTTTTTGGATGGTTCAACACTTAGGTGGTTTGAAACACTAGGTGATAATGTAAAAAACTCATGGGATTTATTAACTGAAAGTTTTCTTGAAGAATTTGGTGAACAACAGAGATATGCAGATCTCATGATTGATATCACAAAGCTAGCCCAAGGAGAGAAGGAGAAGATAAGGGATTATCATGCTTGTGCTCTCGAGCTAAGGAGGAAGCTTGATGCCTAGATCCGGAAGGAAGGATTAGCGGATGGGTTGATGAATGGCGTGGATAATCTCCTCTGTAAGCACTTCATTCTTGGGATGAAGCCAGAGATCAGACAACGAGTGAAGTATGACCGCCCAGCGACCATTGAACAAGCAAAGGAGATTGCAAGAAGGCAAGAAGAGAGCATGGAAGAAGAGCCTAAAAAAATTGTTGCTAAAGTAGAACCTACACCAGCCCCTTTGGTCCGTAATCCACAACCACTCTCGGTGAGCACAAATCTTTCTCCTAGTACATCTACCGAGTATGAAGATCTCGCTTAGGAAGATGGGCAGATTAAATATTAATCTTCTTCAAGGAAAGGAATTTAGTTCTCGTGGAGGAGATAGAGGTCCAAAAGAAATATTTCTGAAGTTGTATGTTATGGTTGTTATAAAAATGGTCATTATAAGTATAATTGTCCGATAGAGCTTCTACATCCTGTACAGAGATAATGATAAAGGAAAACCACCTGTGAATTCTCTTGATGTAGTAGATAAGAGTAGAAATAATGAAGTAGATGTGTTTGTAACAAAAAGAAAGAAAGAAAAAGATAATCAAGATGGAAATGATCCTAAGAAGATGAAAGGAGAGAATAATAAGAAACATAGGAGAAGAAAGTCAAAGATTTTCTCGATTTCACAGGGGCAAGGACCATACTCCATCCTAGAAGATCTCGTCCAAAAGGCCTGCAAATATTACATATGGTCAACTCTTGGCTATGTCTTCTGAGAAGAGGCAGGAGCTGCGAAGTGGACTCAATGCTCGACGAAGAAAGGAGGTTGAGGTCCCTGCTTTGGAGGTAGAGGCGGATCCTATGCTCCCACAAGCCGAGGTATTATATAATGGTATTTCAATTCATGATGTCTTAGTTGATGGAGGTGCTACGATTAATGTAATGACCAAGTCTGTAATGAATATGTTGGGTTTAAAATTGATCGCCCTTCAACACTTATGTTAAGGTCATTAAATAAAGGAAAAACTAAACCGAAGGTGTAGTTTCAAATGTGGCAATATCTCCATGTATATGGTGTTGTATGTGTGGTAGACTTTTAGGTGATGAAAAATGGTATTGTTGCGTACCCAATGCTGCTGCGAAGACCATGGCTAAGGAGAGTTCATGTAAGAAACTACTGGAATGAAGGTTTCATGACACTTAGATGTGGTAGAGAGAGGGTGAAGATAAACGTGATCCTCGACATCATAAGGTAGAACCTATGGATTCAAGTGATGAAACCGATGAATGGACATCCTCCGATTACTCTAGTACCAAGTGAAGTGGACACTAAAGATGAAGAAAGCGAGGTGGGTGTTTCGGTCATGGATATCCTTCCACTCACACCAACTCATGACCCCATAAAATTATCTCGAAGAAGAAGTTGATGATCGTCTCCAACAAATAAAGATTGGTGATGCTTTGTGATGGAGAGTGAGAAGGAATCCTACCTCTAACTCTTTCAAGGTGCATACACCTATTCACTTTGATTACAAGGAACTCACAAGTAAGTTGGGCGTAACATTCTATTGAGCTGGTAGATGGTGCTAAGCCTATAAAGCAAATGCCATATAGAATGAATCCTAACTTTTCCAAGACTATAAAAGAAGAAATAGATAAGTTGCTTGATGCAGGATTCATATTTGCTGTGGAGAATTTAGAATGGGTTTCTCCCATTGTGATCTCAATAAAAAGAATGGGAAGCTACGCATTTGTGTTGATTACACGAAGCTCAATAAGGCAACAAAGAAGGATCATTACCCTCTTCCATTTTCAGATCAGATCTTGGACGAAGTAGCTGGCCAGGAGTGCTATAATTTTGATGATGGATATAACGGCTACAATCAAGTTTGTATAGCAGAGAAATATCAGTCAAGACCACATTCACCACTCCTTGGGAACGTTTTCTTATAGAGTTATGCCTTTTGGGTTGTGTAATGCTCTAGCAACATTCCAAGATTTGATGAATAGGGTGTTCGAACCCTACATCGGGACCTTCATCGAGTATTTCTGGATGATTTTTGCATCTATGGGAGCAAGTTGGACCACTGCACTGATGGAGACAACATTTCAAAGGTTAGATGAAGTACAAGCCTCACTAAACCCTACAAAGTGTGTCTTTGGATGTTTTAAAGGTGTTTTGTTAGAGCATGTTGTATCCAGAGATGGTATTGGTACTAATCCTAATAAAGTTTCAAAAATCAAAGAGTTACCATTTCAGTTGGCTTATGGCATTGATCCAGTTCTTCCTATTGAGTTTGATATTCCCATGGTCGAGTTATGGAAAATGAAAGGATGGATGAAAGTGATTCAAAAATAAAGGTTGGTACATCTTCATTTGCTAGAGGAAATGAGGGAAATAGCTAAGGATACAAGCTATAAGAAGAAAATGAAGCAGAAGGAATACTTTGATCAAAAGATCCGGTGGTCTCCATTTCATGTGAATGACTTGGTTCTAGTATATGATTCCAGATACAAAAAAAGAAGACAGAGAAAATTTCTTCCAAAATGGATGGGGCCCTACAAAATAGCAGCTGTGCATGAAAATGGTACGTACTGATCCGGAGGAATTGGATGGCAGGTCCCATTACGAAATGGGTCAACCATGACAAGTTGAAGATTTTCCAAGCACTGAAGAGTCTTCTCCGAGGACGGAGTAGAAGCTAGGAAGGGGGAAGATGTCGACACTAAAATTTTCCTCCGTAATTTCTATTTCATTAATGTATGTATTAGGAATAGGATGTTGTTAAGTGTAATTAGTAGTAGCGTCTAATAGAAGATAACGGCACTGCCAGTACGACACCACCAATAATGTGGAGTACGGTAACAGTCAAAGTACAATAGGAATGTTGTAAAAAGTAACTATTTGTCGTAAGTGGTCCGGTAATGTCAAAATGTCAAAGTTTGGGTAATTAGAGAAGTAGGGTCTACGTGATTAGGAATTAGAAATATTATATTGGTAATAAGGACAAGGAGTGAGGTCATAAATATTTTGTGTATTTTATTTGTAAAAAGTCTAAAAATGTGGAACCCATGTAAAATGATAAGGTTTATCTTATCTTAAAAGATAATCTTACATGTACATATAAGAGTTAAGGTATGGAATATGATTCGTCAGAGTGGATTTCTTATCCTATCTTAGAGATAAGATGGATAAGCGTAGAAGTTCTATAAATAGAGAGGCCACCCCCCTCATTTAGCATAGAAGGAAGTAGTGAGAAATATTGTAGGAAGTGTGCAAAGGAAGCCATCGGTTTAAAGGTGTGTTGAAGAAGCCAAGAAGAGGTGTAATTGTAAAGTTTCTCCCATATTCTTGTTGAAGTACCTCATGGGTGAGATTGTAATAATTTCATGTTAATATTATAATTTACTTTGATATTTCAGATTTGTCATCATTCCATCTTATCATAGTTGATGGTATTCTTGTGTTATGTTGTTGTTTTGTTTCAGTTACATCCACCAAACTAAAGGTTGTGCATTAGTAAATAATCATAGCATGAGGAGTTCCCGTGAAGAATTATCATAGTGCTGGATTTCTCATGACAATCCCTCCATCCCTCAACTTCTTCAATTCTTCTTGCATCTTCAAAGAAAGGAGCAGATTGATCAGCCTCTATTTTTTCCTAAAAGGCTTGGCATTAGATTCAAGAGGAATTTCATGTTGGAACAAATCTTATCTATATGCCTTCAACTCAATGTAAGACCAAGCTAGGCAAGGTCTTGATATTTCTTTAACAAATGAACATAGGACTCGCTTCTCTTCCTTACTCGATTAATTCTAACAAGATTTTCCATGGTTTTTCCTTTGTGCCCAGTGTCGTGTTCTTCCACATCTCTTGAAACTGACATACTTCTGTTAATAATTCAATCAATATTATCAAAGTTTGATTCAAGTGCCACCAAACCTCTAAGAATAGTGTTTTTATTCAATTGAATGATATATTCACCAAATAACGCTTTCATTTCCTTCAGCAGCACACACCATTGGTCCCAATCTATGTTTTGGTCAACAAACTCACCTTGGTTCTCAGAAAACTGTTTCACTGGACATTATCATTGAAAAATTTCCAATTTTTAACATTGTCGTGACAGATGGCCTTGTTAGTATTTCAAAATCATACTCATAAAATTGAGATACTCAGTAGAATTTCCAAATTTGGATCCTAACACTTGCTAACTCCGTCTGCAATAACATTAAAATTTCTATCATGGTGTAGAATATTAAATGAGTCAAACATTTCAATCAAATCCCAAACTACATGCTTGTATTGTTTCATTAGCATACATTTTTCTAATCATTGATAATCGGTTTTGAATCTCCTTTGACAATGATATCCTTTACACCATATTTCCATGCAATTCTCAAACCCAATAACAACGCTTCATATTGAGCAATGTTTTTAGTGCATTCAAAGTTGAGTTTGAAAGAAAAAACAAACTCTTCCTGGCCTGGAGAAATCATAACAATACCAATGACCATTTCCAAACTTGGAACAAGCTCCATCAAATAACAAGGTCCAAGTAAAACCTACTTGTTTAAGACATTTACATTGATGAATCTTGTGCCATTTTCCATCAGCAAATCCAACAAATTTATCAACATCTACATCAGCATACAACACTTCATAAGAAGCATTATTGGGATCTTCAATGAGGTGCAACATCTTCTCACCATACAGCTTTTTACAAGGATGCCTTCAATTGGAATGGTGGTAAAATACATATTCATCCGAACACTTCCACCAACATTTGTAGCCCACTTTCTTGATAACAAAATTCCCCATTTGGTAGAGCAATCAACAATAACAACATCAATTTTCAAGTTCTTACCCGGATAAGCTGCAAGTTGTACCACCAAACCTTTTACACATCCTACAACTGGAACCTCTCTAGAATCCATTGCAGTACACTTGCCATAAGTTGCTATCACTTTAATGTTCAATTCATTCATGACCTCTAGAGGCATAACATTACATGATGCTCTAGAATCAAACATACAATTGTGTAGTAGTCTGTCCTTAATAATCAGTGTTGTAAAAAATGGATCAACATTTAATTGAGACTCAACCAAAGATGTTCCCAAGTAAAATTTAGGTGGTTCACCTATCTCCTCTAATGTTGGTGGTTTTTCTAGGTCTGTAATGGTTAGAGGAGGAGTGTTTACATTATTTATATTTCTTCCTTGGGTACTCCTATCTTCTTCCAATCCCAAATACTCAAAGGCCCTCTTCTTGTGCTTAGGAATCCTAAGCAGTTCAACAATTAGAACAAAAATCTTGATCTGACTCAAGACTTGGGCAATGTCATAAGGAATGTATTTGGGCAAAGTAACATTTGGAGAAAGATTGAAAAACTCATCGATGACACAATATTTTTCACTTTTTGCACATGGGTGGGAACACTAGTTCTACTTGAGAAAACAAGGCCTTTTCAAGATGCATCTTTCTTTGGGGTTTCTTTTGGGACACCGGGTGAGAACTAGGGTTTTGATTTGGCTTGAGGTCCTACCCCTTTGACATGTTTACTTCTTGTGTTATATTCTTTTCTTGGAAAAAAAAACATTCATTAATGTATGTCTATCCTATTCTAATGGGATTCCTCCATCATACTTCTAAATCATTAAAGCTCTTAAGTACTCAAAATCATTATTAGGAAGTTCAAAATCTTGTACCATATCTATTTCTAATGTATGAGAGGGAGGAAGACGAGGTACCCTGTGAATGCAATCCTAAAAACTTACAACAATTCTTGCACTAATTACTTCAGTTTAAATTTCTCCTTGTTGTGAGCTTGTAGAGCATTCCACCATGCATACATCATCATCGGTGTTATAATTATCATCACCGTCTTCAACTTGTTGATCTACTTCACATGGCAGGTGGGGCAAGAAACAATTTTCATACTAATCAATTTCATTTGTATCTTCAACAACATAAACTTTGACATTTATAGGATCAGGCACTACTCTATTTTCCCTAGCTTGGGGTTGTCTAGCTTCCATGGGTCCTTTACCTCTGTCATCATATCTCTGATCATTTCTTGGATGATTTGCAAATCTGTCTTGTCTTTGTTTCCTATGTTGACCTTGAGAACCTTGTCCAATTCCTTTCTCTGCCCTGGCTAGCTTGTAAGATATTTCTTTGATAGCTCGCCAAAGTCTTTACAACTTCCTCAAGATCCACAACCTTACTTGATTGAGGCTTCTTTGGATTGACTAGCTTGATACCTTCCCTCTTAGGAGGCTTACCAATTGCTTTAATTTTGTTCTCAATTTGTAGATCCATGAAAAATTCCCGCCTTAAAGTTCCAGGTTCTTATCCCTCAAATAGTAAGCAAATTTCTTATCAAATGCATCTGAATACTTTATCAGACATGATTCATCACATGGCCTCAAATTAACAGGTAGTCTTCTCAATGTTTTGTTAAATATTGTATTGAAATCATGCACTGATTCATTAGGATTATTTTTTATATTTTCAAACTCTAATAAAAGAAACCTAGGTATTTTTATCACCATATTACATTCTAAAAGCATTCTTCATCTCTGTCTAAGAATCAATGGAATTATCTGGCAAAGATTTATACCATTCCGTTGCATATTCTTCTAGAGTATGGATAAACAATTTAATGTACACATCCTCAAATTCTATTTCAAAGTCCTCCATCAAATTGACTATGAGCTTCAAGTGTTGATCACCATTGATTGCATTATTTCCTTGAAACTTAGGCAATCTATTTCTTACATCTTATGGCATAATATTTGGATAGCCATCCTTTAGTGTCCCTCTTATCCATTTACTTGCCTAGGTAACTCGGGGCACGTTCACGTCACCAACTATCCCCTTGGGATATTATCCAATTTGTGATTTAATCACTTATTCCAATTTTAATTCATCACATCACATCTTACCCATGAGTAATTAAATAATTAAATATTTAATTACGCTTCTTCCCATGCATCTTAATCACTTATCTACCCCAAATTTATTCTACCCATGTATCACATCCATTTTTTAATCTTCCCTAAGCGGGATATTTCCCGTGGTCGGGATAAGTCTTGTCTTTCTCGAATCGATCAATTTGGCCATCTCGGGAGTCTTTTCCGCGATCGGCGCCGACCCATATGGTCGGCGCCGATTTTCTAGGAGCGGCGCCGATTATAAAAGCAAGCCCAGAACTCAGTTCTAGGGGCGGAAAAATCGAACCGAAAAAGAGACGAACGAGCGAAAGAAAGCACTTACGCACGAACAGAGAGCGAGAAAGATTCAGTGTTAAAGAAAGGGAGATCTTTTAGCATCAATTGTCTCGGCTTAGGGCAGATCCGTCCTAATCAATCCCTGAGAGGAGCACCGTTACTCTGCCCGTATCATATCAACATCATACACCACCATCTATCATCTGGTGACTCTGTTCCAGCGTCTCTCCATCTTCGGCACATCTTGCAGACTACATTCACCTTCCAATCCCCGAATCTCATCGCAGCAGCCCCCGATTGGTCGGGCCGCCTTCGCTGACACTCGATCTTATCCAATCCGACGCCGATCAGTCCTCCGACGCGATCACATCGGGCCGCCGATTCTACCTGGGCCGACGCTGATTTCACCGCAGACAGTAAAGGTCACAGTAACACAAATCCAGCATTATTTCGCAGCTTCCTTTTCAGTATTTCTGCTCATGTCTTTCTTCATTTTATTACCGCAATCGAAAATCTAGTCTTTATTTACATCTTTTATCATGTATGCTTCTTTTCTTTATTGAAAACGTGGATCGACATCCGCCAAGGAAGTTTATCACTTCCCGACCCGCTTCTCGGGCACCACCCAAATATCTTCTAACGCCATCTTTTTCTCACAAGCACCGGTGTTTTGTAGGTTACTCGGATCTATTGTGTAAATTGCTCGTGTACGCCTGCCTTGTCTACATCGGCTTCCTCATCCGTCCACATCTTCATCGTATCGATTTCATTGAGGTTTTTCGGGTTTTGTGCTTAGTTTGGTGCATTAACTTGACAGTAACAAGCGCGAAATTCTTGATCTACATTCTCACACGTGGGGACACAACCAAAGTCCCTTATTGGTAAGTTCATTTCTTTTCTAGTTTTGAACTTTGTTCCTTTTCACCGATTTCTATCACCCTATTTGAGCATTTCTGCTTCATCATTTCAATCTTGCTTTTTAGGCGAAATCATTATCTGGAAATTTTTCTATTTTTAGAAAAAATTTCGTTTCACCATTATCTGGATGTATCTTTCCGGATCTTGTTTGTTGTTTGCTTGATCTTTTCTTGCGGAGCACTTTGCTTGCTTGTGGGATTGTTCGAGGGGAAGAGCTCAACAACGCGCTTTTTGAAGTCCACACACCTTGGAGAGCTAAACCTACAGGTATTCCTCTTTTTCGGTGTTTTCTCCTTTTTTTTTTTTTAGGATTTCTTTGTTGGTTATCTATCACATCCAAATACTTCAGTTTTTTTTGGTGCTTAAAAAGAACTTAATCGCATTTGGGAAAGAACTTGTTTGACTTGTCTTCATCGAAATCAAACATTTCGTTTTAAGTGCTTAAAAAGAACCTTTTCTTTGTCATTGCTGCATGCTTTTTCATCTAGTTTTAATTAGGTTGGAGAATTGATCAAAATCGGTAGTGACACTATTTGATTTTTATTTTTCACCCTTGCACACAAAGCCAAAATCACTAGGTATAAAGCATTTAAACAAAACTCCTTCCCTGGCCTCGCCTACTTGGAAGTGATATCCAAGAGGAAGAGCCTACGCGGTACTCGGCCGCGCTATAAATTCACTAAGATTTTGGTATATATTGGCAAAGCACCCGACTCCCTTATCGCAGCGGTGTGTGAAGTGCGGGGGTAGGCCCCTATATCAAGCCACGTACCGGTCTTTTACTGAAGTGCCTTCGGGACTCCTTACCACACATTACCCAAACCATCCTTAGTTTGGCTATCTGAGTAGTTCCTGTTCTAAAAAGCCTTCCCTAACATTTTCTTTTCTTAAAAGCATCAAAATTTAAAGGAGATAATCACTTGCGCTGCTTGAATTGTTTGTGCATTAGCTAGGACAATCTTCTTTCTTGCTTGCTTATGACGGTTATCACCCGGTCACAATCTAGGAAAATGGCCCAACAGGTTCCTTCTTCCTCCGAAATCACCACCAGCGTGGATGTTTCGGCACTTCCTCCAATCTTCCTCGACCACTTTGTTAGTGGGTTCCCCTCATGGTCGTATAATCCTTTCCATCAAGCCAAAACAATCCCATCACGTCCAAATTTCTCCTAGTCCATCAGAAATATCTTCTGACTTGGAGTCTATTCCTCGCGGGGATCCTGAATTTCAGGCTCTCCTTGATCGTAATCCGGTAGCCCTCATGGACTACCTAGTACACAAGTCGATCCAAATATCTGACCAAGACCCACCAATCCGACAAGTGTACAATTATCCTCGTGGATCATCCCAGGCCTCTTTTGAGCAGTTTGCACCATCTCTCTTGCCTCGAGCCACGGAGAAGGGCGAGGCCCCTATGCCTCCATTTTCTCTTCCACCTACCATGTCAACTAGTTCTCAATTAGTCTTACCTATCCCTAACATCGCAGTTACCTCGACTATTCCACAACCCGTTTCTGAGAGGTCTTCTGCCCTTGCTATGGTAAATGCGTCGCACACCCGCACATTGCCGCAAATTCATCTATGCCCTCCATCGCTTTCCCAAGGTCAATACCTCTTCATGAGCCAACCCTCCGAATAGTCGGTTGGCTCCTACTTCTCGCCCTCTAGGGGTCTTTCTTCCAATATTCCAGCGATGATGTGACATTCGCCCATCCTCTAGTATCGGCACCCTTGATACCTAATTCGGCAAAGAGAAGGCCCTTTCAAGTCTTGTTCCCCAACATGTCCAAACCAACCAACACCCATATTCCTCAATCTGTCCCTATTCAATCAACAAACATAGGAGTCCACCAATCACAGGCTCCATTCGTCACCCAACCTATATTTTCTCAACCACTTATTATCTCACAGCCTGCCTATACGCAAGCTACCTCACAACAAATACCTCACCAGGTGTCACCCAAAACACCTGGTTATTCCTCTTATCATCCTATCCAACAACAGATGAATCCCCATCGACACCTCAACAACACCCACTACTTGCTTCTTATGTAGGACATACCAATGTACCTCCTCCCAATCGGATGTAGTTCAAATTCTCTTCAAGAAAATCGCAGACTTGGAAGCCTCCACAAAAGGAGCCCGTCCTTCATACTCCTTTGAAGAAGTGTGCAATGAACCCATTCATCCTTCGGTGGCTTTTAAGCCTTATCCTCCCCAATGGGAACTTCCCAAATTCTCAAAATTTCATAGTCGGGAAGACCCTCAACAACATCTCATGAGCATTCAAACATGCTTGCTACCTTATCGCCCAGACCAGAACTCATGCTCCGTACCTTTCCTATGTCTCTAGCTGGTCCCGCTTTGACCGGTACAATAACATCCTCAACATTCTTTGTTTTCTTTCTCTCAATTGGCCCATGTTTGTTGAAAACTTCTCAATAAATATCGCCATAAGATCTCAATTACGATCTTTACAACATTCGCCAATTCGACGATGAGTCTATTGCAGACTTTGTCGCTCGTTGGAGAGGGATAATCAACCAATTGTCTTTCTCCCTTCCTCAATCCCAACAAATCGAGTTGTTCACCCGATCTTGTGCTAATCACATTTCTTCCACTCTAAGGATCCAAACTTTTCATACCTTTGAAGAGGCCTTTACAATGGCACGCAAACTTGAATCTCGCGCCATTGAACAAGGGAAGCTAAAACTTCGCTCCAAATCTAAACCAGATTTCTCTCGCTTTACCAAACCAAATTCTTTCCCTCCTAAAGATAAGAATCAAGGGTCCACAAATGCTATCGTATTAAAAACACCAAGAACCGATAGTACTCCTAATCAACCATCACGAAGAGACCCTTCATCTACTCGAAAAGGGCCTTCATCTTCTCGATCCTTCGCTCCATTGGGGGAATCATATGCCTCTATCTTAGAAAAAATGTTGGAAGTTCGCATGATCGAACTTCCACCCATTAGGGATATTGATGAAAGTCGAGAACGTCCTTTCTGGTATAGGGAAAACGATTTTTGCCACTATCATAGAACCAAGGGTCATGACATCGAGCGATGCCAGACTTTCAAAAACCTTGTCCAAAAATTCATTGATAAAGGCGAGCTTATTCTAGATAACCCAAATGCTCCCCCAAATCAAGCACTGGACGTTTTCAAACAACCCTTCCCCAATCATGCCCCAAATCATAATTCTTCGGAATCTCAAAAACCAAACACCCACACTATCAATTTCATCTCTACCGAGGAATCTTCTTCAAAACCAATCTATCCGCAAACACATCAATCGAATCGATCCTCCTTCCTCTTCATCAATCACGGAGTTCCAATATCTTTAGATAGTCCACCTTTGAATATCCCTACATTGCTAAACACGGAGTCATCTCTCTCCGCTCCTTTGTCCGATCTCCCATCCATACCCGAGACAGTGTCATCCTCATCTGTCTCATCATCAGACATTCTTTCAATGCTCGAGGCAATCACATCCCTCCGAGTTTCCACTACGGACACATCTACTTCCGTTGCTCCCATTCCCGCCGCAACTATGCCTTTGGTGAATGTACCCATAATTGTGCCGACTTCGACGGAAGTGTCTTCGATCTTGACCCTTCCTATCTCTTTTCCTACTACATCAGAAGTTCTCCCTCCGCAAGGCACTCCTTCTTCATCACTCCCTTCTCCCATCAATAGTGTTACTTCACCTATTAAGGAAAAATCAAAAGAAGTAACACCAACACCTGCACACTCGATTCCTCAACCTAAACCGCGACAACCAAAATCTAACACTACACCATCAGTACCTCCCCACTTGCTTCCTCCGAAAAGGTTACAGTCACCTTATGCCGTGGAAGTTGTCACCATCCCTGAAAAGGGAAAACCCATATTTCGAACCATCAAGACCCTTGGTGCTCTTCCACAAAAATCTCTCTCCACGCCTCATAAACGATTGGATTTGCCCGCTGAGAAGGCGTCTTCTTCTACACATCCATCAAAGTCATCATCTTCTTCTTCATCAACACCCCTAAAAGTAGACTTACCTACCCAAAAGATGCCACCTCTTCTATCAAGATCCTCATCTTCATTACCAAAAACCAAAGCACCCTATATTCCTCCTATTACACCTACCTTGAGGACTTCTTCCTCATCCGAATCAATATTATCTAAATCATCCGTAAATCCGACTAAGCAACCCCCTTTGTCTCCAAAGACCGCAAAATCTGTCACATTTCCATTCTCCTCAAAATCTATCTTAGGGGCTCCCCCTCCACCAAAGTCAATCATGTCTCATTTACTCCCATCCCAAGCACCCAAGACTGCTCCTCCAAATGTCCAAACAAATAAGAGGATCCCTAATAAAACTATTAAACCTAACACGCAAGTTCTTTTACCTCGGCAGTCGGTTAATGTAAAAGAACCATCTTCATCATCTCCATCCTCATCTTCGTCTACCAGATTTTACACCGAAATCCTTCATCAACTTATCCAATCTTCATCTATAACCCTTCCTCCGATTAAACCATATAACCCGAAAGGAGTGAAACCTGCTTGGTTTAACTCTGATTTGATTTGTGCCTACCACCGTACTCCGGGTCATGATACTGAGGGATGTAAAGCTCTCCAAGCCGTTATCAAGAACCTTCTAGAAGAAAGTGACCTTTTGCTGGAGGAGGAGGAACAAGTACCTCCTGTCACCCTAGCCTCATCCGAACCTCAACCATCCATTCAGACCTCTAGTGGTTCCACGCCGCCCGATCTTCCACCCTCCCAAATTGACATGATCCATATCGCCACTAGAACCCAACGTTATCATAACCCATCTTCATCTTCAACATCTAGACCACGGGTTGTCATTTCTGCAGCCCCTGAAGGCGTGTCTCCTTCCTCATCAGCCCCACGACCCAAGGTCTCCATTCGTGCTGCACCTCGGACTCAAGTTCCCGTATCCGTTGAGGAGAGTGTCATGAAGCAACTCACCCAAGCTCCGGTCAAAATGTCTCTTTTTGACCTCATCCAATCCTCCCCACAACATCGCCAGTGCTCTAATCGATAATCAAGCGTGCGCATCGCAAAGAAATTCCGATGAGCCCCAACCCTTCGAGTTGGTTGTTGGATTGAATGGTCCATCGACCGCCATTTCTTTTGAGGATTCAGAAATTCCTCATCTTTCTTCAGAGGATTTGGAGGCTCCCCTCTTCATCACAGTCCAAGTCAATAACACTGCCTTAAAACGTGTTATGATCGATAGTGGAGCTGCTCTCAACGTCATCTCCTCCCACACATTCGAACAACTTAAGTTACCAAAGAATGTGGTGTCACCTCCACCCTTCGCCCTTCGATCATTTAACGATCAGCTAGCAGTCACTCTAGGAACTGTGGTCTTACCCATCCGAGTAGGTAAGAAGCTGCTCCATGAACTCTTCTATATTGTCGAAGGAAAATTCCACTATAACATGATCCTCGACGCCCCCGGATTCGCGCAATGCATTGTGTCCCATCCACCCTCCATCGATGCCTAAAATATCAATATGAGGGCAAAATATACACCCATCCAGGAGATCCTTTTCCTTCTGCACAATGCGACATGACCATTAGGTCCGCCCCTTTAAAAGAAAATACATCTTCTCCAAATGGGGCCTCATCTTCTTCCATGCCTGCAACCAAATTACCGGATTTACAAAATCTGGAAGAGACATTGCAGCGTTTCTCACTAGGGGAGCTTCCTCTCTTATCTTTCGATGCCCATCTCAAACCTAATGAGTATGGTAGACCAGACAAGCAACCTGAATATCAACCAGGTCTGGTCTCTGGCGCATCGTCACCATTGGTTTGCCCAATCAATGACTCAATTTCATCTACGGTGGTCTTGATACACCTCATTATCGCCCGGATTCTCCTCCTAGAGCCAAACCTTACCTAACAGGGTTTGATTATCTACAGAATCCCACGTTTGCAAAAACTTATCTATATCGATGCGCATGGAAAGGTTTTGGCCTCGGAAAATATGAACAAGGTATACATGATCTCAAATCCATTCCTACTCTCATGCCACATCAAAAATTTGGGTTAGGATTTAAACCCCTTTCAGAGGCCACCGTCACTATTCTTGATGAACCCCTTCCTACTAAGGAACCATCTTCTCCCACTAAATCAGAAGCATCACTTGATGTGGATGACGACATTTCCATCCCACCTAACTTTTTTTTTTGATCAATACCATTTCCTTAGGGCCGTTAGTCTATGAGACTAACAATCGGTCCGCTTCCATACCTTTAATCTTCCCTGAAATAGTTGGAGACGACTCTCCTACTATCAACACTATCCACTGTGCGGATGACGATTCTGTCCTCACCTATCTGGGGGCAGAGGATTCTTATCTCCCCAAGACTATTCCTTCTGACACGTCTACCCTTCTCAACGAAGCCACTATCGACCTTAATATAGGGACTTCTGAAGACCCTCGCATCATTAAGGTTGGCCAATCCCTTAATCCACAGGAGTTAGGGGACTTTACCGCTTTTCTTTCCAAACATCGTCAAGCCTTTGCTTGGTCATATGAGGATATGCCAGGGCTCGATCCTGATATTGTGGTCCACAATATCGTTACCCTTCCCAACATCAAACCAGTCAAGCAAAAATTGCGTAAATGCACCCTAGAGTAGCCCTTCTTGTCAAAGAAGAGTTACGCCGCTTGCTCTCGGCTAACTTCATCCAACCCATCGATTATCCGCAATGGGTGTCCAATGTAGTACCAAAGAATTCAAGGCTACCGGGAAGATTCGAATTTGTACCGACTTCCGGATCTTAATCTTGCTCGCCCAAAGGATGATTTTCCTCTTCCTAATATCGACCAACTCGTAGATTTAATCAAGGGTCATGAGATGCTTTCTCTTATGGATGGTTTCTCTCGGATATAATCAAATCCTCATCGCACTGTAAGACCAACATAAGACTTCCTTCATAACTCCTCGGGGACCTTTTGCTATCGTGTCATGCCTTTTGGCCTTAAGAACGCAGAGCAACCTATCAACGAGCAATGACATACATCTTCCATGACCTCTTACACAAAATCAGAGAGGATTATGTTGACGATCTCCTCGCAAATCCAAACGCCGTCAGATCATCTTTTCATCCTCGCACCTCTCTTTGAGAGGCTTGTCCGCTTCGTCTTCGCCTAAATCCAGCTAAGTGCGTATTTGGCGCTTCTCACCGTAAACTTTTAGGTTTTATCATTTCCATCAGGGGCATTGAAGTCGACCCCGCGAAAATAAAAGCTATCCTTGAGATGCCTCCCCCTTCTAACTTAAAGCAACTCCGCAGTCTCCAAGGACGTCTTCGGGCCAAGCTGGCGCTTTTATCTCCCAATTGTTGGACCGTTGTCAACCTTTTCATCATCTTCTCCGTAAGAATGTTCATTTTGAATGGGATGAGCATTGCCAAAAGGCCTTTGATGATCTCAAAGCTTATCTTCTTTCTCCACCTGTGCTTACACCTCCACGCGAGGGGGAGCCTTTCTATCTTTATATCTCTGTGACTGACCATGCTCTGGGAGCCATGATCTCGCATCGGGACACTTGTGGTAAAGAACAAGCTGTCTATTACATCATTCGCACCCTCCATGAGTATGAAACACGCATTCCGAAGCTGAAAACTATGTTGCGCTCTCTTCTTTGCAACTTCTAAGCTTCGTCACTATCTCCTTAATCATAAAACTTACATTGTCACAAGTGTCAATCCACTTAAGACAATCCATGCAAAGCCTTATCACAATGATCGTATCACCCGTTGGCTTATGCTCATGACAGAGTTTGACCTCGAGTTTATCCCGCAAAAGGCTATCAAGGGTCAGGTTATTGCAGATCAATTAGCTGATGCTCCTCTTCCGGACACTCGTGACCCCCTTGCTCAATTCCCCGATGAATTTATCCAACAAATTGATTTTGGTCTATCTCCATTTAAAGTAAAACTCTTCTTTGATGGATCCAAATGCCAGCAAGGGGGAGGTGCGGGTTTCGTGATGATTCCTCCTTGGGGTATGCCTATCCCAGTCGCACACAAATTAAACTTTGAGTGCACCAATAATATGGCTGAGTACGAAGCTCTTGTCTTAGGTCTTCAAAATGCCATTAATCTCGGCGCTCGTCATATTGACATCTTTGGTGATTCTGAACTCATCGTTAACCAAGTCACGGGTGTCTATCAATGCAAGAATGATATCCTTCAAAAATATCGCGACATCGTTCTTGCCCAACTCCAATCTTTCGACAAGTTCACTATCCAAGCCATTCCGCGTACTGCAAATCGATTCGCAGATACCATGGCTTCTTTAGCCTCTCTTATCCCGCCTTTTACCGAAGACTCGCGTCTTTATGTGGCTGTGCAACGATTGGATCAACCATCTTATCTTGGGCAACTAACGTCAATCAATGCTGTCACAACCCATACTCAGGATGAGTGGTATCAACAGATAGTTGATTATCTATCTCATTCGGTCCTTCCTCCAGATTTGTCTCCCAATGGTAGAAGGTCTTTTGTCCAACGCGCCAATCGCTACACTATCCTAGGCGGGATTCTTTACAAGCGCGGCTTTGATGGTATTTTGCTTCGATGCCTCAAAACCCATGAATCATCTAAAGCTATTCAGGAGGTCCATGACGGTATCTGTGGTGGACATTTTAGTGGCTTAGCTGTAGCCAAGCGTATTTTACGTTTGGGATATTATTGGCCTTCTCTTAATCAAGATTGTTGTGAATACACTAAGAAGTGCATCAAGTGTCAGCAACATTCCAATCTCACGCACATCCCTAGTCAGGCTTTGCAACCTGCGGCGGATTTGTGGCCTTTTTCGCAGTGGGGTCTTGATCTTATTGGTCTCATCAATCCTCGTTCTTCACAGCGTCATCATTCTATCATTACCGCCACTGAGTACTTTACTAAGTGGGTAGAAGCTATCCCCCTTTCTTCAACAAAGGCTAAACCCATAGTTGATTTTGTCTATCAACACATCATTTGTCGCTTTGCTCCACACACAAGCTAATCACAGATAATGGTAAGTCTTTCAAAAACGCTGATTTGCAGAATCTCTGCAATGCTTTCAATATCAAGCTCAGTTTTTCTTCTCCATACTACCCTCAAGCTAATGGTCAAGCCGAAGCTTCCAATAAAACTTTGCGTAATATCCTCGCAAAGGTAACTAGTCGAGCTGGTAGGGATTGGCATCTACATATCCCTTTTGCTCTCTGGGCTTATCGGACTAGCATTCGTACTCCTACTGGTGCTACTCCTTCTCTCTCGCTATGGGTCCGAGGCTGTCCTTCCTTTGGAAGTCCAAATCCCATCTCTCCGTGTTTCTCTCGAGAATTTGTCTCCGGCGAGGATTATCGTCAAAATCGCTCTAGCACAACTTCTGAACTATTAGATGAGCGGCGCCTCTTAACGCTCTTGATCATCATCGTGTCTATCTCGAAGCGTGTCAAACGTGCTTATAACAAGCACTTGCAACATCGTGACTTCAAAATTGGTGATCTTGTTCTTAAGGAAAATCAAAATGTCACTACACTCGAAAGAAGTCAACGTGGTAAGTTTGCTCCCAATCGGATGGGCCCCTACATTATCACTCATAAGTATGGGTCTCTGGGCTTATCGCTTATCTTCCATGGATGGTATCCTGAAGGAACCTCTTAATGCCTTGCATTTGCGGCCCTTCTATCGTTAAAATCTATCTTACACAAATCTAGTCGCAACTCGATCTTCCATCCGTCCTAATAACTACCATTTACTTTCGTGGTGATTTGAAATTGTGTGGTTCTCCGCCTATTGCCTCGTCTACCTTAAGTATGAGTATCGCGGCTCTACTCATTGCACGTTTCTTTTGGATATGTTCCTCCTCATGGTAGGAATACCTTAATCACCACTTCATCTGTCCCAAGTACTTATCTTCATCAGATCTACTCGGGTCGTGAGTGCATGTTCTTCTATGTTCTCTTCCCCTCCATTTGATCTATCTAGGTCTAAACTCAGCTTCTTCCAAAAAGTTTCCAAAAAAAAAAAAAAAAAAAAAAAAAAAAAGATGCTATCCAAAAAGATAGACTGATCCCTCGAAGGACAGCTATCCATACATTATCAAGTGAATCAAAAAGAAAATAGACCATACCCTCGAAGGATGGCTAGCATTAAAATTCACAATACTGCACCGCTCCTCAAGGACGGCTGTTTCTCAAAGAAAATTCAAGGCTTCTTGTAATTAATCAGCCTTCCAAATCGGCTTTATAAGATCACCGAAAGACTTCCCGCATCGATCGGGCTTTTTCCATATTAAGCAAACTTCCCGCATTGATCGGTTTGCCTATCTCACAAAGTCATGAAGCTGAGATTTGGGACCTTTTGTCGATCATATGGAGAATCCTATTGCCCCACTATGGACATGTATTCTGTCCCTTGTAAGTTCCGACAAGATACTTACTTTTCTTTCCATTTTTATCCTAGATCTGGTTTGCATGACTAGTTAGTGTCGATTTATTTTAATCTTATATAGGGCCTTGTATGCTTGGTCTTTTGGTTTCCTTTCTGGATTTTATCTATGGTCGGTTGGGAGTCCAACTTATCATTTTCTTCTTCTCCGAGTATCTTCTCTTCTAAGTCACAGTTGTTTCCGCTTTCATCTTTGGCTCTTTAAGGAGTATTCTCCATTTCTTTGTCTCGCAACCTCACAAATTGGCATTTCACATGTTAATTCAATCAAAATTTCTCTTCTATCTAGGTTCATCTTATCTATCAAAACATCTATCTGTATTCATTTCTCATTACAATTACATCCATATATCAAACACATTTGTCTATCTATCCATCAAAATATCGAAAAATACGTACATCTAAGGTACATTACATCTATCTATATCTCATCCATATATCAAACACATCTGTCTATATATCCATCACAATATTTAAACACATGTACATCCAAGTTACATCACATCATATATCAGTCTATATCTATCCAATCACATCTATTTTATCCACATTTCAATCTATCTAATCACATCTATTTCTATCATCCATCAGTCTATATCTCTCTAATCATATCTATTTTTCTATATCCATATATCCATGTATATCAAAATTACAAACATGAGTACAATCATATGACCAATAATATGATGAATCTATATATATACATGTGTGTTTTTACAAAAAAATGGGTGGCTTCCAATCGAGCCATCTATACAATGCCTTCCAATCGAGGCTACATCACTATACAAATACACAATCTACCAAGTCTCTATATGGTGAAATCAGAAGCGTGGAGGACACTATCTCCTCCACCCTCCTCTGCACCCGGCTGTCCCTCCTGACCGCCGCCTATCGAGCTCGAAGCACCTGCTGCTGGAGGTCTCGGCCCACCTCGGTCCCTCCCAGTGCTCCCTCCGCCTGAGGCTCCGCTCGCTGTAGCTGTCGCTCCTCTCCTCCTCGCCCCGTACCGAGGCACATCTGGGGCATGCTGCGCTAGAGCATCCTCATAATATCTCACCTCAGCCAGGAGAGACTGGTATGTGCTCAGGCTCACCATACCCGGTGCTCGTAAAGGTGCTTCTTTGGCTGGGCTGCCGGGCGCTTCGCTGGTGGTGCCCCTCCTGAGCCGTGCCCCGTGTCCCAGCACTTTGATGTGGCACCGGCCTCTCCGCACTTGGCCCCGAGGGCCTCCCTCGTGCCGGGGTAGCGGGTCCTCTCGCTGATCGCCAGTATCTCGCTCCCGGCGAGCGGTGTCTCTCTCCACACCGTGGCATCCTCTCCTCCGCCAAGGCCCCGATCTCTCCGCAGCTACCTCGATGTGTCTCAGATCGGTGTGGCATGCTCTCCCTCTAATCTGTCTAGTGTCGCAGCTATGTCCTCCTCATCAGCATCTATCGAGGGCGGGAGATGTCGTGGAAGCTCTGTGTCATACCACGCTGCATAGCCCTCATCCACCCCCGCGTCATCATCGCTGTCCGTGGAGGGTGGAGCCTCTCTCAGTGGGTCTCGCCGGATCAAAATCGCAAATTGCTGTCTCTCTCGCTATCCCGCCTTATATGGCGTGTATGTGGCCGATGCTGTCATTTAGGCCAAATCGCCGATATCCGCATGAATGGGACTCGCTCCCACATATCTGGTCTGCGACCTCTGACCACTCGGCTCCGTCTCAATGCTACCAAGTGGGCATCCTGACCAACCCATATCGGAAATGCCCGATATGGTCTCCAGATAACCTGATCTGGTGTAAGCGTCCTGAAACGCTCCGAGTACCACTCAGCTGATCTACCTGTGTCTCCTGCGGCCATGTCAGCCCGCCATCTCCGAAATCCATAGTCCACACCCCCCACTGCTGCTGGCATCCACGGAAGCCCGGATGGCCTAATCACTGCTATGTGCTCATACGCCCAGCAATGGAGCACAAAACTAACATCAATCCCTGTCCTCCGACCAGTAGTGTACATCCATAGCTCATAGTAAATCTGAGCTATCAGGGCATCGGCGAAGGCAAAATCTGCCTCATCTCGCAAGATGTCGCACACGCAGCCTAGCAAAGAGCAATGGGAATCTCCCCTCCCCGAGTCTCGGCAAGGCAAAATAAGATATAGCCATCTCGAATCGTGGCTATCCGCCTCGCTTCGAGGGCTATCTCTGTCTTATACTGTGAGGATATCCTCACCGCCCTGTATACTATCTCTCGAGTCATCGATTCGTCTCTGCATAATCGCACTGTGGCCCTCTCGCTGCTTCTCGGGTGTGATCTCAATCGGGTCCCCTGTAATCGGTAATCGAGGATCTCAGTATACATCCTCATGGGTGATGATAGTCATCTCACCCGCCCTAAACCAAAATGTGCACGTGTGGCTGTCCCACCGCCGCACTAATGCCCGCATGAGCTCCACATCCCGTGGCACTCATCTCTGTAATATCTAAAACCCCGAGCCCGGCTCGCTTCTAGATGCTTTGCCAGATCTGCACGGTCACGTCAGAAGGATCGTCTCCACAGCTCGGATGGCATCCTCATATGAAGAGCCTCTCGTGCCTCGCATCCACGACATCAAAAGCATAATTAGTCTCTTATTTTCATAAATCTCATCTTCCAAAACAATAACATCCAAGACTAGAAGGAAATACTAAAATCTTTCAATCGGCGCCGATTTAGTCAAATCGGCGTCGTTCATTATAGTCGGCGCCGATTAATATCAATCGACGCCGATCCAAAACAATCGACGCCGATTCTACTAATCGGCGCCGATCGCAAAGCCAAAGCGTAAACTGCACTTCGCCTCCCATACGCATGAAAAATCAAACAAAAAAAAAAAATATAATATATAACGACAAAGGTGGGTTCAAAATGACACTTACCCTGTGACGTGTCCTCTCGCGCTTCATCGTCCGCTCCCGTGAGGCTTCCATTGTGTTCAAATCACAAATCTATCTCTCTCTCAATCAATCGTCACGTTGCAAATAAATCGCTTACGCTTTCCGTTCGCATATTTATATGCGTCTGGATTGGTCGGCGCCGATTTTTTGGTCGACGCCGATTGTTTTGGTCGGCGCCGATTATTTTGATCGCGCCGATTTTTCATGTCTGTTGCCATAGTGTTGATACTTGGCTTTCTCATCTATCTCGATCATTGTTGTGTGCTGAATCTTGCCTTTTGGCACATCTTTTAGATGTCATCGTCTCTTTCGGTTTGTTCCTTTCATGGGGGACACTCGTATCTTCTCGGCAGCTTAGAGTTAAACGGGTCTCAGTAGGCACTAACGCCGTCCGATTTATCGACCGTCTAGTTCTCCCTACCAATGTGTCTCTCTTTAGATGCCGACTATTTTGCAGCTTCTCCTTACACTCATGGGTCTCAGTAGGAACTAACGCTGCCTCACGAGGAGACCGCTAGTTTTCCTACCAATGTGAGTTCCTTAGGTTGCTGCCCTTGTGTTTTTTTTTTTTTTTTATGCGTCCTCAATGATCAGTTCTACTCCAGACATCCGACTGGGGCATCCTGCATTCTTCATCTACCTTTTTCAAACTCGGGATCGTCTGTTCTATCATCCATCCCATCCCTAGTTTGAGGGGGATCACATCACCACAAATTCTTCTCTTCTTCCATCCCTTTGTTTTTGTCTCATAACCTTGCTTATCGCAAGTTACTTGACAAAAAGGGGCAAAATGTAGACACCTAAAATTGGTTACTCAATTTAGTGTCCCTCTTATCCATTTACTTGCCTAGGTAACTTGGGGCACGTTCACGTCACCAACTATCCCCTTGGGATATTATCCAATTTGTGATTTAATCACTTATTCCAAATTTAATTCATCACATCACATCTTACCCATGAGTAATTAAATAATTAAATATTTAATTACGCTTCTTCCCATGCATCTTAATCACTTATCTACCCCAAATTTATTCTACCCATGTATCACATCCATTTTTAATCTTCCCTAAGCGGGATATTTCCCGTGGTCGGGATAAGTCTTGTCTTTCTCGAATCGATCAATTTGGCCATCTCGGGAGTCTTTTCCGCGATCGGCGCCGACCCATATGGTCGGCGCCGATTTTCTAGGAGCGGCGCCGATTATAAAAGCAAGCCCAGAACTCAGTTCTAGGGGCGGAAAAATCGAACCGAAAAAGAGACGAACGAGCGAAAGAAAGCACTTACGCACGAACAGAGAGCGAGAAAGATTCAGGTTGCAAGAAAGGGAGATCTTTTTAGCATCAATTGTCTCAGTTAGGGCAGATCCTGTCCTAATCAATCCCTGAGAGGAGCACCGTTACTCTGCTCGTATCATATCAACATCATACACCACCATCTATCATCTAGCGACTCTGTTCCAGCGTCTCTCCATCTTCGGCACATCTTGCAGACTACATTCACCTTCCAATCCCCGAATCTCATCGCTGCCCCCGATTGGTCGGGCCTTGCCTTCGCTTGACACTCGATCTTATCCAATGACGCCGATCAGTCCTTGCCGACGCCGATCACATCGGGCCGCCCGATTCTACCTGGGCCGACGCCGATTTCACTCGCAGAGACAGTAAAAGGTCATAGGTAACACAAATCCGATTATTTCGCAGCTTCCTGCTTTCTCAGATTTTCTCTCGCTCATTGCTTGCTTTCTTTTTATTACCGCAATCGTAAAATCTAGTCTTTATTTACATCTTTTATCATGTATGCTTCTTTTCTTTATTGAAAACATGGATGACATCCGCCAAGGAAGTTTATCACTTCCTGACCCGCTTCTCGGCAGTCCACCCAAATATCTTCTAACGCCATCTTTTTCTCACAAGCACCGGTGTTTTGCAGGTTACTCGGATCTATTGTGTAAATTGCTCGTGTACGCCCGTCTTGTCTACATCGGCTTCCTCATCCGTCCACATCTTCATCAGGTATCGATTTCATTGAGGTTTTTCAGGGTTTTTGTGCTTAGTTTGGTGCATTAACTTGGACAGGTAACAAGCGCGAAATTCTTGATCTACAAGAGATCGAGAAGAAAATGTTTCAAATACAAAAGAAGGACCCTCTCCAGATGGAGAATTCAATTCAAAAAAGAGACTACCTAATTTAAAAGCACTTGAGTAAGTATTGCAATCTTTAATCATAGGCTGATCACTTTCACTAAAGGAGATCTCTTTTCTTGATGCTTAATCTCCAAAACCTTCCAACTTCTTCTTCCTTCCAAATTAGACTTTCCCCACTCTAAAAACAACCTTCTACTAGGGTCCTTGGTGAAGGAATATCTTCTTCCTTTCAGATTTGTAGAGATTAATGAAAAATCTTACTTGATATATGTTAGACACTATTATTTATTAAGAATTTAAACAACAAAGAGTCACCACTAAGGATTTTTACCTTAGTTTGTGCAAATGCACTATGAAAGACCTATCAAATGTTTGTCAATACTAGATTAATGCAAAGCTTACAATATATGATCTTCTTCTGCCCAAATTTGTCAATGATGATACAAAATTTAGTGCAATAACTGTATAAGTTAGAAATATTACACTCAAAACTTCCAACTTTGAACAATTCTTACAGATCTAAATAGATAATGATGTTTCAGCAATGTATTTTCACTTAGATCATATAATAAAAATTACTGTGGTCTTTATGTGTACACCTTTGTTCAAATAATCCCTAAAGATGATGCCATGAGTGTTTTTGATGGTCCAAAAGGATATGAACTGGCAAAAATAAAAAAATCCTCCCCGGAAATGTAAATCAGTTCCTCGACAACGGCGCCACTAGTGTTGGTATCCAAATTTTTTCTCCTTTTCAAGCTGAGTAGTATCACAGATTCAACATGGAGCTTAAAGACATATAGATCACAATGTGTGTCATTTTGTAGCTGGGGATGAGATCTAATTGGCCCTTTGTCACTAAGATTTTTGGACAGATGGATAACGCCTTCAAGAGGATTTGACCTATCCTCACTACTTTAGGTTGTGACTCTTCAACCAAGGTGAGAGGACCCTTAGTGTAACCTATGTTTGATGAAAGAGGTGGAGATATCCTTATTTTGCACAAATTTTATGAAGAAAACCTTGGGAAAGTATGATCAATACTCCAAAATTTAACTCTCAAGAGTTGTCACTTCTAAAATATGGAGATACTTTCAAAACAAGGCTAAGGTTACTGAAGACATTATGAAATCTTGATTGTTCTGCATATTTTAGTAAATAGATTTTGTTCCTTTGTGGATATACAGGGAAAACAGGGGTAGTTCAGGATGGATTCATGGTTTTTGAATGATTTTGGTGGGATATTAAGCAGGATAAAGTTGATTATACTAGATCTCTGAGAAACTTCACAACAATGGACAACTCAACGATAGAAAGCTTCAAAATAGTTAAGATTGTAACATCCTCAATTTATACCTTAGAACAAGTAAATTTTTTTTTTTTTTTGATAATTGCATCCTAGTTCTAAATACATAATTTAGAACTCACAAATCAAATAATCATTCTTATAACATAACAGCATAACCATATGCAGCTATAATGACTTGGCGATCTATTCATTCCATGACTCGGTAATCTACCGATCTATTCATGAGTAATAAGAGTTGGTGTTTTTATTTAACACTTCACTCTTGCAGTTCTCTTCCTATTCTGGGATTCAAAATGCTCATCTATCCCGAACCTAATCAATAATTGTTACCATTATTCATCGGCATCTCATCCCTTAGACTAGGTGAATTAGGACAACGCAATCAGGTACAGCTTGCGATACTTTGGCCAAAGATTTGAAACATACTATTTATGTCTCGTATTCCTTAACGACATACTCGTCAATCTGAATACGCCCTTCACCCCATTCTTATGTTATATAGAATGTCTTATACCGACTTCTGTCAGTCCTTCCTATCTCAACTTAATCACTCGGAAACGGATTAACAAGGTGATAATGTTATATGGATGCCCACGAGGATTAGGGATACGACGACATACTGGTTCAACCCTAGTTAAACCAGTGTGTCAAGATACCCCAAATCTCCTAAGCAGCCTTATAACGTGACCACATTCCTAATCAGTCCCTGAGTAACTCGTTCGAGATCAAGTGTAAATCTTAGTGATCAATGCAAAGGGTGTCGTCATAAGTCACCTGTATTGTTGTAACTTCGAGAAGATCCTAATCTTCTCGGAGGTACAACCCTGCAGTTGACTTGTGCCGTCAACCTTTAAATCCACCTCGAAAAGATCTACTTATTAATATGCGTTACGCACGTTGAGTTAAAATTACATTAAAGACGTTCCCCTAAGGTTAGCCTTTCCCGATCCCTGGATTCCTCATCTTAGGATGACCTTCCTCAATAAAACCCATTACACGGTGGGGATATTAAGGCCAAGGTCTCATCAAGGAGTTCTTAGAATATACATGATTCTAAAACAACGGAATTGGACAATAACTCATAAACTTCACATGAGATTGCCATCTGAACCCCATTAGGTTTATATCAGTTCTCCTAACTGAATTTATATCATACTTATTAGTATCAAGATATAAATGATTAAGAATCCAATTAAATGTTGTCCTGTCATAATCAAGACTAGGGATTAGTAATTTAATTCAGCTTGATTAGCGTTCTGCTTAGGTTTATTTTAATCCTATCTTTTAGAAAGACAATGATTTAAATTTCAATTTTGCTTTCGATAGAACAAATTAGAACTACTAAACACTCATAAGAATTCAATCACATATTCTTGTAAGCTTTCATTGACAATCACAAAGGCCTCCAAATTATACAAAGATAACAATGCCCCTTCGGTATATAAACCGAAGAAGGTCAACTATCAAAATAAGAATACAACACATAAGTAACAAATACTTATTTCCATTCCTTTCAGAACTATACAAATACATTTTATGCATTCAGCATACTCCATACATTACTCAGTAAAAAGGAACATCTTTCCTCTTATAGTACATTAAAAGAAAATCAAACTGAATTCATCATAACCAAGTTAAACAATCTGAACATCCTGTCAGATTTGCATGCTTTTACCACTTACGGCGACCATCTGCAAAATTGTCAACATGGGTCAGTTCGATGAACTGAGCATGATAAGCACTAACTCTTAAAACAATTGCAATCCACCAACTGTTTTCATTAAACAACCTGTTTAAATGAGATTAATTCACCAAACAAGTAAACATATTCAGACTATGCCTTTGTAATACAAAAATGACTACAAATGTGTAACTTTATCATCGTTACAGAATAGTCCTAAACACTTCTCAAATATTTCATCAAATATTAAGAATTAAAGAACGAAGGTAACCAAAACAACCATTTGAATCCAAGATCAGCAACATTGGACAGATCATTACATTCATCAAAAAAGGGAATATCATAACAAATCGTGATTACATCAATATGTTAAAAATAGTTCTAATGTTAGACAGATATCGACATGTATTGTCATAATAGAAGAGAAAGAAACAAGTTTTTCACATTTCCCTTCACACAAGCTCATGATGCACTGGGTCTTCTCATATGGAAAGCATTCATCCTACATGCATACGAATAAGTCGGGCGAGCCACAAGAAGAATCACTGTTTTGATAAAATCGAACATAACAAAACTCCCGTACTGAGCTAACACACCAATAGTGATGACTATCATCCAAACAGACTCCACAAGACCCTCCACAAGAAGCGGCAAACAAGAAGGGATTCACCACATTGCTGTTGAGGTGCGGTCGGCGGCTTTTAGTTCGGTCTAGCTCAAGAAAGGATAGTTATGCAACGAGAAGACTAACACGCCCACAATCCCATACATCAACCTACATGCCCATGCCAGGTCCTATTATAGACAGTATGGCTTTTCGACCCAAGGTCGAAATCAAAGAACTTCTATTATATCGTGGTCAACAACAGACTTCATAGCGTTAAGCAATTTGATGTTTCCATAAGACTATGCGGAGATTATCATACAAATTCCGTAACATACACAGCCTCATCCAATTGGAATAATCGGAAAGGAAACATATCATTCTGTATTTACATCTGAACGTAATCAGAATTTGAAGTATGGCATTCATGATCCATTTGTACAGAGCCACGTTACTTGATATCAATCAATACTCAAGGAACCCCAACAAAGTCAAACAACATCATACCAAATCAAGTTTAACTCGAGGCAAAAAGAAATACAGTTACCTTCCATGAATTCTATTGAATCCGAAAAACAGTAACAATAAAAAATAGTATATGATTCCATCTGTGCCAATCAATGGTACATATTTAAAAATCGGGCAAAAGCAAATCTAAATACTGAATTCCAAAACAAGGAATCCGACGGAACCCTTATCAATATTTTTCGCACAAGATTGCACAGAAGGAAACATAAAATTACACCCAAAGAGTTTGTACCACAAATTTCTTGCAACACGAAGGTATTCATTACAAAATAACAGAGGTCGTAATACTTGTTACTCCTCCAAGACTCAGATAAAAATCAAATTACCAATTCAAATATATATATATACGAAGTTTCAACAGTGGTCCACAATTACGAATCATTCAATGGACTCTACAGAGTTGTTCAAATACAATAAATACATATTTCCCTATTGCATACTAGTCAATGGGTTGAATCCCATAACCTCTACGCAAGGAATACATAATTTCCAAAAAGGTCGCAATGAAATACTGAAACACAACAAGTTATCCGTTCACAAATAACTTTAAATACCATAGCGAAACCCAACTAGATTCTGTAACCACCATCTATAATAACCACGACAAAACTTACAAAGAAGTCCAATAAAACTGAACATTCACACAAAAGTCCAACAGTATCTTTTCCGACAAGAATCAACAACAAGCCTCAATCAACAAGTATCAACAACAAGCTTCTACTGTAGCCTGAACCCAGCAAGAGGGAAGCATGCACGGGTTCTCACAGAGCAGGATAAGTACCCTTCAAGCATACGTTTCACAGACTTACGCCGGAATGTAAAACACAATAAAACAGAGCAACAGTTCGAAATACAACACACACCCATCAAGGGTTAAATTTGAAAATCGAACAACAAGAAGATACAGTGCCAAAATCACACAAGACAACCATAGAATATCATCTATTTCCATAAATCATTTGAACAGAGTTGTTCTAATGAAATCTCTTGAAAGACAGCAAGATTTTTAAAGGTTAGGGCCTAACATGCCTGGATATTTGCTCAAAATTCTCGAAGCAGACCACTGAAAGAGCTCGGACTTCCTTTTCCTTTTCCAAGTTAGAGCCACCAACAAAATTTTGCTATTTCCATGACATATATATTTTCCTTGCCAGAGGAAAGAGCTAGATACGCTCATACTCGCCATGCAACACAAAGAAGACCAAAGTGCGAAGAACCAGAGAATAGGCAGAGGAAAACCGAATTCGTGATAAGCCAAACAAACCAACAACTTTCTAGTTTGCATGCCTTCTCGCGAAATCCGAGCTCGACTATCGAGCTCATTAATTGCATTTACTCCAAATTTCCCGCTCAAAATCCACTACCACCAACCGCCATAGTTGGCGATAGACAAGATAAATTCCAAGACCATTTCCAATTTTGGCGAACTACCACGTCGGCTCAATTTAGCTGTTTTAAAACCTCCACCAATTACTCCGTCCCTCATGCTTATCCCCGCATTAAATAACATAGAAACTACCGCCCATGGTTCGCACCCTCCATAGGTCCCCTTACATCATTTCTCAATAGTTAGGTTAGTAACTTAGGTTAGGATTTAGGATAACACCTAGTCTAACCTCTTAGAACATAGATACTAACTTAGAACATTAGCTCTTAGCCTAGGTCTAGGTTAGATTAACACTAATCTAACCCCTAGGTTAGGTTTATTTTAAGTTAGTAACATCAATAATTCCTGTTAGGTCTAACATTTCATATGCTCAGAAAAAGACCTACAACATGCATTCTCGAACAGGGTTCACTCCTGTACTGCCATTAGGCTACAAAATTATATGTAACTGAATTATTACCTGGTCCATGATCAAGACCTTCCAGATATACTTCGATATCGGGAACCAATCCATTTCACATGATCAACCTGAGTTATACTCCGGACTAGCTTATTCAATGCATCTAGACCTTGCAACCTGTTCAAGGTCTGTAATTTTAATTCATCACGAACAAACTTAAAGCAATACTTGGATCAATTCCACTGATCCAAGGCTAGGTATTATAGGTGGATAACTCTATAATTCATTCCGAGATCAAATTAAACTCAGATACAAAATGAAAGAAATAAAAGAGTCCAATCATATTCTCGACTCAGTCAAAGATCTGAAATCTGCAAAGAAGATACAATACATATCAAGCATGATTTCTCAATCAAGGAACACATCCTTTTTACAAAGAAATCACATATCAACACTTGTATGCTCAGGAGGAAGTAACAACAGTTCAGGGTGTTACAAAGACGCTCCTTCAACTAGAAGGTGTGCATCAATGGAGACCTAGATTTGCAAGTTTTCACACAATATTTGAGAATATAGCACAAAGGCTCGAGTTAAAAGACTCAATTAAACACCAAAATATCTGATCAATCATGCCTAAGGTACACCCAAAGACTTACAAACAATATTTATCAACAAATGACAATGAAGTGATTTTAAATTTATTTATCTCATCACAGGATGAAGGCTCTTCTTGAAATGAAATTGCAAATGCCACTAAATTATCACAGGACAAGATCATGTGTGATTTCACAAATATTTCAATGTAAGATTGCAATAGGAACAAGAAAAACTACTTGCAGACATTATGAAAAAAAGCAGACACTAATTGCTCAAAGATCAACACAAATTAACTTGAAAATGATTAGATTCATAAATAGGGGAAAGATTCTAGAAGCTTGTTATCGGCTATACATCTCGTAACCAACTTGACATGATAGAAACTCTAACAAAGAATAAATTAACTAGGTATCTCATATTGGTCTCTCGGAAGACGGGCTCTCTCAAATTTTCTCTTAAGAATTCAACCATTGACCCTTCGCAAGAGTATTCTCATTGCATTTATACATATTAATTTACCACTCATCCCAAATTTCCCCCCCAAAAATAAGAATATTCAAGGAATCTTTGCTTGTTACCAATTTGCCTTGGAAAGTGATGTTTAACAAATTTGTAACAAAAAGTTTCCAGTTGGACAAATCATGAATTGATCACATTCCTAGACCCTCGACTAATGACTAGGATGCCATGCCACAACATTTTGGCAGTCCTTTTAATCATTCTCATTAATGTCATGTGAGAAATCCCCATTTTAATCATTTTCTAGAGGCTCTGTATAGCTGGATCTGATAGGTAATCCTTTTTGCTCTCGAGGTAACACCTTTTTCATCTTTTTCACCTGCAACCTCCATAATTTCATCATTTTCCCTCTCTTTCCTCTACAACTCTACCCCACATCCCTCTTCTCTGGTAATTCACATTTTTGGAAGTTCTTAAGCAATTCCAACTTCAAAATATAGACCTTAACAATCCTTAGACTCACAAATTAAGTTATGAATCCATTCAATGACACTTTGCAGACAAAAACGACAAGGAATTTCATCAAAAAATGATGAAAAATAGTGTGTATTCACATCTCTAGGAGTCTTGGAGCAAAATGACAAAAATAGATGCAATAAACAACAACCGTTGATTCTTCCCCTTCTCTACTTTATATTAGAGTCATCCACATGTTTCCTTGGTGCAACTGCAAAGGAGAAGTATAGGGCAAGTTTCCAAAAAGCGCGGCCTTCCACGTGCCTGGGCCCATGAAAATGCCTTTTGGCCTTTGAAAAGTCTTAGTAAAAAGGAGCCAGTGGAAGCCTCCACATGTCTCAATGGCGTACTTTGAGATGGTCTCCAAAAGTGGAGACCCCAAAAATTGCGGGCTCACCACGTGTCTCAGTTTGGAAGAGTTGTTAAATTTTTTGAAGGATTCAATGTAAGGTGCCATGTGTCTAGGGTCCGAGACAAATTTCCTTCCGTTGAAAAGTACAAGGGTAGAGTGAGTGGAAGCCTCCAAGTGTCCTCCTAGAACTTGTTCAAAATAAAATTTAGGGTCGGTCCCCAAATAGGCGCGGTCCCTCCACATGTCCTAGACCTTAGAAAATTTCTTTGAAAAGTTTAAGTATAGAGCAAAGCCGGTGGAAGCCTCCACGTGTCTCCTCGACACAACTTTGAGATGGTCTCCAAAAGCGAAGACCCTGAACAAGTGCGGGCTCACCACATGTCCCCTTGGCATAACTGTTAAGGTGGGACCCTGAGGTAGATCCTCAAATGAGCACCAGCCCTCCATGTGTCCATGGTCCACCAAAACTGTACTAGCCACATGAAAAAATTTCTAAGTCTAGGCAAGGCAACAGAAACCTCCACGTGTCTCCCCGGTGCAACTCCAAGGTCAAACCAAAAGGTGAATTTTCAGATGAGCGTCGGCCCTCCACGTGGACAAGCTTTGAGTTGAATCGGGCCTTAGAGTTTTAAAGTGCCCTACTTGAGCCGCATCCAACTAGAAAGGGCCACATTTCCATAGATGTTGAGATGTAAATTTGATGGGAAAACAACACCCGTCAAACCGTAAAATGTAGGAAAATCACCATTTGCACTCGAAATGAATCTTTCTTTAGGGACAAATAAATTGGAAATGATATAAGGCTGAAATATGATCTTTCAAGCCACATCCAATCACGTTTCCACATATATTTAGGACAGAAATGACACGGACAACAAAACGTGACTATGGAAGAATGGAAGAAAGGAAAAAACCCAAGTTTTTGCCTAAGTTACATATCTTTCTTATGGATAGAGGAATGGAAAACAAAATTTGCATTTAAAGTGATCCTCGACCAAAGGAAGGGATTGGTTATGGAAATTTAATGAAGAATAGATTTTTCATACATCAATACGGGAGATAGAAAACACGTGAGCCCGCAAACCGAAGAATTTCAAGGACAATTGGGCGAGACTAAATTGAGCACCAATAGATTCTATGAAAACTCAATTTGAAAACTGGTTTAATCATGCTCGGGATTTGCATGCTCTTCGAGCTCAACTCTCTCAAATCAAGAACGAGAAAAATGAGACCATGCGGGAGTTAGTTGTAAAGTTTAACAAGTTGGTAAAAAAATTCCAATAACTACTCAAACTGTAGACACTAAAATTAGGTCACACTCCCCTTTGGTCCTCGACAAATAAACACCTTCATCACATTCACTTAGCCATGTGCTATCATCACCAATCTGGCACTATGATAATTCTTCACCGGGAACTCCTTGTGCTATGATTATTTACTAATGCACAGCCTTTAGTTTGGTGGATGTAATCTGAAACAAAACAAGAACATAACACAAGAATACCATTGACTATGATAAGACGGAATGATGAAAAATCTGAAATATCAAAGTAAATTATAATATTAACATGAAATTGTTACAATCTCACCCATGAGGTACTTCAACAAGACTATGGGAGAAACTTTACAATTACACCTCTTGATGGCTTCTTCAAAGACACCTTTAAACCGATGGCTTCCTTTGCACACTTCCTACAATATTTCTCACTACTTCTTTCTATACTAAATGAGGGGGTGGCCTCTCTTTATAGAACTTCCAGTGCTTATCCATCTTATCTCTAAGATAGGATAAGAAATCCACTCTGACGAATCATATTTCATACCTTAACTCTTATCTCGTACATGTAAGCTTATCTTTTAAGATAAGATAAACCTTATCATTTTACATGGGTTCCACATTTTTAGACTTTTTACAAATAAAATACACAAAATATTTATGACCTCACTCCTTGTCCTTATTACCAATATAATATTTCTAATTCCTAATCATGTAGACCCTACTTCTCTTCTTACCCCAACTTTGACATTTTAACATTACTGGACCACTTACGACAACTATTTACTTTTTACCACAACATTCCTATTGTACTTTTGACTATTGCTGTACTATACATTATTGGCGGCGTCATACTGGTAGCGCCGTTATCTTCTATCAGACGCTACTACTAATTATACTTAACAACATCCTATTCCTAATACATACATTAATGAAATAGAAATTACGGAGGAAAATTTTAGTGTCGACATTTTCCCCCTTCCTAGCTTCTACTCTGTCCTCGGAGTAGACTATTCTAGTGCTTGGAAAATCTTCAACTTGTCGTGGTTGACCCATTTTGTAATGGGAGTGCCATCCAATTCCTCCAATCGGTACATACCATTTTCATGCACAACTGCTATTTTGTAGGGCCCCATCCATTTTGGAAGAAATTTTCTCTGTCTTCCTTTTTTGTATCTGGAATCATATACTAGAACCAATTCATTCACATGAAATGGAGACCACAGGATATTTTGATCAAAGTATTCCTTCTGCTTCATTTTCTTCTTATAGCTTGTATCCTTAGCTATTTCCCTCATTTCCTCTAACAAATGAAGATGTACCAACCTTTCTTTTACTGAATTACTTTCATCCATTCTTTCATTTTTCATTACTCTGACCGTGGGAATATCAAACTCAATAGGAAGAACTGGATCAATGCCATAGGCCAACTGAAATGGGGAGTATCCTGTTGCTGACTTTAATGTTGCCCTATATGCCCACAATGCTGCATGAATCCTTTTATCCCACTTATGTACTTGCAAGGCTGCATCTTTTGCTAGAATTTGACACAACACAAAATTTGTTCTTTCCACCTATCCATTTGTGCTTGGCTTATATGTTGTTGCCTTCCCCGTGCTTGATAGAAAACTTATTGACTAGGGCTTCCACCACCTCATTAATGAAGTGGCTTCCTTGATCTCATTACAATTTCTAATGGACAACCAAATCTGGTGACAATGCGTTCATATATGAACCTTGCCACCTCATCCATGGAAGTTGTTTTCAATGGCCTAGCTTCAACCCACTTGGTTAAATAATCTGTGGCAACTACAATATACTTATTTTGGTGTGATGTAGTTGGAAGTGGACCTCTGATGTCTATTCCCCACTTTTCAAAGGGACCAAGTGGAAGAATAGGGCATAATGGAGATGAAGTCTTACGGTTACCATGTGTTTGACAAATATCACATGTCTTACAATAATTATAACAATATTTAAAAAGAGTGGGCGGTGATAACTGCATCCAAGATCCTTCTTGCTGTAAGTTTTCCAAAGAAGTTCCCTCCACATGTACCATTATAGAATTTTTCTAGCAGCTCCTTCCCTTGATCACGTCCAACTACCCTCTTGTACTGTCTATCAGGTCCTATTCGAAATAATACTCCATGCAGAATAGAATATGAACGAATGGCTTGAGTAATATTTCTCTTAGTCTTTGCATTGGCACCATCAGGAAACTTGAATTCATTCAGATAATTCCAAATATCTATGTATTCACTAGGGATTGTGTTAAGGGATAACAATGCTGCATCGGGGAAATCATCATCATCACAAGATGATCCTAAACCATCATAGGCTCGAGAGAGTGTATCTGCATTGACATGCTTCTTTCTTGGCCTATCTATAATATCAAATTCAAATTCTTGTAGCAAAATTATCCATCTTGCTATCCTCCCTGATGGGTTAGGCTTATTTACAATATATTTTAGAGCCTGATGATCTGTTACAACTAGAAATTTTTACCCTAGCAAGTAATTTCTAAACTTCTTTATAGCAAAAATGATAGCCAGAGCCTCTTTTTCAGTTACAGTATAGTTTACCTCAGCACTGCTCATTTGTCTGCTCCCAAAGTAAATTGGATGTTCATTCCCATTTTCATCCTTTTGGCTCAAAGTACTTCCTAGTGCTGCATCTGAGGCATCAGTGTACACAATGAATGGCTTGCTCCAATTTAGATTCTTCAAAATAGGTGAAGACACCAGGGCTTCCTTCAGTTGTCCAAAAGCTTCATGCGCCTTATTTCTTGGTTCATAAGTAACATCCTTCTTCAAGAACTGGGTTAGTGGCTGTGCAATCTTTGAGAAATTCTTGATGAACCTTCTATAGTAATCCACATGGCCTAAAAATGATCTCAACTTACTTCTATTCATAGGAAATGGTAAATCTTTGATTTTTGAAACTTTATCAGGATCAGTACCAATACCATCTCTGGATACAACATGCCCTAACAAAACACCTTTAGAACATCCAAAGACACACTTTGTAGGGTTTAGTGAGGCTTGTGCTTCATCTAACCTTTGAAATGCTATCTCCATCTAGTGTAGGTGGTCCAACTTGCTCCCATAGATGCAAAAATCATCTAGAAATACTCTGATGAAGGTCCCAATGTAGGGTTTGAACACCCTATTCATCAAATGCTGGAATGTTGCTGAGCATTACACAACCCAAAAGGCATAACTCTATAAGCAAACGTTCCCCATGGAGTGGTGAACGTGGTCTTCAGCTGATCTTTCTCTCCTATACGAACTTGGTTGTAGTCGCTATATCCATCAGCAAAACTATAGCACTCTTGGCCAACTACTTCGCCCAAGATCTGATATGAAAATGGAAGAGGGTAATGATCCTTCTTTGTTGCCTTATTCAGCTTCCCGTAGTCAACACAAATACGTAGCTTCCCATTCTTTTTATTGAGATCACAATGGGAGAAACTCATTCTGAATTCTCCATAGCAAATATGAATCCCGCATCAAGCAACTTATCTATTTCTTCTTTTACGCTTTGGAAAAATTAGGATTCATTCTATATAGCATTTTCTTTATGGGCTTAGCACCATCTAAGCAGCTCAATAGAATGTTCTACCCAACTTACTTGACAGAGTTCCTTGTAATCAAAAGTGAATATGTGTATGTACCTTCGAAAGAGCTGAGGTAGGATTCCTTCTCATTCTCCATCACAAAGATCACCAATATTTATTTGTTGGAGACGATCATCAACTTCTTCTTCGAGATAATTTTATGGGGTCATGAGTTGGTGTGGATCGGAAGGATATCCATGACTGAAACATAAACCTCACTTTCTTCATCTTCGTGTCCACTTCACCGGTACTAGAGTAATCGAGGATGTCCAATCATAAGTTTCATCACTTGAATCCATAGTTTCTGCCTTATGATTTCGAGGGATCACGTTTATCTTCACCCTCTCTCTACCACATCCAAGTGTCATGAAACCTTCATTCCAATAGTTTCATGCATGAACTCTCCTTAGCCATGGTCTTCCCAACAACATTATGTACACAACAAGTACCATTTTTTATCACCTGAAATTCTACCACACATACAACACCCATAACAGATATTGCCACATTTGAAACTACACCTTTTGGTTTAGTTTTTCCCTTATTTAATGACCTTAACATAAGTGTTGAAGGGCGATCAATTTTTAAACCTAACATATTCATTACAGACTCGGTCATTACATTAACTGCAGCACCTCCATCAACTAAGACATCATGAATTGAAATACCATTACATAATACCTCGGCTTGTGGAGAATAGGGATGCGCCTCTGCCTCTAAAACAGGGGACCTCAACCTCCTTCCTTCTTCGAGCATTGAGTCCACCTCGCAACTCCCACCTCTTCTCAAAAGACATAGCCAAGAGTTGACCATATGTAATATTTGCAGGCCTTTTGGACATATCTTCCAAGATGGAGTATGGTCCTTGCCCCTGTGAAATCAGAAAATCCTGCACACCCAACTTTTTTCTCCTATGTTTCTTACTAGTTTCTTCTTTCATCTTCTTAGGATCATTTCCATCTTGATTATCTTTTTCTTTCTTTCTTTTTGTTACAAACACATCTACTTCATTATTTCTACTCTTATCTACTACATCAAAAGAATTCACAGGTGCTTTTCCTTTATCATTATCTCCTTTACTAGATGTAGAAGCTCTATCTGGACAATTATACTTATAATGACCCTTTTTATAACAACCATAACATACAACTTCAGAAATATTTCTTTTTAGACCTCTATCTCCTCCCTGAGAACTAAATTCTTTTCCTTGAAGAAGATTAATAGTTAATTGACCCATCTTTTGAGCAGATCTTCATACTCAGTAGATATACTAGGAGAAATATTTGTGCTCACCGAGAGTGGTTGTGGATTCTGGACCAAAGGTGCTGGTGTAGGCTCTACTTTAGCAACAATTTCTTTGGGCTCCTCTTCCATGCTTTCTTCTTGCCTTCTTACAATCTCCTTTGCTTGTTCAATGGTAGCTGGGCAATCATACTTCACTCGTTGTCTAATCTCTGGCTTCATCCCAAGAATTAAGTGCTTACAAAGGAGATTATCCATGCCATTCATCAACCCATCCGCTAATCCTTCCTTCCGGATCTGGGCATCGAGCTTCCTCCTTAGCTCTAGAAAACAAGCATGATAATCCCTTATCTTCTCCTTCTCTCCTTGGGATAGCTTTGTGATCTCGATCATGAGATCTGCATATTTCGTTGTTCACCAAATTCTTCAAGAAAACTTTCAATTAATAAATCCCATGAATTTTTCACATTATCACCTAGTGTTTCAAACCACCTAAGTGCTGAACCATCCAAAAAGGTAGGAAAAAATTCAGTCCATTGTTCCCTTCTTATAAGGCCATTACAAATACAAGATCGTTTAAACTCTTGAATGAAAGAAGAAGCATCTTCATTAGATTGAGCTGAAAAACAGAATCTTTCCCATTTTCAAAAGTAACCAACGTGAAATACCAACCCACAAGTACAATCAACAAGACTTATGTGCACAAATAATTGAAATCACTATAATAGAAATGACCACGGTAAACTATGGTAAAACTTGACTTACTACGGTAAAAACTGACTTTACTATGGTAAACACTATTCACAGTAAAAAGTGAAGTTACTGAGGTAAATACTATTCACGGTAAAAAGTGACTTTACTTGTGGTAAATACTATTCCCAAAAAATGACTTTACCATGGTAACTACTATTCATGGAAAAAATGACTTTACCATGGTAACTACTATGCATAGAAAACAAGGTTACCCCCGCAATTGATTTTTGACTAAGTGGGAATATCTCTCCGTAAAATCCACCAATGAGGAATGGTCCCAAAGAACGGAACCAAAATGTCATCACCAATTCGGCACTATTATAATTCTTCACCGGGAACTCCTCGTGCTATGATTATTTACTAATGCACACCTTTAGTTTGGTGGATGTAATCTGAAACAAAACAACAACATAACATAAGAATACCATCGACTATGATAAGACGAATGATGACAAATCTGAAATATCAAAGTAAATCATAATATTAACATGAAATTGTTACAATCTCACCCATGAAGTACTTCAACAAGACTATGGGAGAAACTTTACAATTACACCTCTTGATGGCTTCTTCAGCACACCTTTAAACTGATGGCTTCCTTTGCACACTTCCTACAATATTTCTCACTACTTCTTTCTATGCTAAATGAGGGGCGTGGGCTCTCTATTTATAGAACTTCCAGGCTTATCCATCTTATCTCTAAGATAGGATAAGAAATCCACTCTCACGAATCATATTCCATACCTTAACTTTTATCATACATGTAAGCTTATCTTTTTAAGATAAGATAAACCTTATCATTTTACATGGGTTCCACATTTTTAGACTTTTTACAAATAAAATACACAAAATATTTATGACCTCACTCCTTGTCCTTATTACCAATATAATATTTCTAATTCCTAATCATTTAGACCCTACTTCTCTTCTTACCCCAACTTTGACATTTTAACATTACTGGACCACTTACGACAACTATTTACTTTTTACCACAACATTCCTATTGTACTTTTGACTATTCTTTGTACTATACATTATTGGCGGCGTCGATCTTGTGCGCCGTTATCTTCTATCGGACGCTACTACTAATTATACTTAACAACATCCTATTCCTAATACATACATTAATGAAATAGAAATTACGGAGGAAAATTTTAGTGTCGACAGCCCCCTTCACCCCACTAATATTAATTTAATTAATCTAATTAAATTAATTCATTATCCTCACCATATTTATTATTTAAATATCTTAATTTAGATAATATCCACACATACACCTCACCTAGACACCTCATCAAGCCAACTCACCCTAAGACCTATTCTTAGTAAGTTGCCATAACTAACTAAGACTTACCCAAACCCTAAAAATCAATGCCTACATTCCCTCTAACCACATTCCCACATGCTTACAAGAAGCTTCCAGTCTAATCCATGGGTTAATGACACAACATCTCAAAAATCAAGAGGATCTCCTAGTTTAGTAAACCTTGGAAATCCCGCCTTGACTAATGCCGGTTACCCTTAACCATTGTCGGTTAAGAAAGAACCACCGTCGGTCACCTTTTAACCCCCAAAACAACCTTATTTTGAAGGTTGGCAAAACATTGGCACATTCCTGAGAGATATCGCATCTTTTGAGAATGAATTTCATCGAGAACACGTATGCAAGAACAAGCATTTTCTCCTCGCCACCATCCAACAATCACCCAAAGAAGGAGTTGATCCAATCGAAGCAAGAAGGAGTAGACATGCAGCCCATGCAGGAGCTTTCCAATGTTTGGTGATCCTCAGCAGCATTTAAACCCTTACCAGCACCTTCACTTATCACTCACAGGCACCCAGGACTAGAATCCAAGTAAGTGGAACGTTGTACTCCTCCGGTTCATTTCATTTTTTCATTATATTATTACCCTTTGTTCTCTTGGCCATCCACAGGACCTCTGTTCATACTCATCCCTCCATATATCCATTAAAACCTTGCCAAATCCTTCCCAAACCACATAATACCTCGTTTCGACCAACCAAAGTCCTTTATACAATCACAAAGGAGACCCAAAACCCATTCTGTGGCATTCCCAGCTTTTCCATAGTAATCGACACCGCTATTACACCCAATAGCGGTGGTCACCCTTAACCAAGTCAGTCTCTGTATTTTCCCATACAACCCAGAATAGTGACCTATCCACCTAATTCCACATCACCCTTATTCACCTGTGATCTACCTGAGACCTCTGTCAAACCTACAGAGACCCAGAACCAGTTATTTGACCTTCGGATCTTATTTTAACTTAGCCTATTAGATTAGATATTTCTTATTGTGTTTTAAGTGAGATACCTTAATTATTTCAAATTACAATAAGATTTATTTTACTACCCACATTAAATTATTTTAAATAGTAGACTCGATAGCTATCTAGTGAGTATCACACTTCTCACATGTAGCACACACTAGGTAGTTCATCGCACGTATTTTTAACTCTTTCTCGGTGGTCTTGTTTTCCATTACGGGTAGTTCCTCCTAGCTAAAAGGAAGATCTCACGATCAAATATGGATTTAGAAGTCATATGTGTGGAACAACCCATCAACCAACATTTGAACAGTATTCCTTCTATGCCCATTACCCTAGTTGTTTTGTTAATATTTCAAGAAACGTCTAAGAATCGGGTGAAACATTTTGGCACATCTGGTGGGACCTATTCAAAGTTCCTTGCATTTTATTCATTCCTAGGAAAAATTGTGTGTTTTTTTCCCTTCAAAAATATACACATTAATTTTCTTCCTTAGTAACCTACCTTTTCTTTCTATTTTCTCTAAAAGAAATATTTCTTTTGGTGTACTAAAAAAACCATTTCTTCATGTTTTTCTACATTTTAGTGAAAGAGCATCCCTCTTCCTATTCATCTATTTGTGTCATCCAACTTCACATTTCAATTTGGGCTTAAAATAAGTGCATTGCATTATGATTTATCACATTAGCTCACATAATTGTGAATAATCTATACGCTGTTGAAGTCATTCACAACCAATAGTTGACAAATGAATCGTAGAAAGAAAATCTCTCTCTCTCTCTCTGAGTCTTGCCACATTACACAAATTCAAAACAAATACATATTCTTAAACAACATATTTTCTTGGGAATGCCTGTCAATGATCGCACTGATATGAGGATTAGTATGTACTCCCACTCATTGCTCTATCAAGTCATACTTCGAGCGAAGCCCACCCCACGATAACATACCTAAAACCTCACCTTTTAGATCTCCTTCTTTGTAGGAAGCCATCCTCAAAAAAACCTCTATTTTATAGTTCATGAGTCAGTCCTTAAATAGCATAAGCTAAACAAACATAATAGAAAAGGCACTCCTAGGATCACATTTTTCTTAGTGTTTCTGCTTGGCTTGCGTTTTGAGGTGAGAGGTCACGTTCTTCATTTTTCTTGCTCATCCTTACATGCTCCTCATCATAGTTGGTGTATTCCAGCTTCACCTGAGTGTGCTTGGACCATATTCTCATCATTCTTAGAATTCTAGGTTTGATTCCTCATCGATTTTAATTCACAACCACTTTTCTTTCATCACTTTTTCAATTCCATAGTGACCGGTGTCGGTTTGGAAACTATTGTCGATTACCCTCTCGACCATAGTCGGTTATACCCAATCAAGCGTCGGTTCCACTCTTGTTGTTAACCTACCCAAAAGGTACATTTATTCATCTTCTTCCATTTTTCACAGTCCTTGTCACTGCTATCATTCCCATTGGTGTTATAAAACTCATCAGATTGGGCATACCTACCAAATTTGGCCTTATACTCTTGTTTTTGACTCACTGTCCATTTTCTATAGTGACCGGTGAAGATTACCCCTAATCGATGTCGGTTCACCATAACCGGTATTGGTTAGCCTGTGTCACTTTCTAGCCAATATTTAGTACTTAATCCACTTTTTACCACCTATTTCACCGGTCCCTACTATTTTTCTGTGTCATTTACAGAGAAGCGGCGCAACTCAATCAATACTAGGTTCACATGGTGCTGACCCAAAGACAAGCAAGTGCGCTTGTATTCCATGCCAGTTGTCAACCACTTCCACCTAGTCCTTCACCACCTTCCATTTTATCACCAGCCATGGATCCCATCCAGCTTATCACTATTGCCACTTCGAGATGAGGAGTTCGCACAACTCCTTGACCAAAACCCTACTACCTTGTAGTTTTATCTTTCCCACTCGTCCACTCAAGATGCCTCGGGTTAGTTCATATACGACATGCTTGTATTGACCCCCAAGCTCTCGTTCCCACTTTCATGTTAGCCCCATCTGGTTCCACACTACCTACCTCCACCTTACCTCTAGTTGTTTCACAATAGGTCCTATACCCGCTATGACTGCCATGTCTCATACCTCCATTGCACCCATCACATCCACCATACCTTCAAAAAACTACCCCAAACGCAACCTCATCAGCCCCTAATGTCTCGCACATATCCATAGCTACAATACCACCTCCGGTGTTGGTGACTTATACCCCTTTTCAAAATGTGGTCCTTTCCATTCCACAATCATTAGCCCCTATTGTCGCTAGGTTTACCACGAGCCTTCCACCCCCATATACGTACTTTCATCAAGCCACCTCTTGTTTCATCTATTATTCACTCGGATACCTACCCCTATTTTAATGCCTTCTTCTCAATCAACCTATATTGCAGCACCATATACCGGAGTTCCACCCCGTTATATGCCCAAAACCAACGCTCTCACGCAACAGAGGTACCCAGGTCATCACAACCTACCAATGAACTAATTAAATTGATGATGGACAAGATGCAAACATTGAGTCATTGGTTTTGGATCCCACAACACTCTCACCTACGACAAGATTTGCAATGAACCCATCCACCCATCCATTCCTATTCATCCATACCCTATGCATTGGGAGATGCCTAAATTCAACCGCTTCAATAGCAAGCAAGACCCACAACAAAATTTGTGGTCATTCAAACACGGGTGCCACTTTTGCTCACAATGATGCTTTACTCCTAAGAACCTTTCCCATGTCTCCGATTGACTGGACCTGCATTAGATTGGTATAGTGGGTTACCTAGACACTCTATACTCTCATTTAATTAGGTAGCCAAAGCCTTCTTAGATCATTTCTCCATCAACATTGTTAAGAAGGTTACCATGACTCGACCTATACTTCACGCACCTATATGAAGACGAATCTATCGTAGATTTTTTCACTCGCTAGCGTAGCTTGATTAATCAGCCCACCTTCCAACTACCACAAACAAAACTCATCGATCTCTTCATGTTGGCTTGTGCTAGACATATCTCACTGACCCTATAGGTTTAAACCTTCCAAACATTTGATGAAGTATTCACCATGACATGAAAGCTAGATATTCGGGCCATTGAAGAGAAGAAAATCCAATTACGCAATAAGAATTAGGCATTCAATTCAAATGATACCTCTTCTTCTTCCAAACCACAAAAAAATTCAAAATCTAAAGTCACGCTAACGCAGCGGGTACTCAAGGCCGGCCCAGCTTCATCCATCAAATCAAGATACCCCCTCATCTAATCTCTCACCCATCCAGAATTTTCAATTCAGATGAGAACAGTGGAAATACACTCCAATTGGGAAAACTTACTCTTCTATCTTAGAAAATCTTATCAAAGCCGAGCTATCACCCTTCTACCTATAAAACCACACATTGGTTTTGACCTTGCTCGCCCCATGCCTACAAGGTATAAAGAACACAACTTCTTTAACTATCATCGAGTAAAGGGTCATAATGACAGCAATCGCATCACTTTCAAAAATATTGTCCAAGATATGCTCGAGAAAGGTGAGTTAACCATGGATAATCCTAATGCACCTGCCAACCAAAACCTACACATCTTCAAGAAACCATTTCCTAATCATGCCCCTTTGTTTGATCAAATCGGTGAGGCCTCAACTCATGATACTCATACCCGTGAGGTCCACGCTATTTTTAGTGACACACCTGTTGTTTCCCAATTACCCCATATTCTGTCCATAGAGGAGATTCTAGCTTGAAATCCTCCTTCCACATTAGAACCAACCTCCCCTATTCCTTCACCCATAGAGGAACACCTTTCACCTCCTTCCTCACCTATGGAGGAGTCTTCTGCTAACATCGAGACCATTTCACCTTTGGCTTCTCCACCTAGAGAACTAATACCCACAATACTTCTTCACTCCATGGAGGATACTTATTTACCTCCTTCACTCACATAGGAGCTCCCATCATCTCCTCCCCCTATCACAAACCCTGTTGAGATACCTTTGCCTCTTGATGAGCATTCTCCATCAGCTACCCAAGATCCTACGGACCTACTTTTGGCTCTCGCACCCACGGAAGCTAAAGCTATCCAATTCCCCATCTCTAAGACACATTTTACAAGAATTGCCATTAGGTCCTCATCAATTCCACCTATAGATGTGCCATTCTCATGTTTGATCGATCACTTAGATCATGTGGATAGGGCCTTAATTTGGGAGTGTCTTTTGCTTCCAGTCTTGATGTAGATGCAAATGTCACTTGCTGACACCTCCACTATCTACCCAAAACTATTTCGACCAATCGAAATGAATACAACCACCTCTATCACCATTCCTTCCATGACACCCATCATAACTCAACATACATCCTTACCCATAACCCAAACTTCATCTAGATCCAAACCCACACCTACAACTTCTACCTTTACTAAACCTATTACCACCTTAGGGGTCACCCTAACCACCAACCTTACTCATCCACCTATCAAACTAGATTTAGCTACATCCTCCAAAGTCAACACCACACCTACTCTGGCACCTAAACCAAAGAACCAAGCCCATAGAACTCATACTCCATCTTTACTAGTCGCACCTTCACCCCTTCCATCCATCTTAGGACCTTAACCTCCTAGCTTGGTCGAGAAACCTCCACCAGCAAGAAACCAAAAACACAATAGCCCATCCCTTCCTCGCAAACCTCTAACCTACCCACACCCAACATGACTTACACTGCACTCCTCGCAACATCTTTACCACCCATACTACCAATACTCTCCGTAACTTCTTCACGACCCACTACACTTTAGTCTTTATCTCTCATACCACCTACACAACCCGCATCATCTACCTTCACAAAGACCGCCATTATCCCACCGGATAACTCACCCTCTTCCCTCATCTACTTTTCCTTCTACACCTCATACACCCATATCACCTTTACCCAAGAAGGTGTAACATTAAACAAAAACTCCGTTACCGGCTCCAATAAGATAGTCAAACAACCACACACCCTCCTGCTCACTCATCTACCATAACCCTACCTAGACAAACACGACCAACACCCAAGACCACGTCAAGCACCCAAAACCATAGCTCGACCTTTTCCCCTCCTGCGAGGACTGTTCCTCAACAATCCACCGCACCTATACCCAAACCCACGTTCACTTCCCATTGCGACCCACTAGCAGGGTCCTATGCCAAAATCTTAACCAACCTCCTTGAGACTTATGTTATCGCATTACCACCACTCAGACCTTATGACCCCTTCAACCCCAAGCCAAAAGGGTTTGATGACACTAAGTTTTTTTCCTACCATTGCGTACCAAGTCTAGATGTGGAGAACTACAAGGCCTTGAAAACTATCCTTATCTAGTTGTGTCCTTCGGAAGCCAATTTTGACAATGACGACCTTCTCGATGAGGACCCTGCTTCACCAACACCCCTTCCCACATTACCCACTCAACAACCACGACCTCCACCTCCAAAGCTCCTAGAGCCACCTCCAAGATTTAAAATTAACATGGTTCACATCAGAGAACTCACCAAACCTCCACCCAAATGCCGGTGTGCTCAACTCACCTCACAAGGTTTTTCTCCTCCAGTAGGTTTTTTCCCGTCGTGTCGTTATACCACTCATCCTACACCTTCTCCATTTAATGACACCCTCAAATCAACATGATACATGTCACTACGCATGCTCAGAAAGACAAAGGTAAAGAAAAGGCAATTGACCCACCAACCAATCCTATACCCAACATACCATCTATACCCATACCTAAAATCACTATTCACGGCCCCACATACCCCATTTCTAATGGAGTCACACATCACACCATGCTCAAACAATTACACCAATCTCCCCTCAAAATTTCCTTATATGACCTCATCCAAACCTCATAATCCCATCGCCAAGCTCTCATGGAGGTTCTTCAATCTATTGAGGTTTTACCCAATGACCCTACACCCATCACCTCCATCATCACACCCCATCATGTAGCCTCTCTCACCAAATTACCACCTTTATCCACACCTCCACCTACTCACCAAGTAGCCTCCCTTAGCTTTTCAGAGGAAGAGATCACGCCACACCAAAATAATGACCTGACCGGCCCTCTTCATATCTATCCACATCAATGACATATGGGTATAACGTGTGATGATTGATGGGGCACTAGCATTAATATCATTTCATCCCATGCATTTTCTCAAATGTGCATACCCGATAATTACATGCATAAACATCACATCATGTTGCACTCATTCAATGACGCTATCACCTCTACCCTAGGCACCGTCATCCTCCACATTCATGTGGGCCCCCACACTGCTTCCATATTTTTTTACGTTTTAGAGGGGAGTTTCAATATAACTTGTTGCTTGGCAGACCCTTGATTCATGTCATGGGTTATGTTCCTTCCACTTTACATCATTGTGTCATGTTTGAGCATGAAGGACATACCAACACTATTCTAGCTAATCCATCACCTTTTAAAACATGCAACATGCTTTATCGACCCAATGATGTGCTCATACCCATTAACACACCTACCTCCATGACCACCATCACTTCACCTACACCTCTTGCTACCAAGACACCACTACCTCAACCACACATACCTCCTCCATTCCTACCACTGCCACAACCTCCACAACTGACCCATCAGCCTCCCAATCTGTTAACTCCACCTCTACATCAACTTCGATACCTCATCCATTCCAACTACCTACATACCAACCACCATTCCCTTAGAAGGTGTTTTTCAATGCCTCACTCTGGGGGAGTATTGCCTATATAGTGTCAACACATTTCTTACTCTACAAGAGTATGGATATCTTCACCAACACCCTCATTATGATCACCGTATAGAGAATGCCTCCTTTATGGTCCTCCTCATCTAAGTACCAATATTACCTATGCGGGACTTGATACTACCACTTACACACCCAAACCACCACCATGAACTCACCCATTTTCTGCTGACTTCCAATCACTTACCAATCACTTTTTCACCCACACCTTCCCGCACCGATTTAATGCGTGGAAGGGTTTTGGTTGTGGATTTTATGAGCAAGGCCACCATACCATTATTCCATGTACCACCCGTAAACATAATGACCATAGTGGTATCGGATTTCCCAAACCACCTACCAAATAGGCCCGTATTGAACTCATTAAGGACACTAGCCCTTCTCCACATTCTTCACCCGCTCCACCTTCATCACCACCCTCACCGATGGAATTGATGGATCTTGAATCTATCCCTCCTAACTTTTTTTTTCATAAACACCATTTCCTTGGGGCCTTTGACTTATCAACGTGAGGGCGAGGCCCCTTCCAATCTTCCCTTCTGTATCCTGAAATGATCGATGATGATACACCTTTAATTAATGTCATTCAATGTCAAGATGATGAATCTATACTCATCTACCTTGGTGCGAAGACTCATATATTCATCGGTCATCACCCTCTCGAGACACAAACCATGTTGAATGAATCGCTATCGAGATCAACAATCATACTCAGGGATGACCCACACATCCTAAAGATCAGCCAATCTTTGGATGTTGCCAAACAGAATCCATAACTTCTTTTCTCAAGGATCATAACCACGCTTTCACTTGGTCTTACACAGACATGCCCGGTCTTGACCCCACCATAGTGATCCACAATATTGGAACCATTCCCGATGCCAAACCCATCAAATAAAAGCTGATAAAATATGTGAGTTCATCAATCATCACATCATTTGTCGCTTTGGTGTTCCTCATCACCTCATTACTAAAAATGGAAAACAATTCAAAAATAAAACCCTGCAAAAAATTGTGACGCCTTCGGCATTCAGCTCAGTTTCTCATCACCTTATTACCCACAAACTAATGGCCAAGCCGAATACACTAACAAAACCTTAAATTCAATTCTTATGAAAGTGGTTAATGATATCTGGGAAGGATTGGCATACACACATTCCTTTTGCCATGTGGGCATACTTGCACTAGTATTTGCACTTCCACTACCACCACACCATTTTATCTGGTCTATGGTACCGAGGCGGTTCTACCTCTCGAAGTCCGATTCCCTCACTCTAAATTTTTCCATGACATGCTCAATGATGATGACTTTCGGGTCCTTTTAGCACAACTAGAGTTATTAGAAGAACATCGTCTTAACGCTTTTGACCACCTTCAATTTTACTAAAAATGTATCAAATGTGCCTATGAAAATTTTTTCCATGAATGAACCTTCCAAGTCGGTGACCTTGTCTTGAAAGAAAATAAACATGTAACCAAAGCAAAAAAAAAAAGTAAACAAGGAAAATTTGCTCCTAATTGGCTTGGACCATACATTGTGACCCATACTTACATATCGGTGCTTATCATTTATCTTCACTTGAAGGTAAACCCAAACTGAGCCCCTTAACACCTTACATATTTGACCATTCGATTGTTTACTTGTAGTCCTATCTCACCTTTTTTCTTTCCATGCTCGTCCCTTGAGTGTTATCCACTTCATACACATCACCAATGATTAAACAAAATCATGTGAGTACCCGTCACTTGTTATCTTCTCTTGAAAATGTGTACTACGGCCCCGCACATAGCATGATTCTTATAGATACTTTTTTGTTTACCTTTAGATGAGATCCCATGGTCATTTCACCCTACCTTTTGAACAAGAGTCCTATTCTCCACCTTGGTCTTGTCCATGACTTCAAAGCATTCACATGGGACCTAACTCCTTGAGTCAAAATTATAATCAAAAGATGACTCCCTCAAAAGGGCATCTTCCTCTTAAGCAATCGCTTTGTTGTAAATAGATCACTGCTCAAGGATAGCTATGTAAAGCCAAAAAGAAAACAAAAAAAACAAAAACAAAAGAAAAAAGAAAATAAGAAAAGTGTGAAAATTTGAAGCTTTCCACATCAATCAGCTTCATAAAGACCTCAAGGAGTTAAATTCCTCATCCCATATAGACTTCCCACATCGATCAATCTATCTCTAATACAAGTCAAAATAGAGAACTTTTTAGTCATGGACTTGCCCATTGTGACCTCGGATCTCTTGCCCAAAGAGCATGCCACCTCATACCATATAAAAACAAATTAACCACCTTTCACCCTTCTTACCATTCTCACTCCCATTTCCTACTACCTCAAGGGACCTCTCGGAAACCAAGACATTTGGTGATCATGTGACTACTTTTCACCGTAGAACAATCAATCATGCAATGTCTTTAGGGTCTTATGTTCATCACCTCCTCCAAGGTATGATCTACTCAATATGATCCTAACCAATTAGGTGGCTTTATTGCCCCCTCTTATCTTTTAGTTGTCTTTGTTTACATTTTGATTACCTTAAACAGGACTTGGTCCTCGACACCTACCTTTGGGGGAATTTATCTTCTTCTTTTGCCAACAATCAAAATCACCCATATAACTTTACCTCTAACCCACCCACACCATGCCTACAACCTACTAACTCATTTTCATACCACATCATATTCTTCCCTAGCTCATGGGAGAACTACATCACCGAGGTCCCTTTTCATCGAGACTATATAGGCAGCACTCCAAGGGCATGGGGCCCTTGGAGGTTAGCTCGACCACTCTCTACCCTAAAAATTAATATTTTATCTTCCTAACATTACATCATATCTCACTTAGTTTCCTTTATACCCAAAATTGGAAATTAAACCATGTACATACCACGTCGCTTCATATTGTAATCCTCATCACAACATACATTTATTATACTTACCATTTCTCTATCATCACTATGTATAGATTATACCACATCTCACATATGACCCACATTATTATTTATTACACAAAATAATAAATCACAACTTCCTTACTTTGAACACAACCATGCCTAAGACCTTGACGCAACCATGCCTAACAAACTTGACACAACCATGCCTAAGACCTAACTAGATCCATGCCTATGACCTGAATCAACCATGCCTAATCAAACTTGACATAACCATACCTAAGACCTTACTCGATCCATGCCTAAACCAACTCGACTCAACCATGCCTAATCCAACTGACTCAACCATGCTCGTGATCCGAATCGATCCATGCCTAAAACCAACTCCGACTCCATCATGCCTTACTCACCTAATTTCGTACATATCACAACAAAAATCAAAAGTCTCATTAAAACATCAAAAATCATGAATCTCATGTATCTCATAATATAAATAAGTGCGTATCTCAATACAACATACATGGATGTCCCATCACATCCATCATCTCAAAATCATCGCACGTAGGATGATACTCAATGCAAAATGTCATCAACACACGGGATGATCTCATATACAATAAAATAATGAAACAATACAAAATCTCTTCAAAGACGTAGGCCAAGATATGCTCAACATATACAAAAGCTCTTATACATCCTCACTATCTTTGGCACACAAAGGCTGGTATGTGTTTAAAAATATAATTATCTCTTGCACGCAGCCGTATATATCACAAAAATGACTATCATACATCAAATGTCAAAATTCCCATATCAGGAATCTTGTCGGATATCCTCCATCTTTGCATCACATGTACCCTCTGCCTCCCGGGTCCCTACTAGTACCTCACCTAGAATTGGTCTTCGTAAGTTGGTGGCCTCTCCTTGATCTCGGCCCCTTGTGCTCTCCACTCTATGAGTGTGGGATCTTGTCCACTCACTCAACGCCTTTGTTGTGTCGGGTACTCTCCATAGGATAAAAATTCTATCCCGACCACTATCACTGGTTGTAGTAATATCTAGTCTCACCTAGGGCATCCTGTAACTTGGATATAGGCATGGTCTATGGTGGTCCCATAGATCTCGAGACCCTATACTGCTTGTGGGACCTGTCTCGCTCCTGCTCGTGAACTGGGACCCAGTCCTGATGCCTGTGGTGGTACCCCTTGCCCTTGTCCTCGTACCTGGGATATGGCCAAATGGCCCTACAAACCTACCACCTATACCTGTAAGGCCGCCACCTGACCATCATCCCCCTCTCCATCTCCATCCCCACCGCCGCCTGCCATCTCGGGCTGCGGAGATCGCCACTGTACATGTAGCTCTACTACCTCTGCTCTCGAGCTCTCCAGCTATGTCTGCACTATACCCAACTAGGTAATCAGAGTAGCCACCTACCCCTGTAGGGCATCTCTACACCGTGATGGTGGCTAGATCTGGCTACCCTAGTTTGGGTGGTATGGCTTGTAAATGAGCTGCCCACCACTGTCTATACCTATCTATGACCTCGGCATCATCTATCCGCTAATCCACTACCTGCTCCTCCTTCCCTGTGGGCACTATAGGCTATGGTAGAGGTAAGGGCCTCTCCACCTTGTCTCTCCGGTACTACAAGAAGGGCAGAGGTACATCTTGTAATAGCCCAAACTACTACCGGACTCACCCACTGGATCATCTCATGCTCCCTAGCATGGCGACCCTATATCCATCTCACAAGCTGAAGCTTAGCTAGCTCCTCATGCATATTCCTATATGAGGGGAATCCCACATACGGCCTCCAGATAATGTCCACTCTGACAACCCCTTAAGTAACTGCTAGAAATAGGCCACATCATGTGTGGGCCTATCAGATCTCCACTCTCCAATAGCCGGCACCCATCATCTATACCCCACCCGCACAAATCTTAGTGGGAATGCATCTCCTTGGAGCATCCCTACTAGCCACACACAAGCTATGTGCTCATAAGCCCAATAGTGTAGTAAGAAGGTACAACATAGGCTGAACCTATGTAGCCACCCGTATGCCCATAACTCTCTATATAGCTGCACCAGGAATGTTGGCACCCAGGAAAAGCGGGTCTCATCTACCATCATGTTGTGGAGTACCCCATCAACATTCGGGAAAACATCCACCCTCTACATCTGGCAGTGCAAAGCAAAGCACATTGCCTCCATCAAAAGAACCACTAGCCTTGTCTCCTCCGGATGGGCTAGGTACATCTCTCCATATTGAATGTTGGCACTATGGAATGTCAGCTTGGCCATCCCCTCACCAAACACTATTAGCATCAGCTCCTCCGAGGCCTCGGAGGAGATAAAGTAGACCTGTGTACCCAATATGGGTAGTTATAGAATCCTGAACACATCCTCCAAGGTGACAGTGATCTCACCCATCAGCAGATGGAACGTGTTGGTTGCGGAATCCCATCTATCAATGAGCGTGACCATCAAACTAGGCTTCCGGACTACATGCCGGTATCGCCGACCCCACTCAAGCCAACTACCTCCACATGCTGCAGCTCCTCCGGGGTCGCTACACCACACACTATCACGAGCAGGGGTAGAACCCTATCCCACATATGTAGCTAAGCTCTCCCCTACATCTAATACAAACAAAACATTAATCTACATTTATCATACCCATACTCACCTACTATCATTTTCCCGCACCCTATTTTCACCCTACCCATCTCAACCACCTAGCCCACATCACTTTTGGACCCTTGTTCCCCAAAACCCGAATGGTGCCAGTTCCCTTTAACCAACCCTGATCACCCCTTTACTAGCATCTGTCACTTGTATGGTGACCGATACTAGTTCAACCTTATCGACGCCAGCCAAACTTTACTGACACCGGTCACTGTCATGGAAAAAACCCGTGATACCCAAACCCCCCTTTCTCAAAAATCTTCACCCCTTGCCCCTTTTACCTACCTAAAATTTCCTAAACCTCCCTTACACCTCATCCCATCCCCTCTTCTCCCATTTATTTCCCTCCCCATTCTTATTTAACCCACTTTTCCCCTCATTCCAAAATTTTATTCTTTTCCCCACCCCAAAAACAAAAAGCTAAAACTACAACAACAATATGTAAATCATTTAATCTCTTTCACAAAATATACCTAGAGTTGGATGCTTACCTCATCGCACTATTTTTGTCACAGTGGCACATCTGGCCACTATATCAGTTGCCCGCCTAATCCCTCTTCGGCCTCTACCATCACAAAATCTCTACTTGCATCTCCAACTAATCAAATCCCACGTGCTAATCCTGTGGACCCACATCTCCAACCAATCACCTGCTGTTTACACTGCCAACTCAATGCTCCCTTCTATCCAACCACTTTTCTCTCTTTTCTCTCTTTTTTTCATTTTCTCAATTAGCTAAATGACAAATGAATAACAAAAAACATGGATTTTTGTTTTAATAACCAACCCGACCTAACCGATGTCGGTTTACCCTTCACCGGCATCGGTCGCATGCCCTACCTTACTATGGTTGGTTTTCCTATACTGGCATCAGCTACCCTTGACCGGCATCGATCACCCTCACCTACACATTGCCCTACATTTTACCCTCTTACCCTACCCCTCCCTCCTTTTTTTTACCCAACCTTCACCCTGACCGTTTACCCCACCTAACCTTTACCATGACCATTTACCTCACCCTCCGGACCTCATCATTGACCGCATACCCTTGTCCTCCTTTGGGGACTCCTTATTTTACCCCTACCTTGGCCTTACCTATGCCATGACCTAGATATTTGGACCGACCATCGCTAGTGACCTTTGACCTCATGTGTTTGCTATACCTTGTGGCACTGTTACTTGTGTTGATTGACCTAATGACCTTACCTAGCCTATTGCCATGACCGTTTATCTTGACCCTACCTTTGGTGTACCGGAATATACCTAAACATTCCTACACCTAACCTACGTTGTGTTTCTTGACCATATCCTATACCTTGGATACCGGAATCACTTCAACCTTGTTTGGATAAACCTATCGACCTTAGACGATGTAGAGTTTTCCTTCTCTTCAACTTGGTAGCATGCTATAGTTTATATGTGTGCGTGTATTTGACTGTTGCTACCTTTGACCCTAACCCATTACCTAGATTTCCCGTGTAGACCATTAACCCTCTTTTCCCCACCTTCCCCTTTCTCACATTTACATTTTATCAAACCACTCACCGATTTTGCCTTCAGCCTTGTCAATTATTGGTTTGAGGGGGATCACCTTCACCTACACCTGGGGCAACAACATCTTATTTTTGTTAGCATCGCTTACTAATAAAACCTACACAACAAAAAGGGAAAAATGTAGACACTAAAATTAGGTCACACTCCCCTTTGGTCCCTCGACAAATAAACACCTTCATCACATTCACTAGCCATGGCCCCCTTCACCCCACTAATATTAATTTAATTAATCTAATTAAATTAATTCATTATCCTCACCATATTTATTATTTAAATATCTTAATTTAGATAATATCCACACATACACCTCACTTAGACACCTCATCAAGCCAACTCACCCTAAGACCTATTCTTAGTAAGTTTCCATAACTAACTAAGACTTACCCAAACCCTAAAAATCAATGCCTACATTCCCTCTAACCAAATTCCTGCATGCTTACAAGAAGCTTCCAGTCTAATCCATGGGTTAACGACACAAGATCCAAAAAATCAAGAGGATCTCCCTAGTTTAGTAAACCTAGGAAATCCCACCTTGACAAATGTCGGTTACTCCTTAACCGTCGCCGGTTAAGCAGGAACCACCGTCGGTCACCTTTTAACCCCCAAAACAACCTTATTTTGAAGGTTGGAAAACATTGGCACATTCCTAAGAGATATCACATCTTTTGAGAATGAATTTCAGTGAGAACACGCATGCAAGGAAGGAGATCAAGCATTTTCTCTTGCCCAGCCATCCAACAATCACCCCAACAAGGAGTTGATCCAATCAAGAAAGAAGGAGAGCACATGCAGCCCATGTAGGAGCTTTCCAATGTTTGGTGATCCTCAGTAGCATTTAAACCCTTACCAGCACCTTCACTTATCACTCACAGCACCCAGGACCAGAATCCAAGTAAGTGGAATGTTGTACTCCTCTGGTTCATTTCATTTCATCATTATATTGTCACCCTTTGTTCTCTTGGCCATCCACAGACCTCTGTTAATACTCACCCCTCCATATACCCATTAAAACCTCACCAAATCCCTCCCAAACCACCTAATACCTCATTTCGACCAACCAAAGTCCTTTGTGCAATCACAAAGGAGACCCAAAACCCATTCTATGGCATTCCCAGTTTTCCACAGTAACCGGCACCGGTTACACCCAACCACCATCGGTCACCCTTAACCAACATTGGTCTCTATATTTTCCCATACAACCTAGAATAGTGACCTATCCACCTAATTCCACATCACCCTTATTCACCTGTGATCTACCTGAGACCTTTGTCAGACTTGCAGAGACCCAAAACTAGTTACTTGACCTTCGGATCTTATTTTAACTTAGCCTGTTAGATTAGATATTTCTTATTGTGTTTTAAGTGAGATACCTAAATCATTTCAAATTATAATAGGATTTATTTTACTACTTGCATTAAATTGTTTTAAACAGTGGACTGACAACTGTCTAGGGAGTATCACACTTCCCGGATCTATGACATGCTAGGTAGTTCATCGCACACATTGTTTAACTCTTTCTCGGTGGTCTTGTTTTCCATTACAAGTAGTTCCTCCTAGCCAAAAGGAAGCTCTCACAATTAGTCAGTGGATTCATAAGTCATATGTGCACAATAACCCATCAACCAACATTTGAACAGATATTCCTCCTATGCCCAAGTACCCTATATGTTTCATTAATATTTTGAAGAAACGTCTAAGAATCGATGAAACACAAACCATAGATCAAATTCATTAATTTTCTTCTTAAATTTCCAAGCACTCGAGGTGAGATATGCACTAAGGAGAGCTAATATAGACACTCTATATGTTAATCAATTATTGGCTATAAGTGTAGATGATGACCTAATAATGTCGTAAGTTAAGGAAGGAGCCTCGAGAAGTTAAATCCTCTACATTTGGGATAAAACATTATGATCAGTTGGTTAAGAAGCTATCTAATAATCTGATTGCAATCAAGAAATAGGTAGTGTAGAATACACCCTACAAGGACATTCCAAGGAAGGACTTTTGGCCCCAAAATCATCTTCCTCCTACCCAACCAAAGTTAGTGATAGAATATCCTCATATCAAAGTACTCATGAATGTAACTTGTGAAGTTCATGAACCTAATGATGAAGTAGAAGCTAAAGAGTTAGAAGAACCTAAAAAGGAACTAAAATAAGTTCAAGAAGATGTGGATGATTCTCAAGTCAAATTTCTACCATTGAGGGTGTAGATGATGATGACAATGGATATGATGAATTGGTGGAAGATATTAACAAAGTGAGTTATACACTATCATGACAATGTAATAGTTAAACAAGAAGAAGGAAGTGGTGTATCCCTTAAAGAAGTTCCATTACCATTCTAGTGGTCATGAAGAGAGGAGCAGCTTATTCCTACCACTGTGGCAAACAAAGTAAGAACCATTTCTTTGTCTAGTGTCCCTTCTACTTCTTCTTCTTCTGTTCCTAAGGCCAATGTATTTTCCAATCCCATGTCTAAAACATATTTAGCTACAAAATATGACAAGCCTAAGACCTCTTTTGTACCAAGCCAGGAAACACCATCTACCTTTGGGTCCTTTGATATCATTGATCACATCAAAATGACCAAGATTCATATTTGTAAGGCTGAATTCTACTAAACTCATCATGATGCCTTTGCCCAAGTGATTAAGTTCATTAAATCTAAACCCATTCAACCATCCACCACTTCCAAAGGTATTTTTCATACTCCTAGTTCCCGTTTCCCACAGAATTTGATGGCTTTTATGCCCCCCACATCTAAAAAAATTGAGCCTTTCTTTTTCATGTTACTCATAGCTGGTCATAGGCTTAGTAATTATGTTATCAACTTAGGTTTATCATATAATGTTATTCCCACCAAAGTTTCCCATGCCCCTAGCCTACCTTGACTTGAACCATTCGTTCATGTTATTCTATGGAAACTAAGGAGGTACCTCTCGGTTGGAAGAATTAAAGATGCCCAAGTAGCTGTTGTTACATTCCCCTCGACAAAAGAGTGCAAGCTACATCTTGGTTGTAGACATCCCATTATCATATGGCATGCTTTTGAGAAGGAGTTTATGTAGAGAAGTGGGAGGAGAAATTCAAATGGAATGGTCTCATTCCCTCATCCCGCTTAATGGGAAAATGAAGAAGTTATTATCGGAAAGGCGGGTTGAGTATATTGTGTAAAATACATGATGTTCAAGGCACATATCCTTTATGAATATATTGGTCATGGTAACTATATGGTCATGTCGGAATATGAGGCTAAGATTTCTAAGGTGGTGAAGGATGATCCCAATGATTTTGAATCCTTGAATTTGATGGCAGTTTGTTGGGCCTCAAAATATTGAATATGTCCCAAAAAGCACATGCGTGGACTAGTTAATAAGATGGGCACATAGGTAAAAGCAGGCAAGACAAGGGGTTTAGAAGGGTTTAGTTGAAACCATGGCATGTGCACAAGGTAGAAAAAGGATTTCAATAATTAGTCATATCCGGCTTTCCAATAGGATCTTAAGAAAAGCGTGACAAGTGACTAGGCATGGTGAATGGGTAAGGTGATAGCCTAGCAACTTGGTGGTCAAGGAAAGAATATTCCATACATGGAACATCTCTAAACACATCATTCTAGAAAGTGGTAAGCTCAGATCGGAAGAAACATGCTCCATCGATGACCACCTTGACACTTGGCAACCAATCTACTACTTTAGGAAGGCATGGTGATGGGTGTTAAACCTATTTATAGAGATGCTTGGGTAGAAGAAGAAGATATATAGTTTGATATAGAGGAGAAGAGGGCCATGGTGAAATAAACCATACTAGAGAAGGTGAAGCCTTGCATAAATGAGTAGAAGATTCTAGTGGTTGGGGTTATCATTAGAGGAATATAGGAATGGTAGCATATTTACAAGGATGGGTCTGCTAAATTTTTGTAATAGGAAGAAAAACTAGAGCTTCTAAAGTGTGACTGAAGAAATATTAGTTTGATATGGCCCTTTTGGATGTAATGTGGTTATTGAACTATGATCAACATGAATATATGGTTTTGTTCTAAATATATTGTTCATGGGTGTAAACCCTAGTGCCTTTTTCTTTATGTTATGGATCAGATCTACTATCTGTATGATGTTTCTTTTGTTATCTAAATGGGTATGTTGGTGTAATGACTCATCCTATGCTTTCAAAATGTATGCATGATCATTTACTTTTTTACACTTAATCTGTCATCAATGACAACATCTTCTCACAATGCTCACATAAAGGACGGCTTGATGCTAACGCGTGCCTTAGTTGAGTGCTTAATGCCCGCCTGGGTGATAGGCTGACATGCATGGGGTTAGAAGGTTATTCTATGGGCATAAAAATGACTACATCTTGGTTCTATTTTCGGGACCTCTTTTTGAAGTTGTTGTGAGAAATGGCTACATCTTGGTTCCTTTAACACGTGATGACATAGCGCTTGACCTTGGAAAGTGTCGAAGCATGGTTTAAGAGCATAGAGGATGAGTTTTCTCAAAGATTTATTACAGACTCGAGTTTCATGTACATAGATGGGTAGAAGAAAACATATATAATGAGTTGTATGAGACCTTCTTTTCTTGTTTCCTAGTAAGAGAGTTATATGAATGGATTTTAGCATATACATCTAGATCAAGCTAGTACTATAGATTGCACATATGGACAAAATATGATTACTAGAGGCTTCTAGATGCAGATATGACTTAGAAACATGATGTTGATCACTGGTGGAAAATAGTGCTAACTAGTTATACCCTAGAATATGCCATTTCTACGTATTCCTGTCTAGAGGTTGCCAAGTTTGAGTTCCTAAGAGAACCTAGAGGATTGTTTTTGTGAGCTATCCCATTGGCTATAAAGATATTGATCATTACACTAAGTTTGGAAGCATTTACCATGGATGGATAAGCTTCTCTAAGCACTTTGGGTGAGGAAGCTAGGGTGGAGGAAGATGGCAGAAATTGTGGTGGAAAAGGAGAGGGAAGAGAGGCGACTCAAGTATAGTGAAGCACGTGAAAGGGAGTTGGCTAGAAAATGTGAGGTTACAAGAGTGATGGATCCATGGAGGAAGACATTGCGGGAAGGAATTGAGGTTCACACAGAGGACGTGGAACCTGAGCAATCTATGCTACCCCATCTTGCAAGCATGAGAGAGAAACCCCTTCATCTTCTAAAGAGAGTTCTTCATGTGGAGAAAGGAGATATGTTAGTGTGCATCTAAACCCACTTGGTGACTGACCCCTGGTTCTTAGTTTTCCAAATACATAAAAATTATTGCTAACCCAATTGGCATCAAGTGGAAGTGAAAGATATACACTTATGAGGTATAACTTCTTGTTTGGGACATCTATGGTTATAAAAACAATTACTTGTGTTTGAGGGAATTTTGGTCAAATCTTAAGTATAAAAAGTTTGGGTATCACATCTAGAAATGACATAGGATACACATCTCGGCAAGTAGAGTTATATCACAAACCATCGGGCAGGTACGCTTTAGTTGGATGTTGGAAAACTAGGCGCGACCGCTTCGTGCCCATTACCAACTACAAGAAGAGGAATTGGTGGATCTAGTGGATCATGAGGCATAGGACCCGGTGAATCCAATGGATTTGGTGGTGGAGGAAACACTAGAGGGAATCAAGGTTCTGGATCAGGTGGACAAGGGCCCCAACCACCTTCACAAGTATTTTTTGAGATTTCATTACATCTATCAGATTACAAGGGTGTTGAGGAGGCTGGAGAGCATGTGCACAAGTGTGAATTAATATGGCACGTGAAAGGGATCACTACCCCTGGGTGAAAGGAATGTTAGTTTGAAACAATGTTGCAGGGGCACGCTCATATTTGGTACCAAAAGTATGAATCCCATCAAATGGCAGTAGATTACACCATGCTACCAAATGCATTCTTGGTTGAATTCCATATCCTTGAATTTAAACAGAAGAGCATTAGCACTCTGAAAGAGATCCATTAAGGAATGACAGATAGTGTGCAGGATTATGACACACAGTTCAAAACTCTTTTGCCAAAGCTATCTTATGATATTCATCCTTCTCACCATGCTCAGTGGTTTGTTGGAGGATTGATAACACCATTTAGTAGAGTGCTTTCACACAATACATTCATGGAGCCACGCGAGGCCTTAGAGGCTGCTCTACATGATAAGGCTATTTGAAGTATAGATATTAGTGTTATCCCTTTCCTTAAGGCTCAAAGTGTTGTAATGAGGAAGTAGTTGGAGAAGCTATCTATGAACTTAGTTCATGAGACTCGTAGTGGTCTATGGTGCATGGATTATGAGATACAGGGGAAAAAAAGAATAGTTTTCCTTGAAGGTCAAGATGCATCATAACAATAGACTGTGAGATCTTTCCACAGGGATCATGATGCAAGTAGATTCCCACTACTGCAGCACATGATCTGTAATAATGTGTCTTTCTATTGCAATATTTATACCTCTACGACCCATGACACCAAATATTGTAGGCTAATTGACCAGATACATGATTTCATTGATCTTGGTGTGCACTGCACCATCCTTGCGGGTAGTTCCAAGGATAATGACTACCACTATGAAGGGTGTGCGGATGGAGAAGCATGTGGAAGAGGTTTTTGCAGAGGTTTTTTTGGTCATAACAACCATGGAGGAAGAGGCAAGTTTCACGAGGAACCCTTTATAATTGTGGTTCTACAAAGCATTATAAGCATGAGTGTCATGATTTGTTATAATGCTCATGGTGCGGCAAGAAACATAAGTACGAAGAGTGCCTTGAATTGTTTGAGCACATGATCTAGTATCATAAAAAGAAAAGGACACTAGGATGGTAAGCATAAATAAGGTTGTCTCATAGTGGGTGCCAAGAGTGGTGCATGAGTTAGGACTAGAACTCAGTACTAGTGACGACATGAGAAGAGGCCGCATGCGCTAGGGAGATACTATGACAAAGAACACTAGTACAAGAGAATAAGTGGTACATGGGAAGTATCCGGACCCTACTCATCAAAAAGAGGTTTATTAAGAGACTATGGATGTGATTCAGAGATTGCAAGGAGAGATCCAATGTCTTAAGGAGCATTCAAGGTAGTCAGAGTAAAGGAAGCATGTCGAGGCTCCACAGAAGGCTTTGGATGAGGTTAGGGAAGTATGCAAGATGTTAAGACAAGAGAATATCATTCCCTTGCTAGGAGAATGTTTATGGGAGAAGGTACCACACACAAGAAGAGAGCGCAAGAGATAGGTTTTACATACTAACCTTCCTCCCCACAAACCTGACTATGAAAAAGAGATCACCTTAAATGTTGTTGTAGATGCATGACTTCTCAAAGAATATTCGATCGACATGGGTGTGGAAGTAAATGTTATCACTTTAGATGTATGGCATAAAATGGGAAGGCATGCATTATAACCATCTTTGAATGTGTTTTGTATGGTGAAAAAGATGAAGGAAATGCCCATTGGTGTCTTGAAGGATGTGGTTATCACTATTCAAGGGGCCAAGTTCACTAGAGACTTTGAAGTCTCGGTGCTAGCCGAGGCGGATAACTTTCCATCATTGCTTAGGTGCCCTTGGTGTTACAAAAACAATATTTACCTATGACTTACTACGGGTATATATCAGTTTTGAGAATGAGGAGTGGGTCATCATCCCCATGACAGATGGAAAATCAGCACCCTATACTAATCCCTTGGGAGAATAATTCCTTGACATGATCTATGCATGCTCTATTAGAGACCTTTAGATAATTCATCGTGTAAGGAATTATCCAGGTTTGAAGACATCCAGTCTATGAGTGATATAACCAACATAGAATGTGATAATTGGGTGCATGGTACTTATGAATTAATTGGGTGACTCATTAAGAGGATTGGTGACAAGGGTACAAAAAACACACTTGGTCAAGCACCTAGGAGGGATGAAGATACCAAGCTACTTGAGAGGAGATAACCATGATGATTTATTATGAGATATGGAGGATTAGTGGAAAAATGATAACAAAAAAGAGGTATGCTTAGAAATAACTACTTGAGACCACAACACATTGGTGGGAGACACATCATGAAATCTTTATAGAATGGTGCAAAGTGAGAACCACATTCTTTGTTAGGGTTTCTAGAAGCAATGTGCCCACTGTCATAAAATACTACCTCATATCATATCCAAGAATGTGAGAAGGTTTGGATGGAAGGCACCAAAGCTTTCCCACCTTCGCTATCGGTACATAAGTTGTATTCCACCTTACAAGGTTATGCGTGCACATGGTACATTCACTTAGAGATGCACCATAACATAGGTAATTGGAAGGAGTTAGAAACTGATCTCATTCAATCTTTCGAGTATTGGAGTAGAAATCCATCAGTGGATAAGGTGTCGTGCAAGTGGTCAAATGCCTTACAATAGGAGATAGTGCTATGGTAGAAGATAGGATACTTAAGCTATTAGGTCAACCTGGTTTAGAGGCACGTTTTGATGAGGAAGAACTAAAATAGATACAACTTGAGTGCATTTGAATAGAAAAGGAAAAAGGAAAAATTGTCAATGTGATAGATGGTGAAGAAATGGAGAGTCTAGATGTTAACCATTCTAAAGGAATGTGTGAAGTTAGGGATGGTGCATATGAGTGAGTGCACACCTACCATGAGGCCTTGAACATTAAGAAGGCTAACATTGGTTCTAAGGCATAACCAAAGGAAGCTATCATTGGGGATTATTAGTCAGAGAAAGAGGTTTCTAAGATCATTGACCTTTTGCGTGAGTTTTAGGATTTGTTCCCGAGCAGATACCATGAGCTCAAGGGAGTCCACCACTCCTTGGGGGAAATGAGGATCAAGTTGAAGGAAGGTGCATGCTTAATACAAAGAGACCATATCAGATGAATCTGAACTTACGCATATGGGTCAAGGAGGAGATAGAAAAGATGACAGCACCAGGCATCATTGAGGTTGTGGAGGAATAAGAATGGGTGAGTCCAATGGTCATAAACATTAAGAAGGATGAAAGGATAAATATATGTGTTCATTATAAGGAATTGAATGTAGTGTGTTTCATTGACCCTTTTAAAACCCCCTTCACTAAAGAAATTTAGGAAGGAGTATCCGGGCGTAAGGTCTATTCTTTCACGGATGGGTTCTTAGGGTACCACCAAGTTATAATTGCAAAGGAATACTAGGAGAAAATAAATTTTTCCATTGAATGGGGAAGTTTTACCTACACGGTAATGCCTTTTGGGTTGAATAATGTATTTTTGTGTTCTCATGCATCATGGTACAAGCCTTCCAAGACTTCATCCATAAATTTCTTTAGGTCTACCTAAATGACTGGACTATGTATGGGCTAGTAAAAGACCATTGTGACAATTTGAGGCTAATGTTTGAGAGATGTCAAAAATTCAGGATATCCCTCAACATTAAGAAATGTGTCTTTGCTACTTCATTTAGAACATTGTTGGGGAATATTATATGTAAGGAAGGCTTACTTTGGTGGATTCTACCAAAGTTGAAGTTAGCAGACACCAAAATTGGGTCACATTCCCTTCGTCATCTTTCAAATAACCAACTTAAACACTTTTACCTAACCATGACCCTTACATCACACATTAATATTAATTTTATCACTTTAATTAAATAAATTCTCATCATCACTTTATTCATTATTTAATTATCTTAACTAACCCAATTTCCACCTCACCTAGACACCTCATTATAAACCTATTTTTAGTATCTATCTACTCACCATAACTAACCAATAACTATTTCAACCCTAAAACTCAATGCCTATTATTCCTCTAACCATATTCCCACTCATTAAAAGATAATGTCCATTTTGTTCCGTGACAAATGGATAGACTTGGACCAAATGATGGAAGATTTGTCATTTTAGTAAACCTAGAGAATCCCACCTTAACCAATGTTGGTCATCCCTAAACCAATTCCGGTCAACCTAAAACCATCTTTGGTTACCATTTATTCACTTTGGTAACCTTGTTGGAGAGGTTGGCCACATTTTGGAATTTTTTGGAGCAAAAGGAGATATGCATGCAAGCAAGAACTAGAGCTCTTTCACACATCCAAGCAGCCAACATCAAGACAGATCCAGAGGTATCACTCTCACGGTAGCATTCCAGGAAGTACCACTGCAGCACCAAGCTCCATCCCACCATCAATCATCACCACCACCCAGCCATTGGACCTACAACATCAGTAAGTGCATTTATCACTTGTGTTATTTCATCCTTTTTCTGTTTTAAAGGTTTTTTTCATCTTTGTTATCATTTTCTATTAGCATTCCCATTCCCCCACTATTCCTCTTTTTGTAAACTCAACCATTTCTCCACCCACACCATAAAACCACCTATACCTAACTTGTACATATCTCCGAGAGTTCCTAAGATCCCCACATACCTCGTCATTCCATCTCACATCATATTTTTCTCGACCTCATCTCAAACCCCACAACCAAACCTCATTGCATTTTTATCACCCATCTCTAATGACACCAGCTTACCCATAACCATCGTCGGTTCTTCCAAAATATGATTGGTCATACCTTACCGACGCCAATCTATATATTTGGCCACCCTATCAATAATAGAACATAAGAATCTATATCCAAAAAACCTAAGTGACCCAGAACTTGAAACTAACCTATTCCAGCACTTTGACCCCTTACCCTACCTCCAGATCTGATCATAACCCATCCTGTTATATTAGATTTACTTATTTTATTTGAATGAGATAGCTAAATCATATCAAATATAGTACGACTTTGTTTATTTATGTTATTTCTAGCATTAAGTTGTATTAAATAGTGGATTGGCAACCATCTAAGAAGCATCACACTTCCCATATCTAGCACTCACTATTCAATCCACTGTCATGTATTATTTAACTCTTCTTTTGTGGTCTTGTTTTCTATTTTAGGTAGTTCCTCCTAGCCAAAAAAATCTCTCACAAGCAAGCATCAAATCGAGAAATCGAATGCGTGCACAACCTTCAAATCAACCATCACAATAGGGATTCCTCCTAATCCCATAGCATTATCTGTTTCATCACATTCAAAATGTAAAGAAAATAGTGAAACATTTTGGCACACCCGGTGGGACCCTCGTTTGTGGGTTCCCTTTCTTTTCATATAGGTTGCATCTTGTGTGTTTCCTTTCTAAATCGTTATTCACTAAATCTTCTTCTCTAGTAATCCTATTTTTCTTTCTAATTGCTCTAAATGAAACATTTCTTTTGGTGCGTTTAAAAAGAATCATTCTTCTTGCTTTCTACATTTAGTGAAAGAGCACCCTCCTTCCTATTCATTATTTGCAACATCGAACATCACACTTTGATTTGGGTTTAAAACACTCACATTGCATTTCTTGTATGCTGCATTTAGCTCACAATAAAACTAAGGGAAACCTATATGTTGGAAGTCATGCCCAGCTGATGGTTGACATAAAAGAATCATAGAAAGCACATTCTCTCTCTCTCTCTCTCTCTTGCCAAACTGCACAAAAAATTTAAAATACACACCTTCTTAAACGCATCGCCTTACCTGGGAACACCTATCAATGATCACACAATCATAGGATTGACAGGTAATCCCTAGCTAGTTATCTCTATCTAGTACCCCATTAGAGGAAGGACCTCCCCACCATAACATAACCTAAAACCTCACCTTCTAGATATCCTTCTTTATAGGATGCCTTCCTAACAAATTTTTTTGTTCTGAATGCACATGGTTAGTTCTAAATAGTGTAAGATGAACAAACATAAAGAAAAATCACTCTTAGGATCATGTTTTTCTTAGCTTTCTTCTTGGCTTGCATTTTGAGGTGTGAGGCTACGATTCTACATTTTTATTTTTTTCCTTACACACTCCACCATCATAGTTGGAGTATTCTGACTTTATCTGAGTGTGTCAAGGCCCCATCTTCTCATTCTCAGATTCTTGAGTTTGATTCTTCACCTAATTTAATTCACAAAAACTAGTTTTCTTCATTCTCTCTGAATTTCATAGTAATCGATGTCGGTCTAGTGACCGTCATCGGTTTTTAGCTAACCATCATCGGTAAAGCCATAACTATTGTCCGCTTCTACATTTCTAGGTATTTTTCCTGGATAGTCTTCATTCACTCATTCTGTTATGATTTTGGCCCTTAGGGCACCAACATATTTTTCTCATGTTGGTATTACTATCATATGAAACTACTTCGTTGCACATTCATCAATCTTGTTTCACTTTTTGAAATTGGAGTGTTTCCACAATAACCGCATCATTTTCTATGACCAACATCGGTTCCCATTAACCATCATCAGCTTATTCTAATCACACGTTGTCTGTGTTTGGATTTCAAAATCTAAACTTTGACCGAATTCACCCTCCCAGCCTCATTTTTCTCTGTTCCTATTGTTTTCTGTGTCATTTATAGAATACAATCCTACCCGGTCAAAACTTATTCACATGTTGTTGACTCACAACCAAGCTAATGATCTAATATTCCATGTCACCATCAACCACACTCACCAAGTCCCTCACCACCTTATATCCTATCACCCATGGATCTCGACTCGACCTACAACCATTACTACAGTGAAGAGGAGTTCACATGATTCCTCGCCGAATCTCTTAGCCTTACAATTCTATCTTTCACACTCATCCACCCAAGATTCCTTAGGTCAGTTGATATATGACATGCCCGTATCCATATATCCTGCCCTCCTCCCCACTTTTTCATCATCCCCTACTAGTTCGGCATTACCCTCACTTGCTTTTCACCTAGTTTTTTTATAGTTAGGGCCCACATCTCTTATGACCATTACATCTAAGACATATGTCCCACCTGTAGTATCGTTTGTTCCTTCACTAACCACCTAGAGCATGACCCCATCCATGCCCATTATCTCACATATACCAATTAAACTACAACCACCCATGGTTTTGGTGACCCCTACCTCATTCCAGATCTTGTCCTCTCTATCTCGTAGTCTCTACCCCAATCACTACTACAGCCACTTTGACTATCCCACCTATATATAGATATTATCAATAACCCCCTATCTCATCCATCATTCATTCTGGGTATATTCCCTCCATGTCGGTACCCCATTCTCAACCTTCCTATTTGGCATCACCATACACTGGAATTCCACCCACATCACATGTTTAGCACCAACCCTCTTACACCATAGGAGGTGCCCTTCTATCACAACCTACCAATGACCTCATCAATTTAATGATGGAAAAGATGTAGACATTAGAAGCATCAGTTTTCGGCTCACACAATTCCCTCACCTACGATGAAATATGTAATGAGCCCATTCATCCATCCATTCCTATTTTCCCATACCCTGTACATTAGGAAATGCCAAAATTCAACTGCTTCAATAGTAAAGAAGACCCGCAACAACATTTGTGGTCCTTCAAACATGGGTGTTACTTGATTTCCCATGATGACGCTTTACTCCTATAGACCTTCCCGATGTCCCTGACATGACTTGCATTAGACTGGTACAATGGGCTACCTAGACATTCCATCTACTCATTTAATCAAGTATCCCAAGCCTTCTTAGACCACTTCTCAATCAACATTGTCAAGAAAGTCACCATGACTGATCTCTATTCCACTCGACAATATGACAACAACTCTATCATTGACTTTGTCACTCGTTGGCACAACCTAATTAACCAACACACATTCAATTTACCTCGATTGATCTCATAGAGTCATTTACTTGGGCTTACGCTAGACACATTTCACCAACCCTATAAGTGCACCCTTCCATACCTTTAACGAGACATTCACCATGGCACGAAAATTGAGATTCATGTTATCAAAGAGAATGAAATTCAGCTATGTAACAAAAACATTGCATTCAAATAAAATGATGCTTCTTCATATTTGAAACCCCGTAAAAACTATTCAAAATTCAAAGGATTTGCTAACACCGTGGTTCTCAAGGATGGACCCTCTCACCCATCAAACCAATCCAAAATTCTTCTAATCTCTCTCCCATCCAAAATTTATAGTTCAAATGAAAACAACAAAAGTAAACCCCAATAGGGAACCATATTCTTCTATTTTGGAAAAGCTTATTAAGGCTAGTGCCATTACTCTTCTACCTATAAAACTACACACTTTGGTTTTAACCCCGATCGCCCCTTGCCCACGTGGTATAAAGAACATGAATTTTGCAACTATCATCATGTCAAAGGTCATAGCGATGGTAATTGCATCACCTTCAAGAAATGTTAGACAACGAAGATCTAGTCTTGGATAACCCAAATGCACCAACCAACCAAAACCTACATATCTTCAAAAAACCATTCCCTAATCATGCCCCATCTTCCAACCAAACTGGTGACACTTTAACCAATGATAGCAATGTCCATGAGGTCCACGCTATTTTTGATGAAATACCAGTTTCTCTCCAATTGCTCCATATTTCTTCCATAGAAAAAATCCAAGCCCAAACTCCCCTTCCTACACAGGAACCTATTTCATCAAATCCTCCACCCATAGAGGAACTCCCTTCATTCTCACCTTCACCTATGAAGGAGCCCATAATTAGCACTCCACCTCTTGCCTCTCAAATTACCGAGCTCTTCCAAATAAAGCTATTGCACCGCGATTATCCCCATGGGTAACCAACCCCCTTCCACCATCTTCATTTCCATCTATGTCACGTACTCTTTCCTCACCTCTACCCAAGAAAGTATAGTAGAAATTGAAAATCCCAATGCTCTCTATTGAAGCGGTTAGACTATTTTTCCCCTTACCAGTTCATCCATTGCTCCTTTACCCAATAAGGAGAAACCCAAGCCTAATATGGTACCAATCCCCAAACTGATGGTCCAACCTACCCCTCTTCAAGACCCCTCACCTATGACACCTCTCACGCTGCAATCACCCATTATTCCACCCAAGCCCACACTCACCTCACACTATGATCCATTGGTGGGGTCGTATGCCATTATCCTAGCCAACCTCCTCGAAACCTCTATCATCACATTACCACCTCTTAGACCTTATGACCCGCTCAAACCCAAACCAAAAGGGTTTGACGAAACTAAAATTTGCACCTACCATCACGTGCTAGGACATGATGTAGAGAACTGTAAGGCTTTAAAAACCACTTTTTCCAATTATGTCCTCCCGAAGAAAATTTTGACAGCGATGATCTTCTTGATGAGGACCCCATTCCACCTTCACTAATCTCCCCAAATCTTCTTCCATTACCTACTCAGCCACCAGTATCTCCACCCCCACAACCCTTTTATCTACCCTCAAAATTTGAAATCAACATGATCCACATTGTCACCCGCACCCAGAAAGACAAAGGCAAGGAAAAGTAAACTATTCCATCAACCAATCATGTACCCAACATACGATATGCACCCACACCCAAAGTCACCATTCAAGGTCCCATGTATCCTATTTTTGATGGGGTCACACATCGTATAATGCTAAAATAATTGCACCAATCCTCCCTCAAAATGTTTTTATATGACCTCATCCAAACCTCTGAGTCACATCGTCAAGCCCTCATGGAGGTTCATTAATCTATTGAGGTTTTACCAAATGACCCCACACCCATAGCCTCCATCATTATCCCTCATCACA